>JAMWFC010000122.1:600000-1084364 GCA_027475525.1 Macrolepiota albuminosa
AACGCACATTTAACCGTTGCACCACAGGTCCGTTACTAACGGATAGATTCAAAGGTCGGATAACACAATGAACGGACGCCCACCTACGTTTCCGCAGGTTCCTGTATGGATTTTTTGAGGTGGAAGGGGGGTGGCATACCTCCCAAAAGAGTTTTCGTGGCCTGAAAGGGGCGTTGGCATCAGCAGCCATCAGCTGGCATCCGTCGGAGTTTGTCGGCAGCCGTTGTGACCCGCTGGCATCCGTCGGCATCCGTCGGCATCCGTCGTGCATCCGTCGGCATCCACTGGTATCCATCAGCATCCACAGGAATCCGTCAGCAACCCCCGGCATCGTCCGGCATCATCCGGCATCAGGGCAGGAGAGAAGGAAACGGGGTGCGTGGGTGTCTGCCGCATGGGGTGGCGTCTCGGAGAGTGTGGGGGGTGGCGGAAGAGGGATGGGGGTGGGGAGAAAGAGGGGGAAGGGGGAAGGGGAGGAGCGTGGGTGTCCGCTGGTACCCCAGTGGACGTAGCAGACGTCGGACGTCAGGTCAGGGGGGAGGAGGGAAGCGGGGTGCATGTGGTGGACGGGGGTGGCGTGTGAGGTAGTGTGGGGAGTGGAGAGGATGGCACTGGGGAGAAAGAGGGGGAAGGGCGGAAGAGGGTGCGTGAGTGTCCGCTGTCCGCTGGCATGCCAGCGGACGGTAGCGGACGGTAGCTGACGTCGGCATGTGAGCCAGCTGACGTCAGCGGTGCAACCAGTCCCAGTGGTTCAGTGGAATATTTGTTTATTGATATTCAATATTGTGTACAGCGGTGGGTTCTACTCCCCCTACTCCACCTTAATGGGGTCTAATGGTGACAATGGAATATTGAGAGGCGGGTTGGACTCCTGCTAGTGACAAATATTTTAATAGGGCCTGTAAGCCCTAATAAAATATCCGTTCATCACTCGCTAGCATCATCAAGTTGATCTGTTAAAAACGCTGAAAATTACTGAAGCGGGTATGGGTTGGACGAAGTTGCGCATAGTCACGAGATCTGGAATGACCACATGCGCAAAGACAACCAACCCATGCCACTGCAGAAATCTCTGGAGTTTTAAACGGATCACATTAATGATGCTAGCGGACATCAGCGGCCTGCTGCTCTAATATGCACTAGCAGGAGTCAAACCCACCTCTTGTGCACAATATCAAATATCAATTTATCAATATTCCATTGTACCACAGGCGCTTACTTAGAAGGGGGTCAAACCTGCCTGTCAGTGGCCTATGGTAGTTGATCTGACCCACTCAATTTTCAGTATTGTGTGGAGTGGCAGGTTCGACTCCCCTAGTCCAGACTTCCCTAGTCCACCATAATGACGTATAATGGTGTCTTTTTATACTGCTGCATTTTTGCACTAGATGTAAACTATACTAATTTTTGGTAAGGGTCTGTGGTCGAATGGAATATTGATACATTGATATTTCATATTGTGCACAAGAGCCGGGTTCGAATCCCACTAGTGCACATCATTAGACATGACATAACTTTGTTTTACTAATTGTTATTTACGTCTATATTCTTTCTACTGCCCAATTCGAGGGTTCAAGTCCCCCTTGTGTAATCATTGAAGAGTGTGTTGTTTTTTGCGTTCATGAGAGTGGCATAATGGAACAAAACAATGGGACGGTTAATCTTAGTGGACCTGAGTCCTGTCCAAACTAATTGAAATGTCTGTAGTAAAGTGCTGTAGCCTAGTACACAATACTAGAGTGATATTTATGTATAATCCACAGAATGTCCTGTGGTCTAGCAGAATATTGTCAGTTTATGTTCCTTCTAGTGCACAACTGGAGGTAACGGATCAAATGGATTTATAATGGATTCATCAGCGGCACAACGGGACAGTTAATCTTGACAAAAAATATCAGCAGCACAACAGGACGGTTAATCTTGACGAAAAATAACCAACGGAAAAGCCAAGAATTATAGTAACTAAGGATTAAATTACTCGTCCGATGTGTATTCCTCCTCTTCATTAGATTCATGTAATGTGTCTGAATAGAACAAATCCTCATCAAGCAGGTAGTCTGCTGTCAAAAATGCAAAGTCGTCCAGTGTATATGGCCCTTGAGGTCTGGGAAGTGTGATGTCTTCATACTTTGCTATCAGGCCTGACGATGAAGATGGTGAGGGTGACTCTGACATATCAACAGACACATTATCAGCACGACCAGCTTGATTGAAAGGGCCAATGGGCCTACATCGACCATGTTTTGCTCTAGCGTGAAATTCTTGTTCTGTTGAAATAAATTAACTATGATTACCAGTGCCAAATTATACTCACGTTGTTGATACAATTCGTTAATTCTTCTCTGATCCTCACATCGAGTCATACGTGACTCATATTCCTCCCACTCCCAGACATTGTTACCAGTAGGTAGGGTTGGAGAAGGAGATTGTTGGAAGGGGGAAGACGGATTTGAAGAGCCGTTACATCAAAAAGCGGTGGAAGATTTTCTTCGTCATCGGCTGCCATGCCTCCATCCGTCTCTTCTGCCGTCACAAGAAATAGCGGCGGAAGGTTTTCTTCGTCCTCGGTTGCCATACGTCCACCGCTCTGGACTTCCGTTTGTCCGCTGTCACCGGCCGCCACGGTCTCCATCGCTGTTAGTCCTTCTGCTCCTTCACCAACAATGAATAGAGGTGGCAAAAAATTGTTGTCCATCTCCTCTTCCGCAGGAATGAACAAAGGGGGCAAATCATTGTCTTTGGTCTCCTCTTCCGCAGGAATGAACAAAGGAGGCAAAGAATCCTCTTCCATCTCCTCTTGCGCAGGAATGAACAAAGGTGGCAAAGATTTGTCTTCCGTCTCCTCTTCTGCAGGAATGAACAAAGGCGGCAAAGATTCGTCTTCCGTCTCCTCTTCCGCAGGAATGAACAAAGGAGGGATACCCTCTAAGTCAGGGTCACTAATGGATGGATTAGGGATATCCACCTGGTCATCGTCAGTTTCCCCCAGCTCCCTGAATGTCCCACGGACATGAGCTGCTGGGGCGGAAGGAAGTTGGGATGCCGGTTGAACCACAACGCGAGAGTTTTCCATTGTAGGGCCATACACCAGTCCAGGCTTACTCTGACTGTAGAGGTGGTGGAATGGATGTTGTGTGTTCGAGGGTTTGATATGTGTCAAGGATGGCCATTGGGGAGAGTCGACATCAGGGAGAGTGGTAGGATGGGCCATGGAGAGGCAGTCTTGAGGATCAGGCTGCTCACCATCAATACTGTTGGTATGGGACTCGATGCCTGTCAATTGGCCCGTCCGAGCAGGATCCACGGACCTGGCAACGGAACTGACAACGGAAGCAGCAACGGACTTGCTGCCAGCAAACAGGCAGATCATATTGTTGGCCGTTGGCACATGTTCCGTCCTATCCAGCGACCGCCACTTGTCTAGGGCTAGAAGCGTCTGCTGGTGGCCCCTGGTGGATCCACTACCTGCAAACACACGGAGCAAATCATCTGGTGCTGGGACGGACACCAATCCATCAGATGGCAATGTCATGGGCGGCCGGCGGTTGCATGCCAAGAAGCTTTCAAGAGAGTGGAAGCCTTGCTGATGTACGAGAAGGCAATGCTCCAGCGTTTCATTGCTTAAGACCTGAACATCCTCTCGGCCAATGTGGTTCCACCAATCACAGCCATACAGATTTCTAATAAGACCTTGACGGCCATCAACAAACTCCAGGATCTCTGTGGGCAAAGTTTGCTGATTTTGGAGAGGGAAAAATCGGCTCATGCTTTTGATAATGTCTGGGACATTGCAGACCACATTATTCAGTGATGCAGCCCCCAGATATGACAATACAAAGTTCTATGGCACACAGTCAGATCCTAATATATTTACACATTTTGAAGTTATCTTACCAACTCCTTGTCTAGATGCTGGATAATCCATGCCTCTTCCGCTTCAAGACTTGGCGCAAGATTGCCAAATATGGAAAGTGCTGCAATGAGGCATGACTCGATGTAGTCAACAACCTCTTGCAAATTTTCTAGTACAGTAGCTTGGGACATGACATTGTGTGGTACAGAACGCCATTGCACTCTTGCTTGTAGAAGCGGATACTGCTATGTATCAGATTTTTGTGCCTTGTAAACAAAAGTGATTTTCAACAATTCCATTGCACGTGACTGTCACAAATCCGTTCTGATCATCCGCTGATGGCAGCAAGCTGCATCCATCAGTTCAATCAGTCTCTGCATCTGTCACATCAATCAGTCTCTGCATCCGTCACATCAATCCGTCTCTGCATCCATCACATCAATCCGTCTCTGCATCTACCATTTTCACAGCAGATCTCTTGCAGTTTGGGGGGGAATAAAATCAGGAAGCACCCGCCTAAATTTATCAATTGCCATCGAGGCCAATTCTTGCCACATGGCCACCTTTTTGTGGGCATATGACTGGAGACCTCTTTTCTTCACTGACATACCACGCTTCGACCAAATATCTGCCTGGTTGAAGAAATACCGAACTGTCCACTCATTTCACTCGTGACAAGCTGACATTCCTCTGTCCATCTGTTGCGTTGTGCTCTAGCACGTAGATAATGAACACGATTAACTGAAGAGATATGTTCATGAACGGATGTAATGATAATGGAAATGTTAACAAGAGGACTCACATTCAGAAATAGTTGCAGATTCATTTTCTGCATCAGAATTAGAGTGCCATATCCAAGATACCTTGATCCTTGATGAACCAGGAATATTGGGATCTCGTATAGCTGTGCTTGCATTCAAATCCGCTTTCTGTAGAACTGGATACTTTCTCTGAATGCTGGGGTCCGATCCCAGTTGCAGCAGAGCACTGCGGCATCGTGCATAGGCACGAGCCTTCACCAGGATTGAGGCCTGGATTCTTTGAAGAGATGCGCGAGCTCGAGTTTTCACATTCTTGCTTGGGGTGACCCGGACAACGTGAGAATATAGGAATGATTTCTCTGCAATGAATTCCTGAAGGGCTTGCAGGAGCCTTTCAATTTGAATCAAGTGCAGATTGCGCTCTATCATTGTTAATGGTGAGACATTACCCATGATCATAGATGGGAAGGAGATTTCAAAATCTTCTGGAACAACTACATCCATTGGTTCAAGGTTATCTGCTGGCGGTACCAGTGGATCCGCTGGTTGTCCATCTTCTGCCATTTTATTGTCGTCAAAGGCTCCGGGAACTTCATCCGGTTCCAGGGGGGCAGTCTGCCTTCCACCAGCAATGAACCCACTCCTGTCCTGAGAAGCAGCAAGGACATTGAGTTGAACCCTTAATATTTCTCTTTCCGCCTCGACCTTTTGCCGATCATCATTGCTTGCATGCCGATTCAAACGGCGAACCTGGTCCTGAATTGCAATTCTGAGCTTCCAATTAGTGAAATAGTTTGGGCCATCAGCAATACACCTTACTGCTGCTCCTCAATGTCAAGGGCAAGTTGAATCCAGAAGGAATGAATATCTGTCGCTGCAACATCCGTTGAGTGGTTTCCACTGTCTGCTGCTATTCGGTCTTCACTTGCACTATTGAAGGTCATTGTATGAGCTTTCAGAATATCCATTGCTTTACGTTTCCCTCCTCTCTGAGCCTTTCTGCCTTAGCTATTCCGGCTTCCCAGCTTGTTAGTAAATCCGTTGATATTCCGACGGATCGCTCGGTGAAATATTGAACGGCTGCATCTCTCATCTCAACAGCAGTCCTGTACTTTCGACATAGGAATGGAACCATGTCAAGCAGCTTCTTCCAGTTTGAGTCACACATGTGATCATCAAGGATTTCTGCCCGATGTGCCAAGGTAGCCATATGGGCCATCTGTGAGACTTCATTTAGTGTAGACCAGAGACTTTCAATTATCTCCCCAGCCAAATGACCGGCCCCGGGAATGAAGGACGGGGCAAAGCGGAAAAAACAATCCTCCTTATGCCCATGGACATGAAGAAGTCCTATTGCAAAGTCCACGAGTAGATTATCTGGCAGGACTTCTCCGGCCTCGGCAAGCTGTTCAGAAAATTTGACACACCACTGGCATGCTATGTCATATACCAGTAGGAGACGCTGAATCCCATCCATGTTGGTTGTCTTAACTGCCCGTGTGATGGAAAAGTCTGTGTAAACCTGGCCTTCACCACGGGTCAAGTTTGTTACACTATTAGCAAAGCAGCCGTGCCATGTACATGCCGTTGCAACAATACCAGTAATGTCGCATGACTTGTTCATCATCAGGGCCTTTTCAATAGCTTTGAATGTGTTTTCACAGGCGGCTCTCTGGACAGCCGGAGGTCCAGCAGATGGCCGATGGACAGGATTGAATTGATGAGCGGACGGTGGACAGGTAGAGTTAAAGAATGTCACTCACCGTTGGCTGTTCCTTTGCGTGCTTGAGATAGTGGGTGAGCTCATCCCTCCTGGCCATCATACCACCGCCTTCTGAATGCCATACATCATGAGCAGGATTAGAATGTCAGACGTGATCCGCCTTGAAGTTGCCGTCCATCATTAAAGAACGATTGAACTTCCACCGGACGGGATCTTCTTCCCAGTTGGATGGAAGATTGACTCCTGGTTGGGGACAAGTTGGACAGAATATTGCAAGTTCACCACGGTCCGGCGCCATGGGATGCCTCAATTCATCATGGCCGAAGCCTGCCCACTTCAACTTCTTCAGCCACCGCCATGAACGAGAAAGTCGTCGTAGCTCGCGGTAAAGGTTATCCACCTCACCAGAAGATGCAATCGGGGAAGTTATTCTTGCAATTTTCTGCCAGTACTGGTAGGCGGATGCTTTGCACTCTAGATTCATCAGACGGAAGTCGTCCAGCACAGCCGTTGTAAAATATGTTTGTGTCCAATCAAATGTACTGGGGACCAGCTGCGAGCAGATGGTATCCTCCACCAAGACATCCATCCCAGAACACTCACATGAAATGACAGTGATGTAGTGTACTCCAGTTGTGTGAACAATCCGTTGTATTGGATTCCCAAAGCAATCATATTGTCCATACGGAACCTGTTCGTGGCTGGCCGATCTTCTGGAATATCTTTATTGGCACATTATTCTCTGGTTCCTATTGCTCTTCCTCTTCCATGATTTGATCAAGGCTGGCATCCTGAAGTCTGCTCAGGAAATCTGAAGTCATATGGATGTGCTGCTAGATGTCCCGGGTCGCTATCCACTGATGGAAGTTCAACATCCAGTTGATATTTGAGTCATAGAAACTCTTGCTCCTGAATGTCCTTTTTCCGCTTGTAGTCCTCAAAGCCCTGACCCTGACCTTCCCTTGATACAGTTTGCATGCAATGAATTGTGTTGGATATAAAAATACCCTCCAGTATCCGACATATTCATTGGTTGGAATACCTACCATTCCATACTTCAGGTCGGTGAAATGGGTTGGAGTTGTGCGTGCAGCAGAAACATCCGCAACAGAATATTCTTGACCCAACGCAATCACGGCATCGCCATCGTGTGAGGTAATGGTCAGGACAAGCAAGGCAATCAGTAACGTCATCCATTGATTCACGACCAAGCAATCCATTGAGCAACTGTGGAACATGGTTGATGAAGTCGTTAAGATAATCTGCCTGTGTCTATGTATGAACTTGAATAATTTGCTCTCAATAATAGCATACATTCAAATCACCTTTACATGCCTTATGGATACGGGCATTGTATCATCTACATCATCTACCGTTGGATTATTGTCCAAGTGTGCAAAGTTATCATCATCTGCAAATGCCGCAGGTGGTGCACCAGTTACAATGGGAGTGGGACCCAGTGGTAGCCGTTGTGTTATGAGGACTGGCAACCCTTGTGTTCTGAGTGAGTCGTGTCCTTTCCTCAGCAAATGGGATGAGGTCCCTTTGTCTGATGACTGTTGTTTTTGGTCGCTTGCGTTTCTTTAGAGAGTTCAGGTTCATGATCAAAATATCTATGGCCAGGACCTAGCCATTGTACGGGATATCTAATGAGACCGCTCATCGATATCGGCAATATGCCCCAATTTGGACAGGCCGGATACCAGCAGACAGCGGACCTATCCGTCGAAGACAAACGGAATCATTTGTCATCAACAGACACTGAACAGAAAATCTATATTTTATCATGTGATCCTTTGGTTGAGAACTGTGTGGTTGCAGAAAATTATATTGTCTACAAACATGTCTGCCCTCCTGCAACCACCTGAACCAATATTTCACCAAAGAAAAGACAAGTGGAACCGATATTTACAGCGGAAGAAAGATCTATCTTTGAACCATACAAGGAACTCTACCGCTCCTCAACTACTCCTCAAGCTCAGACTGCTATCTTGAAGGATAAAATCCTAACGGATATTTTCAACTACTGGGCCACTAAG
This sequence comes from Macrolepiota albuminosa, assembly GCA_027475525.1. NCBI lineage: Eukaryota > Fungi > Basidiomycota > Agaricomycetes > Agaricales > Agaricaceae > Macrolepiota > Macrolepiota albuminosa. The sequence continues at coordinate 608,377 of JAMWFC010000122.1, forward strand.
GGGACAGAGCCAAAGACAGGGGAAGAGTGGGCAGAGAGAATCAAAGTAGGTACAGCAACTCATTGCAAAGAACTAGACATCATTTGCTTGAATAGAAGGTTGTCCAGTATATCAAGAATTGCTGGCACCCTTATTACCAGCATAAAGATCCAAAGGTGCTCCTGAAAACTTCACTGCGAGATGTTGTCCAGCAGACAATGGCAAAGGAGATAAACGAGGAGATCCAGAACTTGTTGAGGGGTAAGGATCACAACGCCTTGGGATTGGATGCATTTGCACAATATAATGTGGCTGTCAAAAATGTTATGCATCAACTCACACCGCAGGAGAAAGTCGTTTACAGAAGATGGTGGCAGAATGGAGCAAAAAAGGAAATCCGCCAGAAATTCAGCGCAAGTTGGTACTGCTTCCGTCCCCCATCCGTCCTCTATTCGTTGTACATCTGTCCACTTGATTCCGCTTTCTAATCGTTGTCTCTCCAGGAAGGCCCAAAAGCACGGTTTGAAGCGTGTGGACAATGCAGATGTGCTTCGATTTAGAGAGATGGGCATGTTGAGTTGGACTGTTGTTGGTTGGTATGCAGATGAAGGCATGACTATTAAATGTATGTGGTGCCATCATTCTTTAAACAATTTTGACACCAATTATAGTCATGACAATATGTCATACTTGACCCATGCTAACCGACCTACCTTTCAAGACTCCTTTCCTGACCTTGTTAGTGACCTCAACAAGAAGATGATGGATTACATGTCTGCTCTTCTTGGTAGAGACATGCCGTCCAACATGCAATCACCCCATGATTTGACTCCTCCTATCCTTACACGCCATGACCTCATCCTTGATCTGGATAGGGATGGATTCCCAGCAGATCCAGAACCAAATATATTTCAAACTCGGGCAGAATTGGAAATGCTTGTCCAGGACTATCTAAATACTCATTACAGTGAATCCTAGTTTTCTCCACCTTTGCTCATCATCTGATCACCCCATCAGAAATTGCGTCTGGTTACCGTTATGAATCTGCTCCTTACAAGGCAGTGAGGACCAATATCAGCAATTCATACATTCAAGGTATCTTCCAGAGGGTCTGATATTCCAAGATCCTCATAATCTTGGTCGGCCTGAGCTATTGCGTCTGCTGAACTTCTGGAGAGACCGTCAAGGACAGTATGGATCCGGTGACACCTTCCGCTGGACGGTTTATCTCAACCGTCACAAGCAGCCAGTAGCTGCCGAGTACGGCACCCGAGCTGATCGTGAAAAAAATGCGGCAGCAGCAGCAGCACGTAAGGCTACACGCAAAAATGGAGGGAAAAATCGGAAACAGAGGCCAACACCATCAGCGGTAGTCGATGGCAACAGTAGGACCATTGCTAATGATGGAGCCGCTGATGGCAGATCTGCTTTAGTCACCGGATCTGCGGTAGTCGATGGCAACAGTAGAACCATTGCTAATGATGGAGCCGCTGATGGCAGATCCGCTTTAGTCACCGGATCTGCAGCCAACTTGGAGTGGCAACAGGGGCCTACACTTCCCCTGTCACCTAGCGTACCACACACACCACTGCCTGACTTACAGGAGGAACCTCCTGTCTTGCGCTCACCGCACACTCCCCAGCCTCAGCGCCACAACAGATCCACGGTTCACAACAAATCCTGACCAAATGTATCAGCTTCCGCTCACGACGAGTCCGCTCTCGACGAATCCGTTCATGATGGATGTGTTGATGATACAGCAGTGGTAGATGCCACTACCATCCACCTCTTACAACAAAGAGGATGGAGCCATCCAGACCCTCCAATTAATGGCCCTAGTGATGGTTCCCCTAGATATAGAGTGTCAAGAAGGGTGCTCAACATTCTTCAAGATGAGGACAATGACCAATTTGAAGGTGAGGGAAGGCCAGCATTACAAAACCAAAAGAAGCGCAAGGCATTGCCTAACCAATTGTCAACAAATTCCAAGCGACCCCGTAAGTCTCAAGCACAAATGTTACAGGAGGATGCAGCTCGATACACTGATATGTCTACACCAGCAAAAAGGAGTAGCAGCCGCACCAAGGTCATTCGACCAGTCCGCCGTCATTGATGTGGGGAAGGGGGGAATGTTATATTACATTTTGTAAACTAATAATGAAAAAAAAAATATGTGATTGTCCATCTTCACTTCTCTTCTGTTGCCTTCCGTCTCTCAGTAAGCCGACTGGATGATTGGGTCCGTTGCATTGGCGGCCGACTACTTTGGGAGTTGCTGCGAGCCCATCCCCTTGGGCCAGGGAGAGGGTCCTCAGCAGGGACTGGTGGAGGGATGGAAGATGCTTGAGGGGGTGACGGAGATGTTCATGCGGGAGTCGTCCCTGAGGATGTTTGTTGAAGCGGGGATGGAGCAACGGTGAGAGCGGATAAGTCAGCGGCGTGATGGGATTGGTCAGTGGCAAGGGCAGAGGTGTCACCAGTGGGAACGGATATGTCAGCAGTGGCAGGGGATTAGTCAGCGATGGGGTCAGGAGTGGTTTCTTCCTCTTCAACAATGGGTCCAAGTCCACTGTGACCTGTTGGATGCACTGCCACATCATCCTGAGCTGATGGACTGGAGGGACGGGTAGAGATGTGAAGTTGATTCTGCAAAGTGTCAACCACACCCCAAATATTGCGGATCTGCTCTTCCGTCTGACAGATACGTCCGGCGTGGTCTTCAAGTGTCTCACCCGCAAGAGAAACATTCATTTGCAGGGTTTCTATGCGGCCACCAAGCGTGTCGACCTGAGTCTGGTAGTGACGGAAGAAGTCCTCAATACGCAGTAACCAGCTTGCCTCAGCCGTGACAAACCCGTCCCGCACCTGCTCCCCAACATTCCGCAATGCTTCCTGGAACCCATTCTCCATCCTGTCCAAATGGCTCTCCACCCCTGCCATTACACCAGCCACAATGTCCTCACTGTGACTAGACTCCATTGCCCGCTCCTTGCCCTTTCCCTTGACCAGAGGGTCCGCTGGGCGGTTGGAGGTCAACAGTTGGGATGGACAGACGGACGGTTTTGATGGTCCCGCGATTGGACTGGTTGGTTCATCTGCTAACTATTGGTTAGCTATTTGAGCAGGAAAAGAGTTTCATACCGTCATCACTCTCAATAATCGTCACTGACTTCTTTCTCAGTGGTTTTTTCCCCTTTCCCTTGTTGCTGGGCTTGACGGTTTTCTTGACAATCGTCAGGCTGCATGTTCGTTTGCGAATGAGCCGGCAGAGATTGCATGCGGTGCTGCCCTTTGTCCTGACACACTGTAGCCGCTTACTTGCGCAATATTGGCAAGGGGGGTTGATGTGCTGACCTTCGCGACGAGGTGCTGTCCTCAGATACCTGCCCAACAGCATCCCTCCAGTAATTTCCCCCTTCGGTATTCTGCCCTCTTGTTCTTCCTCTTCCTCTTCCTCTTCCTCTTCATCCTCGTCCTCATCCTCATCCTCATCCTCCTGCTCCTTCTGTCGACGATAGGTACCAGGAGGAGGTTGACCAATATAGGTCACCCGTTTTGGCTTCTTGGGATTTGGCGATGGACCAGACAAATCTCCTGCCGCTGGAGGACTCGGTCGTTTTCTCTTCTTCGGAATTGGTGATGGACCAGACAAATCTCCTGCTGCCGGCCTATGACCTATCCGGTCTTCTCGTGCCGGTGCCGTCGACAGACTGGCCTCGGTTGACGGATCAGGTTGTTCTTCGCCCCCACTTGGTTCCTCCCCCCTTCCGCTCCTCTGGGTCCATTTCTTCGCAGCGTCCTTCAACCGCCTGGTCATATCCTCATCAGAAAGCTTGCTCTGGAGTAGCGGGATAACTTCATTGATGAAACTTCTCCTGGCATCAAGGAGGAGTTTCTTGTCATCCTTGACGTCCCTAACCTTGAACCACATGTCAATCTACAGGACGACTATTAGTGCATGTCTATTAGGCAGGAGTGCTTGTATCTTACCAGGTCCTTCTGCTGTGCTTTGAGTTGTCGCAGGTCTCCTCTGAGAGCAAGGTATAATACTCGAACATCCGCGTCAACGACCCGTTGGTGGAGTTCTTCGTTAGACATGGCGGATGGAGGATTAAAGAAACAGACGAGAACTTTACACGAAGCAAGTTCTGAAAATAGATATCATGTGACCCTGTTTAAATTACAAAAGAAGTTTGATTTATTGCTTGACAAAACCTTACTTTGTTTATCTTACAGTTTAGTAAATAACAATTAGCTAAGCAGGTCAAAAATTGCAGAGGTCCTAATATTTATTGCACTAAGCAGGAGTCGAACCCACCTACTGCAACACACAATAAACACCGATAGATAATATTCCACTAGACCATCAATGCTTACTGTACACTGCTATAGTCTAAATAGATATCATGTCACTCTGTTTAAATTAAGACCTTACTTTGTTTATTATACTGTGTAGTAAATAACAATTAGCTAAGCAGGTCAAAAATTGCAAACGTTTTAATGTTCATTGCACCAAGCAGGAGTCGAACCCACCTACTGCAACACACAATGAAGACAAATGGATAATATTCCACTAGATTATCGATGCTTACTGTACACTGCTATAGTCTAAATAGATATCATGTCACTATGTTTAAATCAGGACCTTACTTTGTTTATCATACTGTGTAGTAAATAACAATTAGCTAAAAACAGTGAGACGAAAATGCACTAGTAGGAATCGAACCTGTCTACTGCAAGACATAATAAAGACCAAAGGATAATATTCCACTAGACCACCGATGCTTACTTTACATTGCTATGATGTAAATAAACATCAGTCTATTCTTCTGTGTGTGGTCAAAAATATTTGAGTTCGATCTCAATGCACTAGTGGCAGTCGAACCCACCTAATGCAAGATACAAGGAATACCAATGAGAAATATTCCACTACACCACAGATGCTTCATGTATAATGCTATGGTGTAAATCAATATCGGTCTAATATTCCGCTACAAACCATGGTTTTCCTCTTTCCTGTATACTTCTATGGTGTAAATAAATATCAGTCTAATATTGTCAATTCAATACAGATGCACCAGTTGCAGTAAAATCTCTATCCATTCAAATTCTGTATGGGTCCATTTGTGCACTACATGAACACCGTCCTGACTTGTAGCAAGCACCTGTGGTACAATGGAATATTCATCAATTGATATTTCATATTGTGCACAAGAAGTGGGTTCGACTCCCACTAGTTCACATTATATAATAGCAGCAGGCCGCTGACGTCCGCTAGCGTCATGAATTTGATCCGTTGAAAACTCCAGAGATTTCTGCAGCGGCATAAGATGGACAAGTTGACGCATGTGGTCATTCCAGTGCTCATGACCAGTTGATAATACACTGTGGCAGGCTACCTTTGTGCTGGTCTTTGTAAAAAAGGTAGTCAGCCCTAGTGTATCATCACTTGTCATGTGAACTGGAATGATCTCATGTGTCAACTCCTCCATCCTATCTCGCTTCAGTAATTGCTAGAGTTTTGGTCAGATCCACTACCACAGGCGCATACTCCAGGTCAGTACGATGTATATGTAGAGCAAAAATGCACCCATATAAAAACACAGCATTAGTCCCTGTTAAGGTGAAGTAGGAGTAGAACCCACCACTGTACACAATATTGAATATCAATAAATGAATATTCTACTGAACCACTGGGACTGGTTGCACCGCTGACGTCAGCTGGCTCACATGCCGACGTCAGCTACCGTCCGCTACCGTCCGCTGGCATGCCAGTGGACAGCGGACACTCACGCACCCTCTTCCGCTGATAGGCTTCTACTCGGACTGAGCGCATCAAGGGACATTATAGGCTGACCGACACTTGACATACTAGAGACTCTAGCAACCAGCCTTGGGTACAGAGCAGCCCTAGCGTGGGCGCTCTATGGCAAGACTTATCCATTCATCTCAATCACCAGTATCAGCCCCTCAGCGCCCTCCACTCAGTTACTTTGAAGACCAAAGAAGGCCCAGAACTCATAGCGCTAGCACAACGGCAGGAGGTGACTCTGACCAAACCCCAATCAGTACTGAAAGGAGTTAGCAACTGGCGCTGTCAATCACCGAGGCACCTCAATCAGAAGTCTAAAGGAATCAATGACGACGAGACAGGATACACGCAGACCCAACATTTAAATCTATCAAAAGATGGTACAATGTTTAGCGCCAGAATTAGCGCTCACAGCGTCTGTCGAGGATTCCCCGATCATACCCCGGGATGGCATGGCCAATTAAATTACATCAAAAAGTGAGCAAACTCATACCACTTCTAAGTAGTTTTAGAGTCGCCGTTGGTCGCCATCACCCATGTGCTGCAGGTCGCCATTGACAGGTGGCCGTTAGCTACAGTCACAAAGAGAGGCGCTAATTGGTAGCGCTGTCAATGGACTTATTTTGGGAATACCGTAGCGCATAGTATAAAAACTAGCTACTTGCCATGTATATAACAACGAATCGTAACCTCTTGAGCACCCAGTTACACTTAGCGTTCAAATCGCGCTAGCATTGCCTGACTTTGTCACCAAGTTCAGCGCTAGCTTCGTCTATCTCGTCTTTGTCATTTACGGTGCCACCTCACAAACCTGTACGCCAGGCGCTGGAGACGGCGTTGTACTGCGTATACGTCCAGCGCACCCAACCACAGTTGGCGTCATCAAACCTGTACGCCAGGCGCTGGAGACGGCGTTGTACTGCGTATACGTCCAGCGCACCCAACCACAGTTGGCGTCATCACCGCCCTTCCCCCTCTTTCTCCCCAGTGCCATCCTCTCCACTCCCCACACTACCTCACACGCCACCCCCGTCCACCACATGCACCCCGCTTCCCTCCTCCCCCCTGACCTGACGTCCGACGTCTGCTACGTCCGCTGGGGTACCAGCTCCACCACATGCACCCCGCTTCCCTCCTCCCCCCTGACCTGACGTCCGACGTCTGCTACGTCCGCTGGGGTACCAGCAGACACCCACACTCCTCCCCTTCTCCCTTCCCCCTCTTTCTCCCCACCCCCATCCCTCTTCCGCCACCCCCCACGCTCTCTGAGACGCCACCCCATGCGGCAGACACCCACGCACCCCGTTTCCTTCTCTCCCGCCCTGATGCCAGACGATGCCGGACGATGCCGGGGGTTGCCGACGGATTCCCGTGGATGCCAACGGATACCAGCGGATGCCGACGGATGCACGACGGATGCCGACGGATGCCGACGGATGCCAGCGGGTCACAACGGCTGCCGACAAACTCCGACGGATGCCAGCTGATGGCTGCTGATGCCAACGCCCCTTTCAGGCCACGAAAACTCTTTTGGGAGGTATGCCACCCCCCTTCCACCTCAAAAAATCCATACAGGAACCTGCGGAAACGTAGGTGGGCGTCCGTTCATTGTGTTATCCGACCTTTGAATCTATCCATTAGTAACGGACCTGTGGTGCAACGGTTAAATGTGCATTCCGTTGCTGGAGGCTTTCCCAAGGCCGGGGGTTCGATTCCCCCCCACAGGCATACAGCGGGCAAGACAAAGTTACTTTTTTCCTTGGTCCAACCAGACTCCGTGGACCTGCGTAGGCCTCTGTGGATGTCCGCTGGTGTCCTGCGCAGGCCTGGGAGGGCCCACGTAGGTTTGAGTCCGTCGACGTATGTCTGCGTGGATGTCCACTGGTGGCTTGCGTAGGCCTGCGTAGATTTTCAGGGCCCTTTCGTGGACGTACGCTGGCATCGGGGGTGGGAAAAGGATGGAAGGGGAGACGTGCAGCCTTGAGTTATTGCGGGGAGGAATGGAGAGGGGAGGGAAGTGGGGAACCTCGAGGAGGGTTTATTCATGCCATGAAGTCCGCCAATGGAGGAGGTTTTCACTCGTGTGCTGATGCCCGCCAGCGGCTGCTGACGCACATTGACGTCCGCTAGTGTCCGCTGGCATCCGCCGGGCCTGCGTGCGCATGTGTGTGCCCGCCTTTTATCGATCCACTGGACCGTGTCATACAGCACATTGTGACACATCCGCGGCTCTGTATTCTACGGCACTGTGGGGACTGCTCCGCTCCAGTGTAGCGGACTCCACTGGACACGTATGGTATGGCACAAAGTGGGCTCCCGTACAACGTATGACATGTACCGTTGTGATGCCCTACCCTGACTAAGGACACTCCTTGGCACTGGGATGCAGCACAGCAGACAGCCTTTGATACCCTCAAACAGGCAGTCACTTTCAAAGTGAGTCGTCCAATAGAGTTTCACGGTCTGTGCGGCAAAAGCAACGTTGGGATGGTATGGCACAGATAGAATGAGACTGTGCTCAACCAAGGCAGAAGCAATGGTCACACTATCATCAAGCATGGGAACATTGAGGAAATAAGTTTCTGTGAAGCCGTCAGAGGTGTGCAACAACGTAAAGGCAAACCTACCAAAAAGGTCAACGACTCTGATGGCTCAAAACTCCTGAACAACTGCATCAGGACCCAAGGCCGCAGCAAGCCTTGCTCCTGAAACTCTGCAAACCTCACTCCACTGCAGATATGCATCAACCATGGCATCAAGTTGCGTGGCAAAGCCCAGGTTACAACGAATGATTGCATCTTGACGTGCATGGTATTTCCTTCAGGTTTGTGGAGACACCTCCTGCAGTAGTGCCTGAAATTCACTGCCAGCGTGGCTCAAGTTGTGTAGCGTAGTCCGCTATGTGGCATTGGCCACATAGCTTTACTTACTGTAGTAGATATTATATTATATTTATTATAATATAATATTAATATATTAATTACTTTACCCTATATATACGTACATATGTGCTGCTTATTAAGCAGCTTATTTTTGTTGTATACTACATTGTCAATAGACCGGTCTGGTCTGATTCAGTGTTGTGTGCACACTAAGCTATCCAAAATCCATAACTTCGTTACACATTGTCAATAGACCGGTCTGGTCTGATTCAGTGTTGTGTGCACACTAAGCTATCCAAAATCCATAACTTCGTTACATTTTTTTGAATCCGCCAGCTAGGATCTATTGCCTAGCATCCGACATCAGTCGCTGAGTTCGTTGACAGAACTCTATCAGCTTCTCGAGCTTCTTGCACAGCCACACCATGCAAATTTCAAACAGGGGATCGATGAGTAATCCCATACCTGCAGTGCCCACTGACAGCGGGCAAAATGCCCACGACCTACGGGGAGACCCAGCAGACACCCAGGACGTGTCAGCGTCCAATACGGGTCAGGTAAGACCCAAGGCTTGAGACCGAGGTCAGAGTACCGACCTGGCTGGGAATGAGAGCGAGGCCTGGAGAGCTGAAAGCTTACAGCAGGACGGTCCACAATGCCTCCAGGACAAGATGCCCGGGGGATTAACACCCCCAGTTACGCAGCTGCCAGGAGGACCGTGATGGTCTAGCCAATTGGCTTCCAAAGGACCCCCAGAGGATGGCCGACAGTCAACCGGCGCCTATGGCGCCCCAGGAGATGCCGAGTTGTTAGTACGGACTGGGAGAGCCCTCCCTCCAAGCCGGAGTAGTGGGACCAGGCAGTCCACCGCGGGCTCAATGCCTTTTAAAATGACGGAAGCCCGCATAGAGGAGGTACCAGAGGAGGCTGCAAGGCCTGAAGTATCCCGCACGGAAAACCGATTCCCACACACACCAGCAGTGGAGGAAGCTCCGGAGGTTGTAGAGCTTCCAGAGGAGGTGATGGAGTCGTCAAGTGACGACGACGCCGGAGCAGAGGAACAGCGGCTGAAAACCGCGTACACCGTGCGCTTGCAGGTGTTCTGGGACTTGCACCCAGAGGTGATGAAATACACCACCCAAGCGTGACTCAAGCGCTATGCGTCAGCCCATATAGTAGCACTTAGGCGACAAGGGCACGAAGTGCCCAATGTATTCAGTACAAAATATACTGATTTGATGGTGAGAGTGCTCACGATGGAGCTGCAAATGTATGTGCAGCGGAAGGCCACATGGCAATCGGGGGTCTCGACCCCCTGGAGCCACACGTCCAAGGAATGCTCGGCACAACGCAATCAAGATGTCGGAATCGAGCTAGTAGAGGCACTAGCATGGGCGCAGGAAGTGCCCGAAGTAAGACCAGTGAGTACTTTCTATACTCCAGCAGGACAAGGGTGGCGTGAGGAGCCCCCACACATGTGTAACCACGACCGTAGGACAGATATGTCAGGTCCGGATGGGCACGATAGTACCGTGCTCAAGGTGGAGAGCGAGGCATCTGTGATGCCATGCATGCCCATGGCCGAAACGTTGAGCGACAGAGTCACGTATCAACGTATGTGCAATGGCGACCTCAGGACTAAGGGACAGTCCCTTATCGACGATCAGGGCATCGTATTTGAGGGCACTAAGCCCATTGATGAGATGCATCGTCAATTTGTCATGCAGGGTCAGGAGAATCAAGCTTCTCCAGTTCCAGGGCGGCGCAACAAGCATGATCGAGGAGACTTCCTCGATCGAGATGGCGCCACGAGATGTGATGTCCCTGGTAACGGCCAGGATGATGGCCCTAGGTTGATTCCTCAAGACAAGGGCAATTATGTCCACAGTCGAGGAGGCTCGGGACGTCCTCCACAAGGTGGACAAGGGAAGTCACTTCCCTATGCCGCTGATTTGGCGACTAGATCCCCAGGTCAGCGGGAGGCCATTCGAATGCATCGTGAAGCCATGCACGATTGCCTGCATCGAGTAGTCGATGATGCCCTGGGCGTAACCTTACGGTTACCAGACGGAGTGAAGCTGCGTAAAGCAGACAGTAGGCACATTCGCGCCTATACAGGCGCGTCCAAGTTCAGCGACCTGGAAGATTGGGCGATGGATGTATGCACCCATCTCGCCATGTGCTTATACGGAGGCGACCATATGGAACGAGAACAAATCTTTGTTCTTCCTGAGTTCTTGGCCGGAGAGGCCATGGGATGGTTTCGACGGGCAGTACTGCACGTCAACCGTGTCCAATATGACTGGACATTCAAAGGAGTCCTTACAGGACTGTACGATCGATTCGTACACCCCTCAACGCTCCAGGATGCAAGGCAGGACTTCCAGTCCACCAAGTACACTGAGAAGTTGGAAGTGCAAGGGTTCTATGATACCCTTAATGACCATGCCCAGAACATGGCAGTATACCCGGACGGGTATACAATGCTCAAAACGTTCTTGGATGGCATTCCCTTAATGACCATGCCCAGAACATGGCAGTATACCCGGACGGGTATACAATGCTCAAAACGTTCTTGGATGGCATTCCAGTGGACATGTGCCGCTATTTGATACGTGAGGACGGATTGTCCCCAGAAGTCAACGATGTGGAAGAATTTGTGGCATATGCCATCTGGTATGAGCAGTCTCTGAAGACTGCTAACCACTATGAACATTGGAGTGGACACAAAGGGGGACCCAGGCGACTACCGCCTGGTGGGACACCCTCACGGGGTCAGCATGTGGGAACCTTCCTGGCCAAAAAGACCGATTTGGACCGTGACCACAACACGCGGTTTGTTGTACGCAGAACCCCTGCTATGAACCAAGGGCAGAGCCGCCCACACCCAGATCGGGCACCGGACGGAGAACGTCCTAAACCAAGGCCGGACCTCAAACTGGCCAACCCACCAGGTCAGACAGGGACTTGTTTTGCGTGTGGCCAACCAGGCCACTATGCTACCAACTGCCCTGCAAAGCCAGGAGCCCCGAGGAAGGGGTATACACCCCCGTGCCCACCTTCGAGCTGCACATACTGCAGCCGCAAGTGGGAGTGATGGAGATGTTTCTGCTGAGTCTGAGGCAGAGCACCCCACAAACGACCAGGAGCCCCCAGAGGAGGCATCGGGCGCTGAGCCCGAGAGTGTGGTCGTGGAGGGGGAGGAGTACGTCACAGTTGACGTATATGATGACATCTACGACAATGAGTACTACAGTCATGACAGCGACTCCGAGTGCCTAGCGGCGATGACAGATTGGCCATCTACCAATGATCCCAAACGGAATAATGTGGTTTGGATGAAGAAGGTGACTCTTCGTCGTGCAGAGGGCATGTTGCAGCCTAGGACGGGACATCCTTCCCTATGAAGATGTCCCTGCTCCAGCCGCCCCCTGGCTTATCCAGCGCCTTGCCAGCGGCACGTCTGAGGTCGTGTCTTCACGACCAGTATCCGTGGTCTCCACCACGTACTCTGGGGAGCAGAATTCCAGGGGTGTGAGCACATGCCCCACTGAGGCCAAGGCCTCACAACCCCGAAAGAATCATCGGGGTAAGCAACCGGAAGGGCACGCATACGTCAATGTGCACTTCCCCAAGGATGCCCCGAAAGGGGCCCCAGGGGCTAACATCCCCTTTTTACCTGCAATACTGGTAGAGGGCCCGCCAGCCTGACTCCCACAGTGTGTGTGGGCAATGGACCCACGGTCTGAGAAGTCAGAGCCGGAGAGGCTGCCATTCCCACCCTCCGACAACGATTGGTATGAGGAGCCTGAAGAGGCTCGTATGGAATCCCCTGTGCCGCATAAGACGGCGGCACAACGTATGGCGCACGAACAGTGCAACAGCAATCGACGGGCCAAGATGGAACGTTGGGCGCAGGATAGCGCCAAGCGAGGAGCTGCCCTCCTCAAGGACCAAACCAGGTGCATTCCTGATGCACTCGGTGTTGTGATCTATCGTGATCACACTATTGAGCGCCAGAACTCATTCTTTGGCACGGGGTTAGCTCCCCAATTCTATTGGTCGCCAGTGACCAATACCATCTTCGTTGGGCAAGAAGCCCGCACAGCCAGGTCCTTCGAAACTGATAAAGAGAGCAACGCCTCGGCGACGCCCCACAACAGTAAGGTGTACCAAGTGGCACCTCGCGGGTTTCCCTGCAGTCCTCGAGAAGTCCGCAGACTTCATGCACTGGTTAACAACCAGTTTATGCTGATTCGTCAGCATCAGTTGGGCTACCTTTTGCTCAACAAATTCAAGCGGGTGGCGCTCAACTGCCACCCTACAGCCCGAGACAGAGCTATGTCTCATTTACTCGATGAGGTCAAGTATAGGACTATTGCGGTACCCTTCGCGAGTCCAGAGGAGCGGGAGAACGTCCCACGAATGATTGTGCCATCACGGCTCTATCGCCGCAAAGAGGGAGGGAAAATTGCCTTCGTCAGCCTTACCCCCCCTGATCCAAAGCAACTATTTGCTTTGGACTACCTGGGCTCATACGCCCTCCTCTATGGACGTCCTGGGACGTCCAACATATGGACCGGTCTGGCCATGGACCATGCCATGCGCATTCATTGGCGCAGCCTCTTTGGGTTTGTGCTTGTATGCGCCCTCAGCGCCAGCCGCGCCTCCAAGTCCACGGTACACAAGTACCTGGCCTATGTCTTTGCAAGGCCAGGCCTCTACAAAGAGGCCGTGGCTGAGTACGAGGCAGCCATGGGGCAAGTCTTTGTGCCCCTCCACGCCGACGACCCTAACTTCGAGGCTCAGGCTGTGGACATCCCAGAAGCGTCAGCTTCCGTATTCACCACTTTGGACGCGTTACGTGTCCTTCTTCATAATCAAATCCCGGTCAGCTGGGCTGACCATGCATATACTTATGGGGTCACCTACTTGGCCCATTTATTCTTCAGCAACAGCCGGCTCTACAACGAGGCGGCCACTATCGACGATGAGAGGCTACAATGCCTCGACCATTACGGTACACCCCAGTCCATCACTCAGTGGGATGGGTGGCGCGAGGCCACCATTGGCGATCGCCAACGCCTGATGCTCCAGCAGCAGGACAGTCGTCGTGCTTACGACGACGCACTCACCAAGGGGATGTACCTTCTCATCGGGCAAGACATTTATGCCCATGAGATCTGGATGCGCCAGTACCTGTCCAACATTGGGGATCTTCCTGATCCCCAACCACCTATTCTGGGGTCGATCGTTGACCCCAATCTCACACTGTCTCCCCTCCAGGACTATGACGATTCCCTGCCAGTAGCAGGGCCTTCGGGCACTTCCTACGTGCCCGCACCCAAGGATGAACTCCTCGGGACTATGACGATTCCCTGCCAGTAGCAGGGCCTTCGGGCACTTCCTACGTGCCCGCACCCAAGGATGAACTCCTCGACTACGACATGAACGACGCGACTGCTGATCTATTCTGGGAGCCTGGGGACTCTCCCATTGCCCCCATTCCTGACTTACCGACGGCCTGACCATTGTATTATCTCAAGACCGTAGCTCGGTCTGATTGGAGGGTGTGTAGCGTAGTCCGCTATGTGGCATTGGCCACATAGCTTTACTTACTGTAGTAGATATTATATTATATTTATTATAATATAATATTAATATATTAATTACTTTACCCTATATATACGTACATATGTGCTGCTTATTAAGCAGCTTATTTTTGTTGTATACTACATTGTCAATAGACCGGTCTGGTCTGATTCAGTGTTGTGTGCACACTAAGCTATCCAAAATCCATAACTTCGTTACAAGTTGAGCATGGCATTGCCATTGATGACGTGGTTGATGTCAATCCACTCACAGTCGTAGTTGTAGTCATGCAAATCTTCTGGAATATCTCATATGTTGTCCAGCGCATGTTGTTTTGCTTCATTACATGCTTGGAGATCGCAGTGAGCATTTTACACATCTCCACATGACGATTACTCACCTTGTTGATGCTCTTGAACTTCTTTGTTCTGACACTTCTGAAATGCCTCTATCCCCGCACGGTTTAACGTCTGGATGCCGGGGCCATGCAAAGGGCCCTTACAGTAGATTTTGAACTTCCCTTTACTCGACTTTCTCTGTTGAAGCATAAGTCACGTCAGCAAGTTTCATATGATCACACCTTACTATCTTGAATTCAGACTGCAGGGTGTAAGTTGAGCCGTTTTCTTTTAGCTACGGCCTCCTTCTTTGCAGCACACAGGTTTCCTTTAGGAATCACCCCTGAGACCAAGGAAATCAGCATGCTGCAGAGGTGGAAGCCGTGAGCTCTCAGCAACGCCTTTGAACCTACTAACTGCCCTCCACAGGACTTAACACTGGCCTCTTATCAATGCGCTCAGTGAGTGCTATGTGCACACATTTTTTCTGTCTGAACCAGCGACTGTAGATGCGCTCAGGCTGGATTTTCTTGCCCTATGACTCAGTTCCAGTGTACTGCCCTCAATTAGTCAACTTTCCGTCCTTGCTCCATGACTCCATCGCCGTGGAGGAGTTGTTCCTGGAGGAGATCAAACTGAGCCCCTCAGCACCGATATCTTCTGGGATCTTGGGTTATTTGTAGAGTTTCCTCCAGGGTCGCTTATGCTCTTTCTATCTGCCACAAATACCCACTCCAATGTTCCCGTTCAGGCCGGTGACCAGCGGGCATCATTCATGCAATACTGTTTAGGAGGACTATTCCGCTACATCAATAATGGATTTCAAACAGAGAAAGAATTTGAGACGGAAGATCTTGAAGGTTACAAAAACATGTGTGTGGCTAAGTCATCAAGATGGGAAATGGGACTGAATCTGTTGAGTAGAATTGAAGAGTTCAGGAGACCATCTCTTTAAATTTGCAGTACTTTTATACACGTAAGATACTGAATCTGTTGAGTAGAATTGAAGAGTTCAGGAGACCATCTCTTTAAATTTGCAGTACTTTTATACACGTAAGATGTAGTAGAGATTCTGTTTGACAAATTCATGAGTGGACGGTTTAATGCAAACACAAACACCTATGTTGATTTGACTGATATTCTGGACTTTTTTGTGTCAATCTTCTTCTCTACTCCAGGCTATCAGAAAAAGCCAATGCTGTTGAGAGGGTCTATCTTCTCTCTGTCCGTTGACTTGACAACCACAAATTGTATGTTGGTATGTTAATTGTTGCACAACATTTGAGCATGAACACAATGTATTCTTCATGTTTTCAACAAATCTTTAAACTGATAAAATCATCCTACTGACAGCAAAAACTCCTCTATAGATTTTATATTCACACCATTCGACCTATGCCTGAGGAGAAACTGCAGGGGGATTCAAATTGCAAATTCTCAAAGAATGGCTTATAGACAGTTCCTGGGTCTCTTAAAAGTGTGGACAAAGCTTTATTTAGTTTTACTGCAAGTTTTGCTAGGTACTGTGATAACATTTGTGAGTGGTAAGCTCACCACAGACTGTTTAAGCTGTTGTGGCATTTTTGATACCATTTCCTAAAAAGGAAATTTTCAATTTCAACTTAAAATCACTCTTGAAAATCTTCAAGTCCGGCTTTCCAGGTTCAAAGTTCAACAGGTGCAGACTCACAAATATAAAATACAAATCACACATCTTATGTTTAAGTCATTATCATTCAGATTGAAGTATAAACAATGCATTACTTATCAGTTATTTACAACATTTAACAACAATAAGATTGTGAAAAAGAGCGGGAAAGAAATTGTCTAACAAAACTGAATGGAGAGGGATATAGTCAAAGCAGGGAGACCTCACCTGCCATGTAACTCCATGTGAAAATCATCGCCGCAGATACCAGATCTGTTGTCTGAACAACTGAAGGTTGAGAGTGGGAGCCCAATGCTGCTTCTGCTGCCGTTCTAAAACTAACGTCAGAGCAAGTGATGGAATTAGGCTAGAAGTACTGACCGCCCTTGATAGACGCCAGGTGCAGTGCTGCATACAACAACCCAATAACACTCTTTATCCAAAATTTCTTTCTGCACGGAGCGAGTTGCGGAGGATGCACCAGGCCTGGAGTGGAGGTGGAAGGGCCATGATGCAAAAGGCTAGGTAGATGGGGAAAAGTTGGGGCTGGAAGGTGAAGATGGGGCGGTACATGTTGGTGAACCACTTGCAGTAGCATCATCCAATAAGTACATGTCCTTGTCATCTGAATCTAACTGTGCACATTTAGTGGATGCAGGGGCTCAATGGGCTTGGGCATCGCGACATTTTCTAGACTATGTATAGCTCTCATTGCCATCCAAATGCAATGCAGGGCTTTGACAGGATGTTGCAGGAGAACGGGGTGTAGCAGGAGAACAGGGTGTAGCAGGAGAATGGGGTATAGCAGGAGAATGAGGCATAGGGTTAGAAAGGTGCCAGCTACCTGATGCAATTGAAGGCGGGTCTTGCACCAGAGATACCAGGCCATTTGCACAGGCATGCTCCCAAGCCTGGACAGCAGCCTCGTAGCTATAGTAGCCCTGAAGCCAGCCTTTTTTGCCACTAGACAGTTTGTCAATCTGTGGGGCAGCAGCATGCCTTCATGAAAAAAAGTTATGCAGTGGCAAGTAAAGCATCAAAAATGCATACCATGTCTCAAATATGCCCGTCTTACGTCCACGGAACACCACATAGGCTACCTTCTTGTGCTGTGAGGGGTCATCCCATTCGAAAACAGCAGGCTGTCCACGTAAATGTTCTTCCTTAGTGTGCTCAAACGTGTTCTTGATGCTAAGGCTGCTGACATCAGATACTTGAGGTTTCTTGCCCTTCGTGGGGCTGGTGGTCGCTATGCTAACTGAGTTGCATATGACCATGGCATAAGTCTTTACTTACAGGCTTTTTGGGCAGATATTGAGCAGCTAAAAGCTGTTGGGCGGGCCTTCCCTGCTGAAAGGATGAAACAGGTTCATAAGGAGGTTACTGTATGGTATAATCACAGGATGCACCTTGAGCCAGAGAAAAATGCATAATATGAGGGAAAAGTCAAAGAGAGGGTGGAGAGACGACAGGTGGTGGAGAGACGACAGGATTGTGAAATGAGATGTAGAAAGAACTTCAACCAAGTTGATCTGCTTGGATCACACCATCAATTTTGACCTTCCCATGCAATCTGATTCAACAAACAGTCAGCTGGAGTGCATGGTGGAGTGCGTGTATGCCATTCAAGTTGATGGCTAGCATGATAGATCTGCACAATGATCATGGGTCTATCCATTGAGCTGCATGTAATTCCAACTGACCTATTCAACCGCCACGTGTTCGTTCTTCTAAGTTGGGCACTAAGTCCTCCATGTCAATGGGGACTCAGATTATTCTCAAGAAAAATACAAAAGCCAGCTTGGACCTTGTGCAAGAAGCTGTGTTTGCATATATGAAGGATCAGGAGAAGTTTATCAAGGACCTGGCAAAGCAACATCTGGTCGACAAGGAGCGTGTTCACAAGATGATAATTCACATGTCTACTTATACCTTGATGCATCGCCCCTCCCTTGCAAATGCAATTCTTCATTTTAAGGCAAAGGAAGTCAATGATGGTAAGCCTTTTATTGTATTATATTGCTGCCTCAATTTCACGTGTATTGCCAGATCGTGCCCCTGGTGATCACTTTAAACTCAAGGACATTCAAGAAAAAAGTTAGCAATGACAAAGAGTTAGACGTGTTGACAATGAGCAAGCAGCATAGGCAGGAACTTATTGAGGAACTTATGGAACATTGCAGCATCAAATTGCAAGGATTGCATAGTAACAACCATGCATTGGCACTGGATGCACACAAAAATATCAAGGCTATCACGGAAGAGGTATGCCTGCTACTATATGCTCCTAACAGTTTCTTTCTTGCTGACAAGTAATGAGATGAGGAATCTTTTTCTTTGCACAGGCGTTCGTTTCTTTGCTTTCTTCTCCCATAGTCATGTGGAAGACACTGCAACCACATTCACTGCCACTTCAGATGACACGGTACTGAAGTTCTTCCCAGAAATCCTGAAGCTAGACTACATGGAGGTACTTGCTAAATTCGAGATGTACACTTGCCTCGAAAATCGGGGTACTTCTTGCTATCTTCAAATGCTTGCAACAGAGCTAACAATAATTGTAGGTGTCACAAAGTTAGATACACTGTCTTCTATGTGTGCTGAGTGTACCAACGTCATTTTAGAGGGATTGCATGAGTATATAATGACCTGTTTATCACCGATCAGGTCTGATGGTCCTACAGGTGCAATTCTCGTAAATAAAGGGGTGAAAATGAACTATATGAGCTATGAGACAGTGATTGTTGAGAAGTACCATGTCCACCTTGTTGGCTGGCCTGCAAGGATAGAATTTGGCAGCCCCTCCAAGATTTCTACTGTGGACGATGTGTGGCTTTTACACTCTGCCCTCAAAGATGGCGTCTGCAAGTGGATGTTCCTCACAGCAGAGGAACGGAGAGAGCATGATCAGAAACTCACTGATGCACGCAGCCAAGGGATTGTAATCAGAAAGAAGTGGAAGTTACGTTCAGACAAAGGCAAGCCCAGGACAAAGGGTTCAGGGCCATGGTCTAAGAAAAAAAAAATGTCACAACTCCTGCCAGGCCCTGCATATAAGAACACCAAGTTCATAAACAATGACGATGAAGAAGACAACTCACAGACTGATGATGGCTTCAGCAGCAACGAGGACGATGACTAGATGTTATGTACACCAATGCCACCATTTTTCGGTGACGGAGGTATTGTTGGTCTTTCTTCCAATCGTGCTGGCAGCTGAATCTCCCCATGAATGCCGTCTTCTGTCTTCAAGATGAAACTAATTTGCTGCATAATTCACGCCTTTGAATAGCCCTTTTTATGACATTTTCTATCATCAATTACGTGTTGAATTTTTCTTCTTGCACGCTACGCACGCTTTAACTATCTAAACCTATTTAATCATGTGTTGAAATTAGAAATAATTGTTTCATGTCATGTATGATTCATATATGGTCCTATGGAGTGAAATTGGATTGGGAGAGTAAACAAATATCATTCAAAATTTTTCTGACATTTTTCCATAAATTTTAAGCAGAGGAGTGAGCTTATTGTGCGGAACAGCAAGCAAAGGGCAGGATCAGTCGTTGGCATGATCTCCGGGTAGTCCCGACATATGTGATGCAACGTCGGTCATACATCAACAATCAATGATGCCATTGACAATGTGATGGTAGTGATTGCCGGTCACCTGAGTGATAGGAAATATTAATAATATTATTCAAAAATTTTCCAACATTTTTCCATAAATTTTAAGCAGGAGTGAGCTCATTGTGCAGAACAGCAAGCAAAGGGCGGGATCAGTCGTCGGCACGATCTCCAGGTAGTCCCGACATATGTGATGCGACATTGGTCATACATCAACGATCAATGATGCTGTTGACAACGTGCCTGATGGCTTCGGCACCACCGGTAGCAATGGCCGGTCACCTGAGTGATACATTAGTGGTGAATTATTGGAGGAAGTGTGAAAGCGATAAAAACCCGCCGACTTAGGCGTGGATTACCATATATATTCCATGCCTAACAAGGCCCAACATGTGGTAGCCACAGGTGTTTGTGACATAATAGGTAACACAAATCCATACAGCGATGCTCCATCAGAATCCTGAGATGGAAATTGCCCGATCGATTCTAAATGGCATTGCATAGTAAGTCGAAAAAAGTATCTCGAACCACGGGTGGGGGTACGATAAACAAAGGTCTCAGAGATATTATCTTGACAGATGTATATCCTTGAAGAGGGTCCATCGGCGGAGTTTGATCGAGATCCTTGGCCTCATGCTCTGCCCTTGATGTGCAAGACAAACGATTCAAAAACAAACTACAAAGGGACGAGGACCTACATTGTTGTCAGCCTCATTGCGTTGTGGGAGATTAAATTCATCAATTTGAGTTTCCTCTCGCCCTTCCATACCTAGAGCCGTGGCCAGAGTGTACCAGTACACTATTGCAAAACGTATCAACGACATTCAATCAAGGTCGCTAACACAAGAAATGATCATGAATTGGTCGAAGGGATTAACGGCAGCGTGGTGTAACGTTTTGCCTAAAATGGAACACCTCGGAATTGCACTCGACGCTACCTGTCCCATTAGAACAAACATGTTTTGATGAAGCTGTTGCGAAGTTTGATATCATTTCAGATCAAGAGGTCTGGTGATTTCAATGAAAGTACACGTCAATACGGGGATGGTCATTGAAGTAACACATTAGCTTCAACTATTGAATTCCGAATCTATTCCATATGATGTATACAAAATAAAATTGTGGTGGGCGTACTACTGTCAAATAACATGGTATGATAGGTATATTAGGTATGTGCACCTCGATCAATTAGGACCAGACTGGTTGTCCTGTGGAGTTAATTGACCACTCTTGCGAGATGCTTTCCTGGACCCTTCGGAGTTCAGACGACTTTGCGTCTTACGCTTGCGGTTGCTTGGGACGAACTTGGAGGAGTGTTTCGCAAGTTTGTGCTTGACGCGACCTGCGTTGGTCCACCAGTCAATATACCCACTTTCAAGGCACAGATTTAAGATATTAGGTAACCACTTAGGATCCTCCAAGAGCTTCAACGCCTCTGCCTTCTGTACTTCTGCCGCACTGCGTGCCCGTGCCACGGCATCAATGTTATAATTTTGCGGAAACTCTCGGGTGGGATCAGTATACCGCTCGCGTATTATGTACCGCATGCCTTGTAAAACAGCATTAATTCCGGCGTTGGCAAATTGTGCGCTTTCGATCAAGTGGCCCGATTTCATATTCGGGATCCTTGCAGCGGCAATGCGAGCATGACCTGTCTCAGAATTGAGATACCTGGCATCAAAGTTGTCGCGCAGGTCAAGAGTAAGGTCTTCAGAGCCAAGCTCATGACCTGTGTATCGCAACGCCATCCAGAGTATAAGATGGTAAAAAGATTCGACGTCATCAATTCGATTTTGAATCACAGGCTCTCCTTTGTTCGGTTGGCACAAACGAATCGCAAGAAATTGCCAGGTACCCTGGGAATGACAGTAGATTAAGTTCAGTACAAAAGACAGTCTGTTTATCCGTTCTTACCGTACGCTCGGGCTGTGCTTCCCCGGATTGCTTATCAGCCAGCTCCAGATCGAGGGAAAGGTCCCAATCGATAAGATATCCTTGGAACGTTCCATCCCTCTTCCGCTTGAACATGATATTTCCGTTGCTGATATCACGATGAAGAATTTTGGCCTTAGTCGCAGCATCGCCATGAGCTATATATGATTGATCTAACGCTAAATCAAGAACTGATCAAGAATCACATACCCATCGAAGCGTCTCGTATGATAGTAATCATCTCATGTGCGTTTTCAAATTCGTCCAGTGTCAAGGGCAGGTATTCGAGGGCGATCCGATAGTGGCGATGAGTGCGTAAAGTTATCTCGAAAGGTTTCGCTAGTTTGTCATTAAATATCTTCGTTTGCGTAATGTGGTGACTATAGTCCTCATTGCCAATGTCAGCTCCATGATATACTTCCGGAACATTTTGGACTTTATGCTCATGAAGCGTTTCATAAATCTCGTGTTCGGGCTTGAGAGTAGGAGAGTAGACGCGCCAACTGTCTTTGAGCAAGACGACCTTTTTGTCGTCTAAGCAGTACGCTTTGAAACACCGCGTCGAGCGCCCAATAGGGGAGGTAGAGCCAGGAGGCTGGTCTTTAAGAATGAAGTAGTTCTTGTCTCCAACGGAAATGATAAGAAGCTGAGCTTTCTCATCGCACCCCAGCGAGTGTTGAATATCCGTCTTCTGAGAAGGAGATAGAGTAGCGTCGGCCACAGTAGGGTCACGTCCACGCTCCGCCGTCGTTGCAGAAGTGAATCGGCGAAAGAAGTCAATAGAGTAGCGTCGGCCACAGTAGGGTCACGTCCACGCTCCGCCATCGTTGCAGAAGTGAATCGGCGAAAGAAGTCAATGAGATGTGAGTCACTGAAGAGAACCTTTTTAGTTACAACAACACCACTTCTGTCCCAACGAAGAAGGCGCAAGTACATGCGGAAGATGAGAGCCGAGAACACATGAGTTCGGAACTCCATTGCCTGGTGACACGTCGCATAGCTTGTGATTTGACCAAGAGTCTCCTTACCTCGAATACTTTCCCTCTCGAAACCGTCGACAAGATCGTCAAAAGGATCGTCGTCGTCATTGTATTTGACTTCGAACATAGCCTCGATGGTAGCATTCTCGTTGCCGCGATATACGACGATGTCGGGTTTGATATCTACACCGTCGAACACTTTCAATACATCGCTGTGCTTGTCGCAGAAGTTGATGTTCTCTGATGGTCGCAGTGTATTTAGATACTTAACCTAGACAATATTAGCGGCGCAATAATGTTTGAACCATATGAACCGCATACCAAGTCTTCATACATGTCCCCTTCCCTAGTCACACGTCCGAGTGCCAGCTCAAGAGCTTGATAAGCTGCTATCCCGTCGGGTTCGCTGCCTGTACCTTGTACAGCTGGCAAGAAGTCGTTGAAAAGATGGACATCAACAGGGCCGACAACTCGTCCTGAGATGATAGCATGAAAGGCAGCAAACTGGGACTCCAGTTCATCAGAGATGGCGTTCCGTTCGCTGGGCACTACCTTGTGGTTTTCCATTGGTGTAGAACCAACCTTTGGTCCAGGGTCTTTTGGACGTGGAGTGACAGGTGGAGATGACATGTTCCCATCGAGGAAAGTTGGCCTTAGTAGGTCATCCTTAAACGACCACTGCCTGGCAGATTCTGTGGATTGCAGGATGAGAGAATGGCTCAGAACTAAAGGTGGATGAGTCAAAGTCAAAGATCGACGAGTCAATATCACGTGAGATATAGGCCTAGAAACACCGCCAGGATAATCAACCATAATGTAACCGAATGACTCTACTCTGATGGTACATGACTGTGCATGGAGCTATAGCATTGAATGGCAGCTGTTGGACCTAGTATTTCGCAAGTTTGTGTTTGGCACGACCTGCGTTGGTCCTCCAGTCAATATTCCCACTTTCAAGATTTAAGGTATTAGGTAGCCACTTAGGATCCTCCAAGAACTCCAACGCCTTTGCCTTCTTTACTTCTGCCGCACTGCGTTCCTGTGCCACGGCATCAATGTCATAACTTTGCGGAAATTCTCGGGTGGGATCAGTATACCGCTCGCGTATTATGCGCCGTATGCCTTGTAAAACAGCATTAATCCCGGCGTTTGCGAATCTTGCCTCTTCAATCAAAGAACCCGATTTCATATTCGGGCACCTCACACCACCAAAGAAAGGCCGACCTGTCTCATCTCGATATCTGGCATCAAAGTTTTCGTGCAACTCAAGAGTCAGCCGTCCAGAGTGAAATGCATGACCTGTGTATCGTAGCGCCATCCAAAGCATGAGATGGTAAAAAGACTCGATGTCATCAATCCGGGTCGGAATCATTGGCTCTGCGTCATTGACCTGCGAAAAACGGATTGGAAGGAACTGCCAAGTACCCTGAGAGTGATGATAGACTAAATTCAGTCAAGTAGACAAACACTTTAACTGCTCATACCATGCGCTCAGGCCATGCTTCGTCGGAATTTTCACCAGGCAGACCGAGGTCAAGAGAAAGGTCCCAATTGATGAGATAACCCTGAACTGTGCCGTCTTTGTTCCGCTTGAACATAATATCGCTGCTGTTGGTATCACGATGAAGAACTTTGGCCATAGTAGCAGCCTGGCAATGAGCTAAATCAATCATGTTATAACATCAAATGAGTCGTAAGAAATCTCAGTCGTACCTATCAAGGCATCTTGTCTGACAGTGACCATTTCCCCTATGACGTCAAGTTGCTTCAACGTGAATGGTAAGTACTCGAGGACAATGCGGTAGTGACGATATGTACACAACGCAAGCTCAAGAGGTTTTGCGGCCTTGTCAAGCCATAGCTTTGTTTGCGTGGTATGGTACGGATCATTGTCATCGCCAACGTCAGCACCACCATATACTTCCAGAATATTCTGGACCTTATGTTCATGAAGCCGTGTATAAATCTCGTGTTCTGGCTTAAGAATAGTGGAGACGACGCGCCAATTGTCCTTGAGCATGACAACCATATTGTTCTGTAAGCAGTACGCTTTGAAACAGCGCGTCGAGCACCCAATAGGCGAGGTAGAATCAGGATGCTGGTCTTTCAGAATGATGTATTTCTTGTCGCCAACGGAAATGGTAAGGAGACGAGCCTCCTTGTCGCACTCCAACGAGTCCCAAATGTCCTTCCTTTCCGAAGGAGATAGATTGGCGGCGGTCACAGTAGAATTGCGTCCGCGCTCTGCCGGCATTGCAAGAGAGAATCGATGAAAGAAATCAAAGAGGTAACGATCTTCAAATGAAACCTTTTCAGTAACAACGACACCACTCCTGTCCCAGCGAAGAAGACGCATGTATGTACGGAAGATGAGAGCCGAGAAGATATGAGTGCGGAACTCTATTGCTTGATGACAAGTCGCATAGTTCGTGATCTGACCAAGAGTTTTTGAACCTTCGCCACTTGTTGTCAGAAAGACATTCATGTTGTCATCAAAAGGATCATCAGAGTCGTTGTACTTGACCTCAAACATCGCCTCAATATTGTTCTCGTTGGCATAAACAATGATGTCAGGCTTTCCTTGGTCTTCGAACACTTGGACTACGTGGTCATCCTTCAACTTGTTGCAAAATTTAAGTTCATGATGTCAGGCTTTCCTTGGTCTTCGAACACTTGGACTACGTGGTCATCCTTCAACTTGTTGCAAAATTTAAGTTCGGTTGGGCACAATTTCGAACGATGACGGACGATGCAGACAACTATGGAAAATACAGACCAAAGGTTCATACATGTCACTTTCAGCTTTTGCGGCCTTCAAGAGTGGCACCAATTCTTCATATGCAATTGTCCCACTGTGCGCCGCACAATGACCTTGTGATAAGGGTAAAAATGTTCTGAACAGGTCAACCGGAACGGGCCCAACAACCCTCCACGAAACCTTGTTGAGTATGTCTACCACGGGAGACTCCTGAGATAGTCTGTTGAAATAGCTAAACGTTTGTGACATGATAGGTTAACACAAATCCATACAGCGAGGCTCCATCAGAATCCTGAGATGGAAATTGCCCGGTCGATCCTTGTGAACCGTATAAGTACTTATTCCCTCAGGTGTCACGACGAAGTCCGTGATAACGACTATATATTACCTGTGAACCGTATAAGTACTTATTCTACAGGTAATGTAAGTAATGGCAGTAAAAATAGGTAGTAGACAACGTACCCCTCAGGTGTCACGACGAAGTCCGTGATAACGACTGAGGGGCAGGTTTGTGTACATGCGTATTTATACTAGAAAATAAGGTTTTAGTAAAGATTGACAAATAAAAGACGTCGCGCTGTGGTGGCGCAACATAACGAAGTAAAAAGAAAATAAATCATAAGTAAACCAAGAAATATAAATAATTATAGCGGCGCACGTGTGCGCCAGTCCCCGACTCTTACATACATACATGTTTCTTTTTCTTTTATTACTTTTTATTTTATTACTTGTATGTATGTACTCTTCTCTTCATTCGTTTTTTATTTTATTTATTTATTATTTCATCATTATTATTATACATGGTTATACATTATTGTAAGCTGAGGCTACAGGCAACGTCGGGAGCCCAGCAAGAGATAAGGCAGGTGACTAGCACGCATTCTGTTCTTTCCTTTTATTTTATGGGTAGACTCCAATTTGATAGATAGTCAATATGAGACACAATAACTTCTTTACTTTCAGATTTCATTGCTCGCCTTCACATTCGAGCAATTCCGATATTCAGATATAGATATGATAATGATAAATGATATGATATGAATACATACATTAAGTGGTACGATATATGTAATATATATTATATTATTATATAATAAAATAAGTAAATAAAATAAAATCTGTTTGAAAAAAACATATAGCGTATTGTAATCATGAAAATGAAAGTTAACTTACCTATGAAAAGAAAGTAATACTACCTATTGATGTGTCATTATCGTTTTGTGTTGTAATATATGCAAACTTGTAATAAAATGAGTTCGAAGTAAACTTGAAGAGTAAATGAAGATTTACAATGATTTTCGAAGCTGTGTTGAAAATATGGTGTTGAGTTACATGGCTGGAAACGACGTGCTTGACAATGATATTTTCTGCCATCCAGCTGTATGAATTGTCCAAATATGCATAAGTGAATGCTTCGTCAAGGTATTGATTGTCATCGCTACGATGTACGTGAAAGGCGGTGACTAATCGTTGATTCATATTGAATCCTTTTAGGGTGAGGTGTCATGTGCGCAGGTCATGATGGGTATAAGAGCTGACATTAGAAAGATACAATATGTAAAAAAAGCGTTAATATAAAGTAAAATAGAAAAGCTCACCAAAATACTAGATTTTTGATGTTATAACCACTTAAAACGTCGAGGTACCATCTAGTGACAATGGTGAACCCAACGTCTGCAATTTCTCTCATTCATCTTCCATGGAAGGAGTAGGGAGACGTATGCAGGCACCAACACTGTATATCATCAACGTGTGGAAGTTCAGACATGGATGTTGTGTGAAGACATTGTTCAACGTTATACACCAAAAAAAAGTAAACGTATATGAAGTGATGTTGAGAGGAAATATCAACCGCATATGGTTATTTTTGTATAAGTGAGTGAGTGTTCACTAAAGTCATACTTAATGTCACTGAACATCTTGGTTGTTTTAGCAGGTTGGTATATATAAGGCTTCATTGCATAGTTGTTTGAGTAATACAACGGTTTTTCCATGGTCGCATTTGCAGAAAAGATTTGTTTCAAGCCGCATAGATCCATAGATTGAACAGGCTGAAGTCATACTTACATTGTACTAATTGCCAGAATTTTACCTATCGAAGCATTCTAGCTTGCAACAAGTAGTAATAAGTACCAAGTTGAACCACAGTGATTGATAGTATTTGCTTCCAGTAGGTGTCCATTGAGTGAGTACACGACAACATAGACTGACGGTACCAGTTTGTTCTAGCAGAAGAAGCGATGAGCATATAGCATTCCCAGAGTTGTGCAGTAACATGACCTATGAGCAAGCTAGCGGTAAGATAGTTTGAAATCGAAAATTTTAAGAAAAGACAGGGAGTTGTGCAGTAACATGACCTATGAGCAAGCTAGCGGTAAGATAGTTTGAAATCGAAAATTTTAAGAAAAGACAGGAAGGAAAGAAAGAGACGTATGTATTACGTATAATGATGATCATTCTATACGATACAATAACAATAATAATAATAAAATCATTATGTAATGTATTACGTATAATGATGATCATTATATACAATAATAATAATAAAATCATTATGTAATCGTTCGTGTGGACGAACACTTATGTAATATAATGATGATCATTATATACAATAATAATAATAAAATCATTATGTAATCGTTCATGTGGACGAACACTTATGTAATCATTTGTGTGGACGAACACTTATATAATCGTTCGTGGGGACGAACACTTACGTAATGATTGGTCAAAAGACAACATCACACGTTCAAACTTTATATGCGTGATCTATATTTCATATCATTCAATCACAGTCCCATGGTTATATTGTCTTTCATCATCATATATACTCGAGACTCCTGGATAACACTAAGGTCCTTGTTGACTTTATTCTCAGTAGCTACAATTGTACACATGTGAGCACGAGGCACGTATATCAGCTGTGCCGTTTTCATCAACGACGAACATGATGACGTCCTAGAGTTCAAGAGATATTGCCCGTTTCATCCTGTGAGCGTTCTAGCCATCCCCAGGTCAACGTTCAACATTCACCCCTCATCAACCCCACATTTAAGTACATAGTGGCTTGTGCTGCTGTCTGTGACCTCGCCGTTGGCTGACGCACTTGTGTGTGTGTTTCCCGGCATTTCTCCGGCTCCGGCTGTAGGTGCCTCTGTCTCTGTCTCTGTTTCTGGTACAACGAGCAGGATAGACGCTGAGAAGAAGACTCGAAAGAGGTGGAGAAAGGTGCCTGTTTTCTTGTTCCTGTCGTCAAAACTAAAGTCAAAGCAAAACTTGACGCATCTATCAAAGTCAAAGCCTCACTCTGATGCTCACACTCAGAGTCATGTTCACGTCACGTGAAGATCGCGAATAAACAGATGGGCCATTATCATATCATTGACAATAGATCCAGTCCTTCATCACATGGATCAAAATACTTGATCATTTCTTGGTAAAGCATACACAGCGTGTTTTTGTAAGCGACTGTAGATATTCTCGTCATAAGGATAATTGTTGTTGTATTCCAGTCTGCTATGCTAATCCAGTCATTCGAGATGTACAATTCAATGCTATCATATCAAGATTTGGGAACGCCATAGCACTCTTTCGCGTCGGAGTCCATATTATGGAAAGAGCGGCTTCCATCATAATTAGTCTGTAC
The DNA here is from genome assembly GCA_027475525.1 of Macrolepiota albuminosa. Taxonomy (NCBI): domain Eukaryota; kingdom Fungi; phylum Basidiomycota; class Agaricomycetes; order Agaricales; family Agaricaceae; genus Macrolepiota; species Macrolepiota albuminosa. The sequence goes on from JAMWFC010000122.1 coordinate 637,571, forward strand.
GGCTTCCGTTATAATTAGTTTGTATTTGTATAGGCATGTTAGACCTTGTCATTGTCTTTTTTTTAATTAGTCTGTACGGCTTCCGTTATAATTAGTTTGTATTTGTATAGGCATGTTAGACCTTGTCATTGTCTTTTTTTGTTTTTTTTTGTTTTTTTTTTTTTTTTTTGTTTTTTTTTTTTTTTTTGGAGTAGCGTTTGGTTTGGTGTTAGACCTTGACATTGTCTTTTTTTTTTTTTTTTTTTTTTTGGAGTGGCGTTTGGTTTGGTGGTGTAGTCTGCGCCATAGGTATGTTTTTTTTGGCTCTGTTTATTTATATACAGTGTGGATGAAATTTCGTTTTGTATAGTAGTGCCGTCATCGTCATCTCAATCGTCACTTTCTGACAAGTATGCGTCCATCAGATATTTGTTGACATTTATTAACTCTTGGCGGTGGGACTCTAGTGCAATCGGCATTAGCTATTATCACTTAGTTTAAATGTGATGTTACTTACCTATATTTTGTACTAGAGTCGTCAACTGTTCATTCTTCATTTTCACTTCGTTGATGGCTGCATCTGATAAGTAAGGCTGTAATGTCAGTATGTCGGTAGAAAATTTAATATTGAGAATGGTGCTTGCTTGCATCATCGACGGCTTTCTCTGCACGAGCTAGAAGGTTGTACACTGTGTAAATAATCAATCAAGGTCATATCCAAAAGAAGCAATAAATAAGATTGTCACATACATCTTTTGTTATTTTTCATCACGGCACATCAATCAAGGTCATATCCAAAAGAAGCAATAAATAAGATTGTCACATACATCTTTTGTTATTTTTCATCACGGCACGATACTTTTCTGTCATGAACTTTAGCTCCATCTTCGTATCTCCGTCGATTGAAGATGAGGAGTTGGCTGGTGTAGAAGATTGTTGGTTCTGATTTGTATTCATGAGAGGAGATGTGAGTCGCAAATGGAGTGTTGAGATGTGTTTTAATAGTGGTTGCCTCATGTCGGTGATTGAGATATGTTTGTACATTGTACCGGTATATTGTATGGTTGCAAAAGACTTCTACAGAAATCATGAGATCGATGGTGATAATGTCAATTGAATTAGGTTACTAGTATACTAAGGGGTATTTTTCAACTTTATTTATAAAAATAGCAATTGCAGAAAAGGTAATGGACGTACTTAATAGTCTGAGAAGTTCATGCCATATGTTCAGTCCTGAGTTAGAAGAAGGTAATGGACATACTGAATAGTCTGAGAAGTTTACGTCACTTGATTAGCCTTGAGTTAGAATATAGATAGAAGAGGTAATGGACGTACTGAATAATTTGAGAAGGTTATGTCACTTTGTCAGCTTTGAGTTGGGCTGTGCAGGTAATGTTGAGAATCGGACGGATCGGACAATGACTTTTTGGTCTGAATTCGAAAAGGTTGAGAAATAAGCACTTAGCACTTGGTGTGTTTATTCAAAGAGGTGGTACTGCAAAAGACGTTGGTGGATGGAAGGGCGTTGGATTTACAAAGTGGATTGATGAGTCTTTGTTGCGTGATTTGTTGAAGGCATTTGTGGATTCAAGTTGGTGGTTGTTTGTTGGAGGCACATCATCAAAAAATAGTCATCGTGCAGAAGAGGTAATTGGACATACTAATAGTCTGAGTGTGTGATCTGAGATGTACCACCTGGTCAATCTTGAGATGGGCTGTGCAGGTAATATTGAATTAGATAATGACTTTTGGTTCGAATCCAAAAATTGTGTTGAGAATGAGTACTCAACCATGTTTATTTTGCTGTTGGCACGGCACTCTCATTAATATTATTAAATAAAGATCTCTAGTGTTAAGAAAGCGTCATACTTTGCTGCTAGTGTAAATGAGTCAAATTGATTTCAAAAATTCATCTTTTGTTAGGTAATTTGTTAAAGAATGCATGTACAGTGTGCATATGGCAGTGCAGTGGTTGTGAATTTACGTTCTATTCTGAAACTATGACGAGTAGACATGACTGGCAGCTCTGATAAGGACGACGAAATGTCATGATATTTGTCAGAACTTGGTATGTTTTACTAGTAGTAGACATGACTGGCAGCTCTGATAAGGACGACGAAATGTCATGATATTTGTCAGAACTTGGTATGTTTTACTAGTCCTTCTTGTTGAATGATGAATATACTTACTGAAAGATAAGTTAATTGATATATTCCTATTCCTAATAAGCTACTAGTCCTTCTTGTTGAATGATGAATATACTTACTGAAAGATAAGTTAATTGATATATTCCTATTCCTAATAAGCGATAACGTAGCACATATCTTAGTTAAAGCTTAAAAAGCTTAAGCTTAAATATTTAAACACGTGGCTTCAAAAATTGAAGACATTTTCTGACATGCAAGGAATAACCTCGATCTACAATCTATCTATGCTATATCTCGGAACCATGACCCAACATATCAATGAATAATTTTATGTTTAGCTCAATATTTCCAAGCTCTTGGGCACAAGCATCCTATGTGGATAAGAGTAGCCAAAGTAAGGGATCTCAGCTTTTTCGACGATAAATCGTTGCAATGTGTTTGAAGATTGTCAAATGGAATGTAAGACTTTGTGTATGGGCAAACAGCTGAGTGAGAAGAAACAAGTCTTACTCCTAAAATTATAATACTTGATTTTTTTCTCATTTGAAAGATTAGACAATGTTGTGAGGGTCTTCTGTGCGAAGTTTTCAATCCTGTTTTTGCATGTAACTGTGTTTTTCTTTTATTTCATTCAAAGTGAATATATTCAATTGCATTCAACAATTACATACACTTCATTCAGACCGCAATTCAAAGAATATATAGAGTTCTCAGCATGTACTTTAAAAAACAACTTCTAGTAGCATACTAATTCAATTCATCTTGGTACTGCGCCTCCCTTTGAAAGTCTTTATCCTCATCGAAATCTGCCTCACTAGTCAATTTTGTACGCTTTGTAGGTCGAAGTGGAAAATCTTCATCAATATCAATATCAATATGACGCTTCCCTCACTAGTCAATTTTGTACGCTTTGTAGGTCGAAGTGGAAAATCTTCATCAATATCAATATCAATATGACGCTTCCGAACTCCTCGAGATACTGCAGATTCAAGATTGCAAGACTGATTAGCTAGCTCATTTTCCAATAACTGATAGTAAAAGTTTTAGTTTATAGCACTTAAACTCTACTCGATGGGGTCTCACCGTAGTTCCATGTTTAGCGACAAGAAGTAACTTATCTAGATGAATTAATGGTGCATTCTTTCGCCCAATCTTGACGGTGCAAAAACTGATACTTGCTTCAACAAGTTGCCCGATGCGAAAAACTCCAGGATAAGCAATCTGCTTGTACGTCTGCCTATAAAGACTGCTTTATTTTTCAATTAATTGATCAATAAAAGCAAACTTACCTGCTTCCATGGTTAGGAACTAGTTCGTGAAAGACAATAATATTGTCATCAGTATGTACATATCTACCAGTCTGAAGTAGACCAGTAAGAACGCCGTGATCGTCTACCGCCTCAGGAAGTGCTATTTCAGTGAGCGAATGACTCTGCCCTTTTGGTGTACAAATCCTTGTCCTTGGGCAAATAGCATGTGTCCCCGGAAGAACTTGATAAGGTTTATACGCATTCATATCACCTTCGGCAAACGTTCCATCGAAATAAGAGAAAATAAGATCTAGTGCTGCTAAATCGTCATCAAAGTAATCGCAATTGTATGGTGCGATAATGGTAACGAAGTAATTTAGTGAATTGGATTCGTTTCGGCGAACACTAAATAATAGCTTGAATAAATTAAAATTGAATAATAACAGCAAATATGGCAACAGACCAATAATTGTTTGGAAGAGGAGGAAGCCTGAACTCTAGAATAAAGCCAGAGAAATCAAGCAAAACTTCCAAATCCGTTCCACGATAAACAAGACATTTAAAGCCACCAGTGACAGACTTGATTTCAAATGCCTCTTCAATTTTCTGCATTGTATCATAGTATGCAAGTTGGCGACAAAGGGAGGCACCTGCGAGTCGCAAGTTCGCAAAAGAAGTTGCTTGATTGACTATAATGAATACAAAACATCATCAGAATAATGAGAAATCACATGTGTATTTTGACTTTCCTGCATCTTCACAATTCAAAATTTCAATCCTCTTATCCATGGAGAGTTGCGACAGTGATTGCATTTGATGGTTGTCCATTTTGAACATCTGAATGAAACTATATAAATATGGCATCGGCAAACTTGCAGTAAAGCGCGTTGTCCTCTATGATGATTATATAAGAATAAGTGTCTTACCATTTAAAAACTGATACACCACGTTGCAGTAAAGCGCGTTGTCCTCTATGATGATTATATAAGAATAAGTGTCTTACCATTTAAAAACTGATACACCACAGTGAAGTTGCCTCTTGCATCGATTACACTATTATAGAGTACACATTTGTGATCTCATGATACAACTTCTAATTGATGTTGACGTTGCACCAATGATAAGTGCTACCGAAGATGCTATTGATGATCCTGTGATGCTACTTCTAATTCTATTCTATACTTCTAATTCTAATTTGATATAAAATGACGTTGCAAACGCCACCGAAGATACTTTTGATGATCTTCTGATGCTGCTTCTGACAGAAATAGGTCTCATTGCTTGCTAACATAAAACTTGAAACTTGCTAAAAATTACCAGACTGCTTTTGATAGAAATAGGCCACATTGCTTGTTAACACGTTGAAACTTACTAAAAATTACCTGATCTTAGCAAACCAATGTTGAAAGCAAAATAAACGACTTCTAATCAACACAAGCAAGTGTGAAAATAATTTCTAATTCTAGTTAAATTAACGTGCTTAAAAATGATTGGCGACTCCACTGTTTTTGTTATTGCTCTAAATATGGTAAGTGTGAAAACGCTTTTTGAGGATAACGAATATGCTTTAAAACAATCAGGTTGAAAAGAACCTCCCTTTATACCTTTGCCTTCAGTTTTTCTCATAGCGTCAACCAAATGGCCCGACTTTCAGCCAAGTACGTTACTTTACTTTCATTGTCAATATTAGTGTTTGATTCTAACAAGTAACGGTACAGGAAACGACAAATAAGATCTGAATCAGACACCGAAGCTACCATGTTAGAGCAGAAAACAAAGAAGAAGTACAAGCGAATGACTTCCAATGAAGCTAACATGCAAGAAGATATTAATAAGTCGGACTCGAAGTTTGTTTTCAATCGTACCCCTTTTCTTGATATGATAAGGCTTATTGACATTGTAGGGAAGAGACAGACGAAAGCGGTTTGAGTTATATTCTTGATAAAGGAAAAAATATTGCCAGTGCCAGTAATCAGTACGTGTTGAATATTTTGCAACCACCGCAATTAATTGAACTATAATCTATAGAATGCTACATGCTAAAGATGTTGTATCTGAACTACCTTATGCTGAATTCATAAACGATTCGACTTCACAAAATATGTAAGTCAAAATATTTGGATCACTTCACTTTATCAGCTGACTTTTTTTATATATTACTCTAGGCAAGATGCCAAGTCCGACGACACACAACCTATCGTTCTAGAAGCAATCAATTATACATGCTATGACACCAAAACTTCCCAAGTATCCGAAGAGGCTGTTGTCAATCTCGAATACTCCTTTCCTAGTGTAGCAAGTCGTCTTATGGAATTGGACGTTCGTGTACCTAAATCAAGTAACATTCAAGTCATCAATCTCGCAGCTGCTAACCCTCAAGACTTCCAACAAGGATTTGTCTTCCAGCGAAAAAGATCTTCTACAGCCAAGCGAAACTTTTCCGTCTTTTATCTTGTTGGAATGGTCATGTTTAGCCATCTGGTTGACGAAGGCGACCCACATTATATATCAGTTGCCTTTTCAGATCGCACGTTTCCTCGTGCAATGGCCTTTATTGGAGCGGTTTCCAACAAGGAGAATTTGTCAGTAATCACGCAACAAGATGGCGTCTCCCTTACAACAATGCTCACGAGAAAGAGCACGAGTCATTCAGGTATACAGTATAATTAACGACCATCACTTAATATTCCCTTACAACAATGCTCACGAGAAAGAGCACGAGTCATTCAGGTATACAGTATAATTAACGACCATCACTTAATATAGAAAGCTAACGACTCTTTAGACAAACCGGGTTCATCCACAAGACTAGCTAGAAGCCGATCGTCGTGCTGCTACAGTACGTTCGCTGCCGATGTGGATTAAAGACGTGGTTGATCTGCCAATAGATGATGAATACGTTGAAATTGAAGAAGTAGAAGACGAAGCAGACTTCGTATAATTGTCAAATGTATTCCACCCTTTAGCGTAGAGTCCTTTTTTAGTCGGACAATACGATTTTTTACCGCGACCAGCTATCCTAATACTTCAAATAAGACATAGAACAAACGTTACCTAATGTATTTTTGACTTAGTCTAGAGTGAGACGAAGTCTCATTGCTGAGTCCCTTATGGCAAAAGGTCAAGCCAGTTGTCATGCCTGTCAATTCAAAGCAAAGGCTTTCGCGTCTCAGTCTCATTGACTAGTTCTTTACAGAGTAGCGGAGTGTGAATTCATTTTCCTAAGTGTGAACGCCTTATGACGCCTTAGTGACATCCGACTCAGAGGGGACTCTCCTAGCTAAAGGGGTGGAATAGTATATCACAAGTAGGATTCACATACGAAATAATATAAGTGTGGAGTTGTCAAAGAATCAGAAATCAGAATAGATTGCGGTACGTGTATGTCACGTAGGCAACCAGGTTGAGTAGTTGTCGCAAGGGGGGGACGGAGTGGACGGATGGACAGATTAGAATAAACTATACAATTGAGGAACATGTTGTTAGAATTAGATTCTGGAGATCAGGAATACCTCAATCATCTCGATTAGAATAAACTATACAATTGAGGAACATGTTGTTAGAATTAGATTCTGGAGATCAGGAATACCTCAATCATCTCAGTCATCTATACACCAATTAAGTTTGACAACCAATTATATAATCCTTCGTCTAGACGAACACTCCATTTTTGAAATAGAAATAAAAATTAAATAAATTCCCAACTAAACCCCAACACATGATTATATAAGCGTTCGTCTGGACGACTGCTTATATAATTCTTTGTCCATTTTTGAAATAGAAACAAAAACTAAATTCCCAACTAAACCTCACACATGATTATATAAGCGTTCATCTGGATGGCTGCTTATATAATCCTTCGTCCAGACAAATGCTTATATAATCATGTGTGTGGGGTTTAGTTGGAAATTCAATTTTCATTTCAAAAATGGGGTGAGTTTTTTTTTTGGAGTAGCGTTTCAAGTGGCTTAATGGCCTATGTCCTTGGCAAGGCCCTCTTGCCCACTGTGCTGCTCACCTGGGGTTCAAATCAGGTTTTTCTACTAGAGAAGGGAGGTGATTTTGAAGAGTCTTATTCCATTTGTTAATTATTTCTAGTGGTGAATGTGGACTATCATCTTCATCTTTTCTTATTACTCTGTTAATTATAGTGTCCATATAAAATAGGTCGCTTCTAGGTTCAGTATTTTGTGTACCGGGGTCAGACCTAGGGAGAGTCTTCTCTCAGCGTCCGTAATCTTCATCGGAGGGCTGCCTAGTATGGTGGATAAATTCCGCTCTGGCCACGTTTCCCTTGTTCTTCTTCTCCATACGTTTCTCGCTTTTTCCCATACAATCTCCTGACTAACACGGGAGCATTCGGTGATAATGTGATCCAGAGAGTCTACTTTACTTTACCATCATGGCTGCATATCCTCCGGCTCTTCAGGTCGAGCTTCATTGTTTGTTTGTCCCAGTATGATCCCACCTTGTACGCATCGTGTTGACATTTCCACAGGATCCACAGGAAGACCCTCATTGTTCTGGAAAGATCTTCGTCACGTAGGCTGGGGTTTTCTTATTTACCATCATCACTGCCTCCTTTATTCCTTCAACCTTCTTTATTCCTTCAATCGCTTTTATCGTTTTATCTAGGCCTTGGTAGAGTGTCGCATTTAAAAACCACTTCCTGGCGTTTGCTTTCGTCGAGACTATAATGTGAGCATGTCTTTTGCTCGGTTAACATACGAGGCTGGGTGCATGCACCCAAATGAGTTTTCTAACTTCATGCAGTCACTACACTCGCAGTTGGAATCTAGGTAAGTATATCGCATTTTATCTTTCCCTCTAATATTTCTGTATCCCCAATTTGTGTTTGCTTTTGAGGCACTCCGCTGCCTTCACACAGTTTATTTTTCTGACGCTTGCTTGGGTCATCAGCGGCTACATGATACCGTAACCATATCGGCATTTTCCTCAGGATTTCCCTGTTGATGAAGACAAGTCATCAAGTCTTACATTAAACTCCGCTGTCACTATAAATATACATTAAACTCCGCTGTCACTATAAATAAGCAAGCTATATTCGGGCTCGTGTCCCCTCGTGCACAGTCACCTTCGTCTTCCACGATTGCAGGAACGGTGATACCTTAATCTGCTTGTCCACTATTTCTTCCGACTTCAGGGCGTTGTCGGCTGTGATTGCATCAGCCACCAAGGCGCATAGTGGTCTGTTTGTTTCGAATTTCAAGTAAGATTTCAGCTACATTGCTTTATTTCTTGTTCTGATGTCGACTATCGAAGGGCTCGTACATTGTTTTCTCATTAGCTAAGGAGCTCCTCCCAGCCCACATAAACTTTTCTGCTCTTCTTGCTTGTTGTCTTCCATCAATAGGAACGTAGTCGTATCATCAGCAAAAAGGTTCACAATTAACTTTTCGGCATGGCCTGGGATATCATAACCTTTTAGGTGGGATTCCTTGAGGGAGGCTGCTAACGATTTACAATCCTTAGGTTCTGCGTTGAGTCATTTATAAACTTGTTATTGAAGGACTTCTAGAATTGGTATGGAATCCCATCTGGTTCTGGTGCTGAGCTATTATTTGAGAGCTGTAGTGCCGTCAGCAGCGACTTCATTTCAATTGTACTGCTCAAGTCTTCTTTTCGTTGTTCCGATGTGCAAGCCTTGATTGTGCCCAGAACTTTTAGGGTCTTCTCCTCATGTTCTTGGTCTGTGATGTCTTTGCGCTTACTTTGGAGTTCGTTATGGTAATTTCTGGCTATCTCGGCCATCTTAATTGAGTTGCTCTTGTATGCCGGCAAAGATATGTTGGGGCTTTCTTTCTTGAATGATGAAGGCATATATTACGTCTCTGGATTGACCGCTTGTTTGTTGGATGTTGTGCAATACTTGCACATTTGTTTCTCCTTCTAACCTGTTCTTAATCGCAATTTTCTTTCTTTTAGCCATGTGATATTTCCTCTCAAGAGATTCCAGTTTCTTTGTTATTTCCTTAACCGTCTCTGTTTTCTCTACATCATCAAGGTCTGGGTCATCTAGCTTCTGGTTCTTCGCAACTTGATTTTCTTTTTCTCCATGATATACTTTGGTACTAGGATCTTATCCCTTTCTTTTGCATAGGTTAATAGGTTTCTTTTCCATTTCATATATACAGTCTGGAGATTTGCTCCTGACAATCTGTTGTTGCCTAGAGTTCTAATTTTATCTAGTGCTATTCCATTCGGACTCTACTACATATTTCCTGAATTTTCCATCATTACGTATTATGTGGTTTTTCATAACCCATCTCCCTTTTCCCACAATTGGGCCTCTGCGTGCGTTATCGTGATGAGTGGATGGTCAGTTCCTGGGATACCACTGGGCGAGATCGACCAGTCACACGATGATAAGTTGAGAGGGTTCGTCATGTAGATTTTGTCTATTCTTAACATGGACGATGTAGCATCTTTGATGAAGAAGAAGGCTCTCTTGGTTGGGAAAGTGTCTCTCCATGCATCCCTCAGGTATAGGATTTACTTGAAGTGGTCTAGAGCTTCAGTTGCCTCTCTCGTAGGAGATCTATCCTGGGCATTCTCCATCATGTTGAGGTCCCCGGCCATGACATCTACCTTAACTCTCGGGTTATTTGTAAAGAAGTTATTCAGTGTAAGCCAGAAGTTTCCATTATCTTGGCCGTCACTTTCAGTGATGTTCGGTGCGTACACTGCAAAAAAATTGATTGATTCCTTTGTCTCGGGACAATCACCTTCAATCCCGCACCTCGGACTTTCAATAGATTTTTTTTCAACACTACTACTACTCGTTTTCCAGATGGGTTCTCTGGGTCAGGGGAGTGGAAAATTTTCAATCTCTTACCAAAGAGCTGCTTCACCTCTTTCTTCCGTCCATCTGACAGGTGGGTCTCCTCGACCGATAGAATTCCAATTTTCTTTTTGTCTTTCGGTACTTGATTTACATGGTTCCATTTGTTTTCAGATCTAGGTGCTCCGGTTGTTCCAAAGTCCCTTCTTTCAAAAGAGCCTATACGCAAAGCTACATTGTTATGCTTGCGAGATGGCAATCTCGTGGTGTGGGTATCTGTTGACTTCCATGAAACTCGGCTGGAGCAGATAACTGGTCGTTCTATTTGGCCTTCTGGTTCAGGGGCTGCTATCAATGGTGAGGAGCTCTCTTAGTTATTATCCTCTACTGATGATTTCTCGTCTAAAATAGTTCTACAGGGAGCAGGTTGTGATATTTACTTCATTTCTGATTGAGCCTTGGCCTTGTATTGTGCGCTGCTGGGCGTTATCATCTTCTGCGCCACCACTGATGCTGTTAGTTACACGGATGGTGAATAGTCCTCCGAACTCCAGGTCTCGGGAGCGTTTGAGTCTTTGTATGGAAGATAAGGAGACGAGGGTGTGTGCGGGACGTTGTGTTGTTCATTTGGTTCAGTTGGGGATCCACCTCCGTATTTCTCATTTCCGGTGACTAGGGCTGGAGTGGTGGCGAACTCTCTTAGCCCTTCAGAAAAAGGGAGGTGCGAGCCATTGCAGATAATCTTACCTTGTTGTGTATATATTGTTGTTGATGTAGTTGATAAGACTTACGAAGTAGTCAACCGTGCTATCTCGAAGTGAAAGCATTTCCCAAACCTTCAGGGGGGACTTTGCGTTGAGGTTATGGCAGTCTTGTGGGATTAGCTGCTTTTGACTCTTTGCTCAAGCAGGACTGCTGCACGGCATCTTTCTCTATTTTTTTGTAGACTGCCGTTTTTGTCCTACGACTTGGTTCCATTACTACATGTACCATGTATGGCTAATATGTTTCGGTCATTTCCCTGTTCTTTGTGTCATATACTACCAGAAAAACCCACTTGCTGTGTATGGTAGCACTCTATGGATTCCTCATCATGAACAATGTTAACTTCCAACTAGTTCTGTTATCTTCAGGGTGTGATTTTCAAATAGAGTTTTGTAAGAAGATTCCAGACACAAAGCCATTGATCTTTTACACAATATATCAAGGTCTATACTACTGTAATATAGTCCAATAGTTCACAAAAGGAAAGAAGGAATTTAGTTGAACTTTGCATGCGATGTTGCCAACAATACCAGGAAAATGAGAAAAGCAGATTCAATCAACTTGTTCTAGATTTAGTTATTACTAGAGATACTAACTAAACTTTCTGAGAGTCGTGCTAGTATAAGTATAAGAGATAGTGTATCCAGAATTTTGAGATGTGAGGTGTTTGTTATGTTAAAATGTTTAATCTATTTTACCATGCTAGAGCGGAGATGAAATTGGCTGCTTGATTAGTGTTATGATATGTGATAGAATTTTTGAAACTTACAACTTTTGAGACATGCTCAACATAACAACACATCCACCACTCCCTAACTCAGTGCAGGTGTGTCAAAACCATAGAAAACATATTGTAATTGAACTTACTCAGCTGACAGCAAAAACTCAATCAGCAAGAAAAGTACAGTTCAACATTGGTGAGAATAAACACTGAGTGCAGGGAACAATATTCTTTGGCAAAAAAAAAACAGTAAGTAAAAATAATCCAACTGATTTCAAATATTTATTTAAATATTTACAAGAAAAAATATTGTAACCAAACTTTTAATGGTACTTGATCTGATGCTATTGAATGCATTGCAGAGGGCTGTATTAGTTATTCCTGAGTCTAAGAACCAGAGTAAGCCTCCTGTGGCAATTTATTCAATTATTCTTTTAAGTTCAGTTAAAATTTTTTTCTATAATTTTAACAAACAAAATTCTGAAATTAATTGGATTATGTTTACTGTGTTTTTACAAATTTTCTATTATTTTGACAAAAACATATAAATAAAATTTTGAAATCAATTGGATTACAGTGCAGTAACCTTTCTTGAGACACCAACATATAACAAGTGAATTAAGAACTAAATTTTCAAGAATATAAATAAACTTTGAACTATGCAGACATATGGGTAGGTTACTTAGGAAGATATCTATGCATTTATATCAATATCTGAAGGATGTTAAGTAGTTATAAAAAGGTGAATACCACTGCTGGCACCAGATTGTGTTTCCATTGGAAAAATTAGAAAAGAAAGCTGTCATGCAATTTCCAATGTGTCAATTTTCAAAAGAAAAAGGCACTTTCCTTTGTTGAATGACTTTTTTTGTGGAAATTAATACATCAGAAATAGCATATCAGCTTTCTTTTACACTTTTTTCACTGGAAACACTTTCCAGTATCAGCAGTGTACGGTGGGGGTCCGAAATGAATGTCACAAGTAGAATTAAGTTGTGTCAATGATGTGTCACACTTGAGAAGTACTCACCACTGTCATCATTATAGAGGTTCAAATCTTGCTCTGATTGTCTATGTATATGCATCAAATGTACATATTCGTATACACCTTCAAGGCTATATGATAGAATCAAGATAATTAGATTAAGAAAAGTACAAGGTTGAAAAAAATAAAGTTGATTTGATATCAAATTTAGTGAAATCAGTACGTCTTTATCCATATTCATTGCAATACTCATACTGTTAGAAATCAGACCTAGAGACAAGCGTAAGTTAATCCCTCAGTCCAGTATAAGTGACTATAATTGGATTGTACCTAGAGACAAGCATAAGTTAATCTACCAGGTACAATTAGTTTTATGATAGTTGTGCAGAATGCGTAATTACTCACCCCTCAGTCCGGTATAAGTGACTGAGGGGCATCTCTGAGAGCGGTCGTATATAAGTGTATTCTGTAGACAAAGGAAGCATTGTGATTGAATAGATAAAGGCGAAATAAAGCTGGCCACCGAGATAAAGCTGGCCACAACCCTGTGTGTGACGAGTGGCGGAGTGGCTGGTGTGATACGTGAATTTGATGGGATTCCAACACTCCTCCTCACCCAGACGCTCCTCCTCGCATGGAATCACGGCTGGTGGAGGCTGAGCCTGGGACGAAGGTGTAAGAATGCTGGAGAGGAGAGGGCTTTCGTAAATATATCTGCTGTGTTCTCCTTTGAAGGGACGTGGAGGAGAGTCAGCTCGTGCGTTTGTACTCGTTCTCGAAGAAAGTGATACTTTATATCCACGTGCTTCACGCGCACGTGTAGGAGAGGATCTTCAGATAGGGCAATCGTGGAGTTGTTGTCGCAGTACATCTGGGTCGGTTGATTGGTTAAGTCATGACCTATACCCTTCAGTAAGGCTCAAAGCCATATACATTCCTGGGCGCTTTCAAAAGCAGCCATATATTCTGCCTCGCACGATGAAGCAGCCACGGTTCGCTGCTTTCTAACAGCCCAGGACACCACCCCCGATCCAAGACTCCAGACGTAACCGCCAACGCTGTGCCGGGTATCGGGGCAACTAGCCCAGTCCGAGTCCGTGAATCCGCTGAGCGTAATGTCAGGGCATGGTCCACCAAGATGGAGTCGGAGATCGCGCGTGCCTTTTAGGTAGCGGACCAGGCGTATAGCAGCGTTCCAATGGGGTGTAGCGTAAGAGTCCAGGTACTGCGTTAACTGCTGCACGCCGAAAGCGATGTTGGGACAAGTAGAAATAGCGACGTACAGTAAGCACCCAACGAGTTGACGATAAGGAGTCCTTTCCAGAGCATGACGTTCCTCTTGAGACAGCGAGTCCCGATCGACGCGCCGCAATTTCGTGTTAGGGTCCATGGGTAGGGATAAGGGCGTGGCGTTGGCTTGACCGAACTGATGAATAATCTTGTCAATGAGCGCGGTCTGTGAGAGCTTGACGCATTGGTTAGAACGATCCCATTCGACTGCGATTCCGACTACAAAACGAGGTATGCCAAGATCTGAGATCGTCCATACTCGACGCATCTGGTCCTTAAAACGCTCGTTTTCGTCCTTGCTACTTGCAATGGACAGAAAATCATCGACGTGAAGGGCTGCAATGACAGTGCCATGGTCAGAGACGCGATAAAAGATGCAAGACTCGCACGCAAGACGTTGGAAGCCCCACGATGCCATGTTATCATTGACCGCTTGGTTCCAGATTCTGCCGGCCTGCTTCATGCCGTATAGGCCCTTTACCAGCATCCAGACCCAGTCTTCCTTTCCTTCTTGCTCAAAACCCTCAGGCTGTCGCATGTACTGTACCTCATCCTCCGGAAGGATTCCGTAAAGGAATGCAGTCTTTACGTCGATCTGGGTTGCATCCCAGCCCTTCGCAGCAGCTAAGTGGAGGAGGATACGCCAGGATTCCATGCGGGCTGTGGGTGAGGTTGTCTTAGTATAGTCGCGACCAAACACTTGTTCGTGACCTCGAAATACCAGCCTGACTTTAAACCTAACTGCCTTCCCATGTTCGTCACGCTTTATCTTGAACACCGGGCGTCCTGTTCTGACTTTCTGTCCAGCTGGCACCGCCGTTCGAGGCACGAGTCGATAGACTCCCATGTCCTTGAGCGAGTTAAGTTCATCACGATACGCCGCTTCCCATTGATCAGCATCACCTGACCGTTTCGCCTCAGCCCACGTACATGGTTCGTCGCAGAAGTCAGAAACCAGAGGGTAGTCTTTAAGTTCATGTGTAGCAGTCAACAAGTACTCAATGTCGTGTAGTGACGCTACACCCCCAAGATCAGGCAGGTCACAATCATGATCGGCGATCGGACCCTCGGTATCTCGATTGGTGGTTCTCGACGCCTCACGCTGTGCTCGTAGACATTCCCCTGCGGCAATCGAGTCTTGTACTGCCCTCTGAGTCCATGACAGTGGAGCATTTTCGGGATCTGCTCTGACGGTTGGGATCGGTGCACGTTGTGATCAGCGGAGTTGGTGAATCTGCTGCTCGACATGTGGCTCATCAGGCTCGACTTGAGGGGCGGACAAAGATGCATTCGAAGTGGGCAGGTCGTCGTCATCGAAGATGAGAGGGTCAGGAGGCTGCAAAGCAGGTAGACGATGAGTAACGGCGGGATCTGGAGGTAAGTTTTGTGTTTGCGACGACTCCTCGTGACTCTCACAGAATCTGACATGAAAAGTTTCGTATATCTTCCCGGTCGCTTTGTCGTAGCATCGGTAAGCTTTCGAATTCTTAGCATAGCCGATCAGAACACATTCGACAGATCTGGCATAGATCTTCGGGTTGTGTTCTGCGAGAATAAGGACAAAAGCTTTACAGCCGATTTTCTTCATGTAAGAATACTTTGGACGACGACCGGTCCAGGCTTCATGTGGGGTAACGCCCTTTATGGATTTAGTGAGTGTACGTTTATGGATATGGGATGCCGTCAAATAAAACTCATCCCAAAGATTGGGCGGGCATCCCACGGCTATTTGCATGGTACGTGCCTTCCCTATAAGGGTTCGATGTAGACGCTCAACGCGACCAATATGAGCTGACGTGTAGGCCGCCCCATATTGCTGTTCCGAGCCATGGGACAATAGCCACGCGTGCATATCTCGTCCATCAAGTTCGCCGTCGTGACCGGTCCTGTACGTGCCGAGTTTAGTTTGTGCTTCGTTTTCCCGAGCTATCTGCCAGGCTTTAAGGTGAGGGAATGCTTCAGCTTTGCCCCGCAGCAATATCGACCAATGTTCACTAGTATAATCATCGACAACATTCATAACGTATTTGTAACCACTTCGTGATACAACGGCCTGTGGACCAGCGAGGTCTACCCATACTATCTCAAGCTTCCTCGTCGCTTTTCGTCCTTCTCCCCACACCTTTGGTACCGAGTTCCTCGTCTGTTTTCCGAGGATACAAGAGTTACACTTAGGTGCTTTCGAGGATAAGACAGAGGGCGCACCTGGGATTATTCCAGCTTTAGCCATGTCTAGGACAATCTGATAGCTGGCATGTCCGAGGCGACGATGCCAGGTCTCTAGATTAGCGGTGTGTTGAAGCGAGTAAGCGCGGTGTTCCAAAGAGATAGAGCTGAGATTAAGTGTGTATAGGCGCTGGTCGGGAGCGAGTGTCCCGCGAGCTACGAGTGCGCGAGTGGATCGGTTGATGATTTTAACTGACGAGTTGTCGAAGATGGTGTCGAGGCCTGAGCAAGTGGCCAGAGAACTGACTGAAACAAGGCGGACGGTCGCGTTCGGAATGTAAAGAGCATCCTTTAGGACTATGTCGGCACCTTTTGCAATGTGGAGGCGTATGTTGCCGATTCTGATTGCCGCGACTGTGGATCCACCGAGTCCTTTGACATTGCGCGGCTGGATCGGGCGTAGAGTCGAGAAATCATCGCGGCATGTAGATATATGGACAGTCGCGCCGGAATCGATGAGGAACGGAGTGGTGCTGAGTGTGGATACAGGTACGCGTCCTGTCTGATCTATTGGCGATACATTTGCGGCCAAAATGCTGTCTGTTATGGTTTTAGTGTGCGTGTTCCAGTCCACGGTTATGCTGGGGTCCTCTATCGCCGTGAAGCCAGTGTGTTCCCAGTATTCGGTGGAGTGATTGAGAGGTGATTCAGAAGGGGAACGTCCACTTCCGCTATGGCGGCCGTATCGGAGGGGACTGGGAGCTGACCGAGCTGGGATGGGTCCACGTACCATAACTTCCCATCTAGCCCTGTGACTGCTACGAAAGTTTTCGGAGCGAGATTTGTGGTGGCTGTGCCTTTGGGTGAGGCCTTTGTGGTCGTGTTCGATTTGTTCCTGAAAGCCCTCTGGGCTTCCTGAGCTTCAGGAATAGACTTGCCTGCCATCCCTCCTCCTTTCTGTACGCAGAAGGCTTTTGTGTGTCCCTTGCATGGCCTTTTTAGCGCGAAGCAATTGTCACAACAGGTTGCTCCCGGACCATGATTATGGCCCGGTAAGTCTGTTGGTCTGGCTCCCCCTCTCGCGCTAAACGCTGTTGCATGGTTGGACTTCGCCTTAGCATTCAGAATATTTTGAGCGTTTTCCATAAGGATGCGAATGTCGGTTGGATTGCAGGGCGCAGTCTGAGAGCTTTTGCTGAGGAGGGTCGAGACAGAGTTTTGAAGGGATTCAAAGGACGGATCATTGAGACTATTAAGCAGCGCAATGCAGGTGAACAAGTCTTGGTCGACCTTTCTGATGTCGAAGGCCCGTTTGACAACGTCAGCGATGCGTCCCGCAGTGACGGGAAGTGGTTCAGCAGTGGAACAATACGTGGACAGAGCCTCCTGAAGGAGGGCGATTTGTTTGATCGGTCCTTCCCTCTGCGCGCGTGCTTTGAGGTCCTCGAAACATGCGGCCGCCCCTTTATCAGTTACGAGGTCGCGGTGCTCAGTATCCTCGAGTGCAGACTTGATGAAAGTGATGGTAAGCCTGTCATTCAGTCCCCAATTGGCGTAAGCACGGGGTTCGGTATCGATGCCCGGGCGCAAAGCGATGTCACCGAACGCGTGAGAGTAAAGCCCGTTGAGGATGAGGGCATCCTGAAGCCTTTCGGTCCACTGGGAGAAGTTCCCGTCAGCGCGAGTGTACTTTGCGCCATCCCACCTGTGGCGTATTACGCGCTCCGGGACGGAGGGGTTCGTTGCATCGGACGGCAAGACAGTAGACGGAGATATGGGAGCCATGGCGAGACAGAATCGCTAGGGGGAAGACAAAGAACAAGTGACAAAGAGACAATGGACAAAAGGTCCAGGTACGCGACGCGACGCGTTTAGATATATCCGGACAGGAGTGCTTGATCAAAGGTCTGGTGTCGATTATTCGTTCTCAAAGAATGGTCGACAATATGCCCATAACCTGTTAGAAATCAGACCTAGAGACAAGCGTAAGTTAATCTACCAGGTACAATTAGTTTTATAATAGTTGTGCAGAATGCGTAATTACTCACCCCTCAGTCCGGTATAAGTGACTGAGGGGCATCTCTGAGAGCGGTCGTATATAAGTGTATTCTGTAGACAAAGGAAGCATTGTGATTGAATAGATAAAGGCGAAATAAAGCTGGCCACCGAGATAAAGCTGGCCACAACCCTGTGTGTGACGAGTGGCGGAGTGGCTGGTGTGATACGTGAATTTGATGGGATTCCAACACATACAATGCACCTCAAACTTTGATATCATTTAAATAGTGTGTATTTGCAGTTCTGTACTTACAATATGTAGATAATCTGTGAAGAACTCCAGTCGCTAGACGAATTGTCCCAAGGAAGATTACTATGCTGTATTTTTAGATTGTTTAAATTTGATGACGCTTGATTATCCATGATTGTGTTTAGTGCAAGTGTTTCATAATATTTGGTCTTGTATATCACGCATCTTTCTTTCTTTGACTCCCATCATTGACGTACTATACGATCATCTCTACCATAACATTTGCTCACTCATCTTCCATTATCAATTAACACTTATCAGTTCTTTTATATTTGCAGTACTTTGAGCCTCTATGCCTGCATCTCACCGTCATCCACGCATACTTAATAAAACATTTTCATCCTACTCGTGGTTCACTGATGCACTACTTGTAACGGAAGATCTTCCTTTGCGATATGGAGAAGATACGTTGGTACACGTATGTTGTACTGACAGTTTCCATGTTGTCAGTGATCTGATTTCTTGCTTTATATTCGTTTTCAGAAACTTGTCAAATGTATATCCAATGAGGAGTGTAAGCCTGTGGAAGTGCACAAAGACGACCAGTTTTCGCTTTTTCGTGCCTTTATGAACAGTCAAGAAGTCACGTTGGTTCCTGAAAAAACATTGCTGGATGCCCGGTTCAAAGTGCTTATGGCATATCGTGTACTCGATGTATACGAGTTGATGCTCGGCAGTCCTCTTAGACCTCCTACAACATTTGGACCTATAGCGGACAATCACAAAGCGGTATGTCGTCTGATAAAATTATGCTGCTTTATACTCATCTTGCACTGTTTGTTGTAATTATACCTCTCATGTTTCATAGCCTATGGGATCACTGAATAATATATATTTACTGTTGGGCAAGTCCCATAAAGCATTTAAAAAACATATACAGGCACTTCGTGCTAAGGCCTGCAGAGATAAAACAATCGTCGATGCCGCTCCCATAAAGCATTTAAAAAACATATACAGGCACTTCGTGCTAAGGCCTGCAGAGATAAAACAATCGTCGATGCCGCGGCTCCGCCTATTTCTAGTGGACCGTTGGTGCGTCTTTATTCGAGTTTAGCAAAGCACGTCGGAAAAAAAAATATCACGACAACTTTGATCAATTTAACCTCTGCTGCTTTACATCTGGGATGTCTTCTCAAGGTATTTATTCTGGTATTATTATGAAGTTTTTTTTTTCATTCTAACATAGCATATACAGGGGAATTTGTCACTTCCGACTGATATGAAGGCTCTGGAAAATATGATTGCTTCGGAGTAAATGTATCTTATTGCGTTTGTTCACAAATCTTAATATTTGTTATTTCAGCTCCGAAAGTGACCAGGCTGAAGTCAAATATATTCGTGAATCTTATACTTCGGGAGTCCGGGGCCATACCAGGTCGCTTCATAATTGTTTATATATAGCTTTATCTGTATCGCCGCTGATGCTTCTCCATCCTCGAGAATACAATGAAGTTGGTGCGAAGGAAACAGTATTCAATGTGAGTCATTCTTTTATATAGTTCGTGTATATACAGCTTATTCACGACTTATAAATTTTAAATAGTTGTGGAAACATATTGGTGGTTTGGAACGTCCACCTGCCATTATAACAGCGGACAGAGCATTATGGAAGGTCCTGTTTTCCGCTGCATTGGGAGGTGACCTCATGCACGAACTTGCCATAGCATTTCAGGATTTGGAAGGAGTTGTATTCAAAGCCGCTCCTGATTGGCTTTCTCTAGTTGAAGGAACTCCTAGTCCTTCCCGTCTATTGAGAGCTCCTCGTGAGTCAGAGGTCGAACAAACGCCTGAAATTTCTTATGGCGATTTACCCTTTTCCGTTCGTCATCTGCATCTACATCATCCGCTACATACTTTGAACAGCAGCATGCCATTACCGGTTGTTGAGGATATCCATGCCTCAAACGCCGTGTCTATGTCGTCTCAATCGTCTCCGTCTCGTAGGTTGATCAACACCGTGCCGTTACCGGTTGTTGATGATACTCACGTTTTAAACGTCGTGTCCACGCTGTCTCAATCGTCTCCGTCTCGTAGGATGATCGACACCGTGCCGTTATCGGTTGTTGAGGATACTCACGCTTTAAACGTCGTCTCTACGCTGTCTCAATCGTCTATGTCTCGTAGGTTGCCGTTTCCGATCGACAAAGAAGTTTTACCTCCAATTGTTGGTTCTTCTCAATTACCACCAACTTGTCTCGTAGGTTGCCGTTTCCGATCGACAAAGAAGTTTTACCTCCAATTGTTGGTTCTTCTCAATTACCACCAACTTTTTCATTGGAAACATGTCGATTGCGGATAACGACGTGCCTCGACTGGTTCAAAATAATCCTTTAATCGTTGCACCTATTCCTTCACAACCGACCTCATTTATTAATAGTGTAACAGTTGCAGATACCATGTCTGTTACTGACAACAGTTCTCCTTCTATGATATCTGAGCCTGCGGATATAATCGACGATATTACCCAGATACCATGTCTGTTACTGACAACAGTTCTCCTTCTATGATATCTGAGCCTGCGGATATAATCGACGATATTACCGTTCTCAGTCTGTGGACGACCCTTCGTATCCTATGGTTGCTCACAGCCCATACAGTGAATTATCTTAATTATATTTACTCAGTTTATTATGCATTCTCATGCTCGTTATTGTTGATAGATTCACCTCATTCCCCCTTATCATCCGATCGGTCTTCCTCAGACGAGTCCGACACCATCGTACGTTCGATCCAGGAAGTTTCTGTTAGTACCACAAAGAAACGTACCAAACCGATATACCGTACCCCGCGTACCAAACGAAGAAGTACACGCCGTAAAGGTCGTGCTAATGCTACTGCACCTCAGCGTCCTTCGAGTATATCAAGTACTACATATCGGAAACGCAGTAAGTTTAATATTGTGGTCAAATATTCTGGAAAATTACCTTCCTTGTATAAAGGCGTTGCTAAGCCGACTACCCTCATCGATTTGACACTTGAAGACACTGTAATTTTCTGTTCATGCTGCTTGATTATCGATGGCCTGATTGTTTTCTTTTTCTTTTTTTTTAAAAAAAAAGGATCTAGATTTCGAAGACGACGATATCGACCTGTCTAGCATCGTCACCTTCGTCGTTGGGGATCGTAAAAAAAAAAGGATCTAGATTTCGAAGACGACGATATCGACCTGTCTAGCATCGTCACCTTCGTCGTTGGGGATTGTCCCGTCGAGTATCCTGTTTACGGTACAAATCGCACTTATAAATTTACTCCACAATTTCATGTATGTCATGTTAATTGGTCTGTTTGTGCTTAACTTACGCTTGACTAGCTCGAAGAGGATCTTACATGGTTCTATTCACTCGACAAATCCGTGATTCGAGGTTTATCTCGACCATCTTTGGTTAAAGTCATGGCGCTCGCCGATTTTTACGATTCGACCAATTGTACCATTGCTGAGCAACTGAAAACGCATTCTGCTGTTTTAATGAAGGCATGCAACGTTTCTGACAAGGGATTCAACGAATCCGTCTTGTCGTCCGTATGCAATATCCATAGTGTCACTACTATCCACGGTATGTTATCATACTTGTGATGCGTACTTTCACTGAAATTTTACGATCAGATTTCACTTTATTGGATACTAACCGTACACGCAAAGGATCGCCTCGTGATCTTTTTGTTGCTGCTTCTTCTACGCCTTCGCGTGCAATCAGCGCACTCTACATGCCCGCTAATCGTGATCCATTCCCCTTACTACCTATATCTGGCGATTGGTATGCGTGGTCACAAGTTAATGGTCAGTCTTCTTATTGCAGATCTATTGACCAATATCCGCTTTCCCTGGCGATTGGTATGCGTGGTCACAAGTTAATGGTCAGTCTTCTTATTGCAGATCTATTGACCAATATCCGCTTTCCGACATGCGTTGGGCAATGCGTCCACTGGTTCGGCCCATCATTATTGGCACATAGACTCCAACGGATTTGGCACATTTATAAAGGTGGAGACGGGCATAAAATTGTGGTATATCGCAAGACCGAAGTCTGGGTCGTTCCGGGACTTTGCCACTGTTGATATATTTACCGACAAATATATATCGCACCAATCCAACGAGGACTTATGGGATATAGAAGTTGTGGTGTTAGAACCTGGCGATATCTTGTAAGTTTGTTCATACATTCATATCCTTATCTTGTGTTAAAAATTAACAATTAGCATAATGCGACCTAACTTACCGCATTGTGTTGTAACACCTATTCCATCGATTTGTTTGGGAGGTCACTATTATCTTGCTTCGACTCTGATGGACTCCATTATTGGAATGTATCACCATTTTGTAGGCAGCGACGTTCTTACCAACACCGACCACGGAATAGCCTCGCATGCTCTATTAGTTCGTATGCTGGCGTATTATTACCAGTACTTCAAGTGTTCATACAACAGCGTCATTGGTGTGTTTATTTTATTCTCTTATTTATTTTTACACTGCTATATTAACTGTTTAGATCGCAAATATCCTCATATACCGGATACGAGTACTTGGGACGGTTCTTTAGCATTGTTTTCTCTTTGCAACTATTTCGAGCTTTACAGTGCACTTATCAACTGGAATTACGCGGATCATCAAAAGGATAGTCAGGCCTTTGAAGCCTCCATCAAGAACCGGTCAAGGGCACGTAAAATAGTTTATTGGTATTTCCGTACACACAGCCTTCACGGTACTGGTCGTTCCATAACTGGGTATGAGGCATTTCAAGATGTTTACGCGGTGTTTCTGGCGCATCAGGCACATGTCCTTATATTGTTGAAGAAGGCAGCTTATACTTCGGGTTTTCAAGGCGATACTATGAAATCGATAGACCCGGCAACCGTATGTTTATCCGTGTGTAAATGTATGAGGGGTGGTCCTGGATGGGATGCATTCAAACGTATGACAATACTTTCATCTCAACGTTCGTTCTATTGGCCTGGCACAACTTACGACGTTGTTGTTTCTTCATGCCAATTTTACAGTTCGTACTCGCTTCTTCGTCATTCAAAGTTGTATGACAATAATTTTCAGATAATGTCCCGCTCGATGGCTTGGTTTATGGAGACAGGGAAATGTCATCCGAGCTGGGGTTTTCTCTTGCCCATATCTCGACTCGACTTGACTCTATCGAGCATGATAATGACGCAGGTTTGTATAACGGGCTCATTCACTCCACTGGTTGTGAATCGGATGATAGCAATGATGATGAGTCAAGCGACCAGGATGTAGACGACGCAGGCATGCACCAGTCTTCAGATTCCACCTCTTCCGATTCAAATTCGTCACACTCCGCTCCTAAAGTAAATGTATCCCGTTCCACTGGTAAACGTCGCCGCTTGTCATCTGATACATTAGACACTATTTCCTCCGCTCCTAAAGTAAATGTATCCGTTCCACTGGTAAACGTCGCCGCTTGTCATCTGATACATTAGACACTATTTCCGTTCAGGTAAGTATTTATTTCCATTGTATTATTCGTCGTCAATTGCTTATCGGTGTTCATTCATCGAACATACAGTTCGTCCACGATTGCTGTCGCCTTCTGAGACCAGTCAAAGCTCTCATACCATCGGTGTTCATTCATCGAACATACAGTTCGTCCACGATTGCTGTCGCCTTCTGAGACCAGTCAAAGCTCTCATACCCGTAATCCGCAATAATATTTTCAACCCCACGAAGTACGTTTCTTGCAGATAATTATAGGTTCATAACTCATAATTTGATATAAAAATAGCAATATTTGAGCTTTATTATACTTATACTATTATAACACGATAATTTTTTTTGGTGCGAATGCTAGCGTGATGTTGTAAGAATAGAATTTCTTAAGTCCTGAAAATAAGTTATTGAACATCAGAAAAACCCACTTCTGAGAACGGGGCCGAGAGATTCAAGCTAACTACAAGAGACTGAGTAAGTAAGATTAGTAGAATGTAGTATGAAACTTGTGTAATAGGGACATTAGGAGAGGAGCTTGAATGTGACACATAGTGTAGTGAGAACTAAGTTATCAACACTGTAAGCACAGTGTGAGATGACAAGTCACTATGACTGACGGTCATGCAACTCATTGACTATATCTACAAACCTTCTTGAAACACATAAATCTAATTTTAATCGTCTCTTATTTACCAAATCATGGAAGTCGGCACCCTATAAAATCAGAAGCAAAAGATCATTCAGTTGAAAGATGCACTAAGGATCTTTGTAAATTCTGCCCACAGTACAAAGCGCGGAAACTTCACTCTTCATGACTGATCACGGTCTTTGTCTTTGCGGATCAACAACCTGACATCTCTCCAGAGATAGATTTGTAAACACTTTCGGTTCAAGGTGAACGGTGTCTTGAGCTTTTCACAGTCTTATATTTTATCATAGAAAGTCAGAGATG
Organism: Macrolepiota albuminosa; assembly: GCA_027475525.1. Taxonomy (NCBI): domain Eukaryota; kingdom Fungi; phylum Basidiomycota; class Agaricomycetes; order Agaricales; family Agaricaceae; genus Macrolepiota; species Macrolepiota albuminosa. The sequence goes on from JAMWFC010000122.1 coordinate 662,388, forward strand.
TCTCATATGCAGAGGTCACTGCACTTTATGATAAACTCCAGAGACTATGTGTCAAATTCAGAGATTCCTGAAACTTTTGATGCAATTACGAAAATTCAGGGCACAGATGCGCAGTTGTTTATAGAGAAGCTACCTTATGCCTTATGGACAAACAAACAATTACCTAAGCGTTCGTCCAGACAGATGCGCAGTTGTTTATAGAGAAGCTACCTTATGCCTTATGGACAAACAAACAATTACCTAAGCGTTCGTCCAGACAACGATTACATAAACGTTCGTCCGGACGAACGATTACGTAATTATTTTATTATCTTCGCACGCACTGCTGATACTGGAAAGTGTTTCCAGTGAAAAAAGTGTAAAAGAAAGCTGTTATGCTATTTTTCTGATGTACTAATTTCCCACAAAAAAAGTCATTCAACAAAGGAAAGTGCCTTTTTCTTTTGAAAATTGGCACATTGGAAATTGCATGACAGCTTTCTTTTCTAATTTTTCCAATGGAAACACAATCTGGTACCAGCAGTGACGGTAGATAGACGGCTGAAGTGCGTATTACTAGCCTTTCATAGACTATGTGGCAACCGCATCTGGTACCAGCAGTGACGGTAGATAGACGGCTGAAGTGCGTATTACTAGCCTTTCATAGACTATGTGGCAACCGCTAATCTAGATATTCGTGGCGCTCATACTACTATATTTTTGCATAGATTACAATATGTTGCTGTCTACCATTAAAAATCTCCAAATTAATGCAGTTGTTTTCCTTAACAATACTACCATTGTAAGCAGCTCCATCGTAGCTCCAGACAGAGTTATTATCAAAAAGACGAGCTGTAAAATGATTATAACCTTGGTAGATAATAGCTCGCACACTATATTGCTGTAAACCTGTCTGAGTTGGCAAGCATACAATAGGAATTATTTTAGTAGCGAATCCATCTATATAATCTAAATCAAGTCGAATTATTAAAGGAGCTGGGGCATAAAGTATTTTTTCACTTGGAATAGCAGAACATATGTGTGAATGATTAGCTAGTCCATTTTTCATAATTGTTGCAGCTTCTATGGAAGCGTGCCTTTTACCTGCTGTAATAAAGGCATTTAACCATTGCTGAGTGGTTGCCTCAGTGTCTCCTTGAATTCCATAATTAGACCATACGGTAGGACTTGTACAGTGACCTATGTGATGCAAGTCAATAGTTGCTTCTAAAAGAAATTGGCAGGAAGGGCATGATATATGATAAATCATTTTTTGAACTATATTAGGAGCGAAAAAAATTAAGTCAACAATATCTGTAGCGCTTATTAAAGTAGGTCCAATCAATGGAAACTTTATTGGATTTTTATAATAAAGATATTTGCGAAATTCATTGCGGATATCATCAATATTATAGCTTAAACTAATATGTTTTGCAAATAAATCACTTAGAATGTTGCAAGTTTCATTAGAGCAGCTCCAAATATTTTGATCTTCATTATTCATTTGGAGATAAGTGCAATAAAAAGACATGAGTGTAGAATCATAGGCACATGACCAATTTATACTATCCCATGAGCATCCTTTCGAAATAACATGCCATATAGAATTAGTACTTTCATCAAAATCTAACTTTAATTTTTTGTGCAAGGTAAAATCACGGCATGAATTACGTGATGCAGATCTCTTTTTGCTTTTATTATTATTGTCTGCATCTACTTTTCTTTCGCACTGATCTTGAGTATTTTGAATATTATCAGAATATCGTTGAGAATAAGTAGATAATTTAATATTAATATTTGAGTATTTGCTTAAATGTTTATCCTCACCTTCAGGATCAGGTACAACTCTAATAAAACCCTTCTTAAATCCATGTCTAATAAGTGTATTGTGCTCCATAATTTCATGCCTTTGTGTCTCAATAATTAAGTCAGATGGCAACTTTCGATTGAGATCTTTTAAAGTGACTTTTTGAACTATAGCTAGACCTTCGCGAGTAGTAGCTCTAGATGCTGTTACATAGGCAGCGAAACCTCCAAGATGTAACCAACCTAAAATATGCGGAAGACTTGTTCCTTGTGCAGCATGTCCTGTAATAGCAAAAGCAGGTTGAAAAGGCAATTGATAGCGCATGATTGATATTTTTTGCTTTTCATTATTTTTATCTAATTGTACTAAATGTTGAAATTTCCAGGATAGAGGTTCAATTGGAAAATACTGATTAGGTAGATTTGAAAGAGATACTTTGCTTCTTGGAAATTCAATAATCGCACCAGTACAATAAGTATAACCGGATGAACAAGTTTCAATGTCATATTTCTTCAATATTCCATGAGCACCATTCGTAATACCTAATTCAGTAGATAGATTTCGATTGCGCAGAACAACAGGCATTCCTATATATAAAGGAAGAAAACCAGGTAAAGCGCCTTCACTAGCAAACTTAGAAACATTCAGTTTTAAAAGTTCAGATCTAGCAGGTTCTGATATTGTTTTTTTTTTAACTGTGTCATTCGCAGCACAAATATCAATGTTACCTTGAACAATGGATTTTGCTTTTTGAAAATTTATAGCCTGACGAAGATCGTTAGTTTGCACTATTGCAGTTGAATGTTGTCTATTATTACAACTCATATTTAATCCATCTGGATTTTCAAAAGATTTAATCACTCGACTGTTGAATAACTCAACATCTTCCTCTGTGCATTTTCTCTTTCGCAACCGTAAAACAGCTGCAGCATATTCAGGATCTTTTTTCATGCGCTGTTGCTCTTCCAAGTTTATTACTTCAGTGACCGATTTCCATACTAACCGACCAAGACGAGTCGATAATTGCTGAGAAGACATATTAGTAGAATTTGTTACAGGTTTATACAAAGGAGTTCCTCCAACAGGTGGATATTGATAAAAATCACCTGAAAAAATGACCAAAATTCCACCAAATGGTTCATTATTACCTTTTACTATTCGTAAAGAGCAATCTACATCTGATAATAAATGACAGCTAAGCAGAGATACTTCATCAATAAGAAGCATTATAACATTTTTAAATTCTTCAAAAAGATTACTTTTTTCAGCAACGGTCATTATAACAGAATAATCTTCTTTAGAATCACCAGGTATTCGATTACCTTTTCCTTTATTTTTTTTCTGAACTTTGATAGATAGACCTTTATGGATAGTTAATCCATCAATAAGTGCAGCTGCAGTACCGCTTGGTGCTAAAAAGCGCAATCTTTGTTTGCATTGATAAACTTCCATAACTCTTTGTACGGCTTTAACAACATGAGTCTTTCCAGTACCACCAGGTCCTGAAAGATGAAGGCGCAAATAAGGTTGATAATTTGGTGATAAAACATTATTTATGCCGGCTGCTTCATCATCGATATATTTGAAAAAAGCTTTAGAAATAATTTTAAACGCAATTGATTGTTTTTCATTTAAAGTTTCTTCTGAAATGATGCGCTCGATCAGATTGTTACGGCTTTCAAAGTGTAAATTATTAATATTATTTAAACTTTTTGTTTGAGGTGTAGGTGCATTTGATGATATATTAGCAGAAGATAAATATTTTATATTAGGTAAAGTAGAAACTAATTCGGTTTCAGATGCATTGTTGATAATTGCTGTCTGATTTAAAGGATCCAGAATGTTCCTTCGTTGAGATTTTAAAGATTCTTCTTGTAGTTTGACTTCTCTTTTCCAAATCTTTAAATTACTAATGTTTACGGCAGGTAATAATACAGAAGTGTCTATTTTTTTATTAACTTCTGCATCGACTAAGAACCATTCACTTGCTTGAAGTCTGAGAAGTTCTTGATTTAATTGAAAATCTTTTTGAACTACTTGACCTGAGTTTTCTGGAATAAATAAAGTATCATTTGAAGAAGCTGCTAGTTCCGTGAATACTTTTGATTCTTTCAAAGCTTGTTCTTTTTTTTGAAGTCTCTCAGCATCTCTTTCATCCTCACATTCATAAATAGCATCCCAATTTTTCATAATATTTCTAGACATTTCAGTAAAATTATACATACTGAATACATCATCAGGATTTTCATGTGAAAGAAGTAAAGGTTCAACATCACTAAAAGGTTTAAAATGAGCAAGCATAAAAATACTATAATCAGAATGAGTAGATCGAGGAATACTTGTTCCAATTAAATAAGGTATAAGTAGCTTAGAACCATCTCCACGCTCAAAATTAGTATGCTCTACTAAATCATGAGTATCACATAAAGGATGTGGACTTTTCAGTCTCCAGCGTTTATACGCACCTAATCGTATAGTATTAGTACCTTTATATTTTGAAGTACTTATAAGCTCTCTTCGAAAACACTGAACAAAAGTATAAAAGCAGATATTAGACAAGTCTGAATCACGATAAATATAATCATCTATCTGAGTTGCTTTTAAAAGATTTCCATTAATATCTACACTAATTTTTAATGATATAGGTTCAATATCGTTTTCTTCATCACTACAATCTTCATTTTTTTCATTTGTATGTTTCATAGCATTGATAGAAGTTTTAACATAATAAAGTAAAAGATTTGATAACATTGGTGTTGTTTTATGAGAAGAAAAACTATCACCTCGACCCCGAATATACCAAGCTGCTTGTTGAGCATGTATTTGTTGTTGCTTAGTTAGTTGAGATAAACATTTATGAAGAAGCAATTTGGATTTAGCTTTAGAACTTGAAGAATCTATAGTATCTTTCATGTTAAGAACTGTTCGAGATAGAAGAGACAACATTTGATAAGTTTTTAGATCTAACTTTGTAATATAGTCGGTAATATAAAACATCGCTGCTTTAGCTGCTTTTCCGGATAATATACATTTTAAATCATGATTATGGCGACAATATACAAGAATAATTGGATTAAAATAATTCACAGTAGGATCTTGACAAAGTAAATAAATAGAATTTGTATTTGGATCAAATTTAGATTCAGGAACAAAATCATGTGGAAATCGAAAGCGACACTTATTATCATTTCCAAATTTGTGGCAAACAGCTCTACAATTATGACGTTGAAGAGCTTCTCCGCATTTTTTAATTTCTACATCAAGCAAATCTTTCCAATCTTGAATATCTTCATCAGATCTTGAAGATGGTACATGAGGAGGTCTTTCGATTCGTGGTTCATATTTTGGATCGATTTCTATTTCAATATTAGGAAGATGATGATGAATAATATTTTCAAAAAATTGAAATACCTTTTGAGCATAACCAGCTTCGGTTTTAAGTTTTATATGAATATCAGAAGGATTAGGTGCACCAATGAGCCATATAAGAAAGTGTGCATGCCATTGTCCTCTTTCGGTCAATTCATTAGATCCATAAAATGCAGCAAGATGTCCTAAAATGCCACCCTCTGAAAAACTTTTGCCTTTTTCAAAATCCCACCCAAAAAGATATTGAAACATACATTGAATAGAAAAATAAAAAAAGTCAGCTGCAGCAACAGGATCTTTTGCTAATCTCAAAGCTCTTGTAGTACTATCAACAATAAGTGGAAACTGGTCATCAAGATTAATAGTAGTATCACCATACATAAGTTGAAAAATAGGGCTATGTATTGCACTCGGATTCGCGGTAAAATAAAGTATAGGCATTCCAAAATATCCTGAGTAATTTCGAATTTCATTCCGACATCTTATTTTTGATGCTTGAGAACCAGGCACATGAGAAGCAATAGTATTAACTTCATTAAGAAGAGTAAATACTTGTTTTTCGTCATCTGAAAGTGATTGATAATTATAATCTTTTTCTAATTGATTTGCTACAGAAAGAAGAGTTTCAGAAGAGATTGAAGTCAATTTTTCTGCAATAGCTTTAAACCGTGAGCTTTTTACATGTAAACTTGTATAAAAATGGGCAGTTCTGCGCTGCATTATATTTAAAGCTAAAAATATAAAAGAATAATGATAACGAAAAGCATGATCTGCTAGATCTATAAGATAATTTACATGAAGTTGCATACTAAGTGGTGTTGGTCGACTAGGATCATCAAAACCACCACATCCATAAGGAAATAAGGTTGGAAACATACCAGGAAATAAAACCGGGTTATTATATTCATTAATTTTATTATTTCCTTTATATATTATAAGATCAGGTTGTTCATTATTAAATTTATTATTATTTGATACAAGAGTTCGCAAAGCTGATGCAGTCAAAGAAGAACCTTGGATTTTCACACTTTCAGGATCTGAAACCCCCATACGTTCTAAAAGTACAGTAGCTTCATCATCTGTGTTAGATTTGCATATTTCTAATGCAGGATGATCTGATAAACCAGCTGTCTCTTCTTCAAAAGTTTTTTCAACAGAAAGTTCTGTATCATGTAGAAGTCTATCCTCCAATCCTGGAAGAACAGCATCTTTTGGATATAAATCTACAATTCTTTTATCTAATTCAATGTTCTGATACAAGGGATTTTTAGCAACATTCTTTAACCAAATAAGGAAGTCCCAAATTTTTTGTTTGCGAACTCGAAACATATTTCTCATTGCTTTATCTTTATACTGACCCGGTCCAATAAATACAACAGATAATAATCCATTGATATAATCAGGAGTTCGAGGAAGAACTGAAGCAGTTGAAACAATATTCATGTCATGTGCACAAGTATTACCATGAAAAACTCGAGGTTGCTTAGGATCTGATGATTGATAAAGACGAGAAACATATGCACTACTGCAATAAACAGCACATGTCATTTCTTCAATCCACGTTAGATCTGCAAATTCTTGTGGTAAATTTCCACGATATAACTTGTTTACTAAAGAAAATTTTGGAATCTGCTTCTTTCGCAATTCAGAATAACAGTCATTGCAAATTTGAATTAAATTTGGATTTGATTTAATACCATGAACATCTAACATCAACCCAGCATAATTTTGAGGCAAATGTATAAAATCATTATTGAAACGAGTATCAGAAAATTTTAGAACAGATAAATTAAGATTATAAAGATCACTACTGGAATCAATTGATATGGAATGAATGATTGACTTATCTCGTTGACGAGCACATACAGCACAAATAAGAGGAATAATCCAATTTGTTGCTTCACGATATTTATGTGCACAGTTCATAATAAGATTATCAGAAGGAACAGTTGGCCATGAAGAAATAATTTCACTTTGATGTTTTGCATTTATACTGATTGTAATTTGTTTTTGAAGATTTCGCTCTTTTTTTTTTTTATTTTGCTTTCGAACTTTTATGCTGGTTGTCAAATGTACAAATATATTAGTACTATATTCAATTTCTAACAGCAAACACACTGACTTGAAAAAATCAGAAGGAAATATAGTATAGGTTGGTAATAAGCAAGTAATGTATTGATGAATATCTGATATGTTGCAAGACATCAATGCTTTGCACCGAGAGCGAAAGCTTTCAATAATAGCTTTTACCATTTCACTATGTAATTTTGCAAAAGAAGGACGGCGAGAAGGATGAATACATTTTAAAATAGAACGCAATGATTTTTTTGAAAATGTTTGTGAAGGTAACAAGCTCACATTATTATCGTTCTCAGTATTTTCCAACAACTGATGCAATACAGGCTTATGTATTTGACAATTCTTGTAATGTAACAAAGGATTTTCAGGGATTAGTAAAGCGTGCAAAACTTTCTCACCAAATAACTGAAGAGCAATGTTATAAAAAAGTTTAGGCAGCATTTCAGAAGAAGAATCTGGAAAAAAAGAAGATAACTGCTCATTTATTTGATTTGATGTAAGAGTAAGACATTTCTGCCTATATTCCAAGAAGTGAGACAAAATAGTGCTAGCAAGAGCTTCCTTATTCCAACATTTAGGCATAATTAATTCTGAATTAAATGCAGATTTTAAGTCTTTACAGGAAAGTTCATTCAAAGATGCAAGATAATGATCTTGAGTATAATACAACCATGTGGGGTGGTTTTTATAGTGCAGATAGGTGCGAAATGAAGAAAAATATTTGCGAGGATGAAAAAAAGAAGAACAAATATCGTAACAATCCAAAGTAATAAATGTTCTCTCTCCAAGATTGCATACAGTAAATATTCCTGTTGTGTAAGTGACAATGTAGGAAGATGTGGAATTTTCATCTTTAAAAACATTAGTCAACCATTCAATCACAGAATTTGAAGAATCAAAACTAGAAGAATTTGGAAAGTATAAAGTATTATAATATTTTGGATATTCCTCAGGTAAAAACTCAACATGCGTAGGAGGGCAATCTTTTTCATCAAGTACTCTAGGTGCATGACATGGCAATTTTATTAAGGGAAACATGCTGTAATGATGTGAGAGTACTAATTTTAATGGTAGTACACAAAATTCAATGGTAGTGCACAAAATTCAGTGGTAGTACACAAAATTCAGTGGTAGTACACAAAATTCGGTGGGAGTTCACGTTTATTTCAGTGGGATTTCACAAGTACCTAATATAGATGACTAGATAAAAAAAGATACTACAACACCCACTAAAAAAACAGCATCAGTAAAAGAAAGCAAAATCAAAGAAAAAAAACAGTAGACAAAACGCACATAGGTAAAACTTGAAAAGCAATACTATAAAAAATATAAATGACACAAAAAATAACGATAGAAAACAGCACAGACAGGTGAAATCACAACGGACAAGTGGAACAGGAAAGTAGCAAACACACAACGTTGTTGGAACAGAAATGAGCAGATGACGTGCACTAGTGGTGGACAAGCGATTACAGAATAGCCAACAGTGCAATGCAAGAAACACACGGCGTGAAATAGTAGTCAAACAAGCAGCAAGCAAGGAACAGCAGTGAACAGGCAGCACAAAATCGTACTGCAACAGAAAACAAGCACTACAGCAGACAGAGATTACAATAGGCAGACATGAAATGAATAAAGACGACACCTATAACAGGCTCGCAGACAGCGCTGCGGCAGGAAATGATTACATTATGAAGGATTAAAGCACTAGTAGTAAGAAAAACATACCAATATGACAAAATAGTCTGAATAGCGGTAGCAGACAATGGTAACAAAGACAAGTTTGAAGTCGTGAATATTTACTAATGATTGAAAAAAGTAAATGAGACAATACAAGCACTAATAAGGAACCTTATAGAAACTTTTAAAACATCACATGATCTGGGGTAAATCTAGGGGAACTCGACCTTGTAAAAGATTATTAATTTTTTATAGAAACTTTTAAAACATCACATGATCTGGGGTAAATCTAGGGGAACTCGACCTTGTAAAAGATTATTAATTTTGTATATTTATATATTTTTTTATTTTTTTAATTCTCTTATTCTCTTTTTTTTTTTTTTTTTTTTTTTTTGGAGGAGCGTTACCTTGTTTGGTAGCTATTTGCAACTAACAAACTTTGCCCTTTGGGGTTAGTTCTCATAGCTCATAGCCCGCTAGTTTACAGACAGTCCGTCTGTTTTTAGGCGTTCACCCTGAGGAAATGCTTTACGCACACTCCTGGTATGGTAATTCTCTTATTCTCTCACTCTTATATATAATGGTTAGATCACGCGTATAAAGCTGAAAGTTCAAAATTCGATATTCCGACCTAATGACGTGTGATGTTGTCTTTTGACCAATCTCTCTGTACATCATATCTTTATAGTAAGCCCTTGTAGTTCAGTGGAATATTTATAAATTGATATTTCTCTATACTGTGCACAAGCGGCGGGTTCGACTCCCCCGTAGTGCATGATGGTATTCCTTTGACCATTCTTGTTTTCAAACCATTACGTAAGTGCCCGTCCCCACGAACGATTACATAATGATTTTATTATTATTATTATTGTATATAGTCATCATCATTATTTGTAATACATACGTCTCTTTCTTTCCTCCCTGTCTTTTCTTAAAATTTTCGATTTCAAACTATCTTACCGCTAGCTTGCTCATAGGTCATGTTACTGCACAACTCTGGAAATGCTATATCCTCGTCGCTTCTTCTGCTATAACGAACTGGTACCGTCAGTCTATGTTGTCGTGTACTCACTCAACGGACACCTACTGGAGGCAAACACTATCAATCACTGTGGTTCAACTTGGTACTTATTACTACTCGTTGCGAGCTAGAATGTTTCGATAGGTAAAATTCTGGCAATTAGTACAATGTAAGTACGACTTCAGCCTGTTCAATCTATGGATCTATGCGGCTTGAAACGAATCTTTTCTGCGAATGCGACCATGGAAAAACCGTTGTATTACTCGAACAACTATGCAATGAAGCCTTATATATACCAACCTGCTAAAACAACCAAGATGTTCAGTGACATTAAGTATGACTTTAGTGAACACTCACTCACTTATACGAAAATAACCGTACGCGGTCGATATTTCCTCTCAACATCACTTCATATACGTTTACTTTTTTTTGGTGTATAACGTTGAACAACGTCTTCACACAACATCCATGTCTGAACTTCCACACGTTGACGAGTTTACTTTTTTTTGGTGTATAACGTTGAACAACGTCTTCACACAACATCCATGTCTGAACTTCCACACGTTGACGATATACAGTGTTGGCGCCCACGCACGTCTCCCTACTCCTTCGGCGGAAGACGAATGAGAGAAATTGCGGATGTTGGGTTCACCATTGTCACTAGACGGTACCTCGACGTTTTAAGTAGTTATAACGTCAAAAATCTAGTATTTTGGTGAGTTTTTCTATTTTACTTTATATTAGCGCTTTTTTTTACATATTGTATCTTTCTAATGTCAGCTCTTATACCCATCACGACCCGCGCGCACGACACCTCACCCTCAAAGGATTCGATACGAACCAACGATTAGTCGCCGCCTTTCACGTACATCGTAGCGACGACAATCAATACCTTGACGAAGCGTTCACTTACGCGTATTCGGGCGATTCATACAGCTGGACGGCGAAAAATATTATCGTCAAGCACGTCGTTCTCAACCACGTAACTCAACGCCATATTTTCAACACAACTTCGAAAATCGTTGTAAGTCTTCATTTTACTCTTCAAGTTTACTTCGAACTCATTTTATTACGAGTGCGCGTATGTTACAACAGAAAATAATAACGATACATCAATAGGTAGTATTACTTTCTTTTCGTAGGTAAGTTAACTTTGTTTTTCACGATTACAATCCGCTATATGTTTTTTTTCAAACAGATTTTATTTTATTTTATTTATTTATTTATTTATTTTATTATATAATATATTATGTATATCGTATCGTACCACTCAATGTATGTATCATATCATATCATTTATCATGATCATATCTATACATAAATTACTGTAATAACCATATATAACAATAAAGTAATAAAGAAAATAAAGAACGAAGAGAAGAGTACATACATACAATAAATAAAATTAATAAAATACAAGTAATAAAAGAAAAAGGAACATGTAAGAGTCGGGGACCGGCTCACACGTATGCCGCCACGATAATAATATTTTAAGTCGTAGCGACCCATGCGCCGGTCACCGACTCTTATTATATTTCTCTTTCTTTTATTATCAATCATTTATGTCTTACATATGATGATCATTAATAATAAATTTATTACATAAGTGTTCGTCTGGATGAACGCTTATGTAATCATTTGAGAACAGGTCTGCAGTGACTGTAATTTTCCTACACGGAGTGATAAAAAAACTTCTCTTTCTTTTATTATGATTCATTAATAATAAATGTATTACGTATTACGTAAGCGTTTGTCTGGACAAACGCTTATGTAATCATTTGAGAACACTGTAATTTTCCTACACGGAGTGATAAAAAATTTAAAAGAAAACTAGCCTTGAAAGTTATAAAAATACAATAAAATTTTCGGGAGTATTATTATGTACTCAGTCTAGATTTCAAGAGGAAAGAAGACTCAAAAATTGAGAGAGCCTATTGCACATTAAAATGTGCAAAAAGAGTTGCTAATCCCAACAGGCAAAAGTTCAGAGTTATACACAAAGAAAAAGCACAGATTCAGATCAGGTTCTATTGAATGATACTGTAGCCAAATTGCAAGATGCTGATTTTGAACCAAGTAACAGACACTCAGACTCTGACTAGGAGAATAAACTTCAAGACTATTGGGGTACCTATACACTGTTCGTTGCAGTCAGCAAGGCTGTGTAACACTTCCAGAGGATGGAACCAGGAAAACTGGAACTAGCAGGGGTTGAACCTGCATCGCATGTTACCATTACACCATAGTCCCGTGTTACTATTTGCTTTTTGTTGTCAACTAGTACCATTCTAGCTCCAGTCAATAGGGGCTTAAGCATAACCCCAGGCTTTAACTAAGGTATATTGACACACCCTTACACTCTCCCCTCTAGACTTGTTCCGGCAAGTCTCAGGATCTCAAGTGCACCCTCCTTGTACCTTATCCTGATCACAGACCATGCATCCGGTATTTCATGACTTATAGGTCCCAGGGTAAAGGCCACCTTATGTCAGCGGATCAACCTAGATCATGACGCAGGCTTGGTCACGAACATACAAGGCTAGCACAGCCACTGTAGTTCCGCCAAATGTAACACTTCCTGATGATTGAACCGACAACCTCAGGAAAGCTGGAACTAGCAGGACTTGAACCTGCATCGCATGTTACCATTACACCATAGTCCCGTGTTACTATTTGCTTATTGTTGTCAACTAGTACTATCCTAGCTCCAGTCAATAGGGGCTTAAGCATAACCCCGGGCTTTAACTAAGGTATATTGACACATCCTTACAGTCTGTGAATGAAGGGAAGACACATACAATGAGAAATTCCTGAGCTTGGATAAGGAAATTTTAGGCTTAGCCATAACACTTTTTTGCATTGGATCAGAGAGTCTATATTATAAAAAGGGCGGCTTCCACCACAATCAGTCTGTATAGACATATTGGACCCTGTGATGTGAGGGTCAGTCATCTTTGTCTCAGGAAGTTCTTCATCTGTTGGCTCTGCAGCCATTTGATCTATCCTATTGTCTGGTTGTTTAGTTATGGGGTCCCACTTTACAGAAGGGGTGTTTAGTATGTTTTTTGCTCTATTTACACACGGGTGGGGGTGAAATTTCATTTGGTATTTTACATATAATGTACAGCCAGACTACATATTATATTACCGGATAGCTGTATATATGCATAGGAGGAAGAGAGAGAGAAGACCTATATATATATAGAAAATGAACTTGATACTTCCTATATGTCTGTTGGTATAGTATTATTATGTATGACAAATAGCTGCTGAATAACAGTAAGACATGGTAACAAAACAGACAAGTTCAAAGTCTCGTTGATAAAGTCGTTGATGATGATTTTTGAAAAGAGCAAGCGAGACAAAATATACTAATAAGGAACTTAATAGAAACTTCTAGAGCATTCCAGAGCATCACGTGATCTGAAACGAACTTGTGAGGAACTCGAGACGTTCGAGCTTGTAAAGAACCCTTTCTCTTACTTACGTAAGAGAGTCGGGGATACCGTAACTAGCGCTGACTGGACGTCATACGCTAACACTCCCCCTGACGTCCTGGGTGTGTTAGTTCCTGAGGCCCATAAGTTTTACGATGTATTCGTGGTTGACGTGGGGTAACGACTTTGTAAAGAGGTCGGCAATATTCTCAGTCGATGGTATGGGTATGATGTTGATCTGGCCTTCACGTATGCGCTCTCGAATATGTTGGAATCTGAACCTAGATAAACATAGATACTCGTAAGTATCTCAATCCTCAGTCTATGTTATAACGACTGTATTCTGTACCTAGATAAACATAGATACTCGTAAGTATCTCAATCTATGGTACAATTAGTTTCTGTACGTATTCTGTAGGTAACTTTCACTCACCCTCAGTCTATGTGTAAGTATCTCAATCTATGGTACAATTAGTTTCTGTACGTATTCTGTAGGTAACTTTCACTCACCCTCAGTCTATGTTATAACGACTGAGGGTGCTGTCTGTAAAGTACGGTATATATACTGTTTCTCTGCTTTGTCTGTAAGTGTGATGAGTGTGATACATGTGAAAGGTGATTGTGTCTCGTCTCTTTGATCGTGCGCTTACGGTGCCTTGGCCACAGATCTCAACAGAATATAATGATGTCGGATATCTATATGTTTTGTGTGAGCGTGCCCTTTTGTCGATTCCGCAAGGGCGATCAAGGATCGATTGTCAGCGTGGATGGAAACTGGAAATGTTTGTGGTAGGTCGATTTCAGCTAGGAAGTTGATCATCCAAAGAGCCTGTTGAGCGCTGCGAGTAAGGGCTATGTATTCAGCCTCAGTAGTGCTGAGTGACACAGTAGGTTGGCGCTTTGAACTCCACGAGACCGCGCCTCCAGCCATCATGAACACATACCCTGAAGTCGACCTCCTACTATCTAGGTCTCCTCCATAATCGGCATCTACAAAACCGACCAGCTTGATGTCTTTATCTGGCTGTCCAGAATAAGTAAGCTTGTAGTCCAACGTCCCCTTCACATACCCAAGCACATGGAGCAAAGCTTTCCAGTGCAAGGGGCCGGGGTTCGATTGGAAACGAGCGAGTACTCCGACAGCAAATGACAGATCCGAACGTGTAGTGACCTGAGCCCACATAAGCGAACCAAGAGCCTCTCTATATGGTTTGTTTGCCATGTACTTGCGATCTTCGTCTGACCTAGGGCACATCTCTTCCGTAAGTCGGATACCTGTTGGTAGTGGCGTGGAGTGCGGGTTACAGTTTGCCATGCCGAACCTTTCCAACACCCGTACAAGGTATGCTTTTTGCGATAAAGTGATGTTTCCAGTCGTGGGATTGTGCTCAATGGCTATGCCGAGGATGAATGATGGTGTTCCTAAGTCTTTGATTTCGTATATGTTCGCAAGCTCTGCTTTTGCCTGGTTGGCTCCATTCTTTGTGGTAGACGTACCGAATACATCATCGTTGAACGTGTTTGTGATGATATGTTCTCCAGCTGTAATCTTTGTTCGGACACACGGGTCAGCTCGCGACGTGTAGTATCCCAAGTCTTTGTATGCCTTGTCCAGGGTCCAGAACCAATCTCTCCCTCCCTGCATCAATCCATAGAGTGTCTTCAGGAGTACTATCTTCTTCCCCTCCCCTCCTGGCAGACCAGGTGGTACGTCCATATACACCTGAAAATCTGGAACACTGTTCAGGTATGCTGAAACGAAATCAACTTGCCAGATTTCCAACCCAAGGACAGCGGCAACAGCAATTGTGATATGGAGAGACTCCAGACGAGCCACGGCAGCGTACGTTTCATCATAATCCTCCCCCAGGACTTGAGAATACCCTTTTGCTACTAGCCTAGCCTTCCGGCGCACTATCTGCCCCTCCGAGTCATACTTGATTGCGAACACCCAACGGCAGCCAACAGTCTTCTTGCCCGCTGGTACCTCATCTTCAGGAATCAGGCGCCACACCTTTCTATCCTCCATGACACGCAGCTCGTCCTCTATCGCTGGTTTCCAAAGGTCTGGGCGCCTCATGGCCTCTGCGTACGTCGTTGGCACATGGGTGTCACTGTCAACACTCGAAGTCGCAAGAAGGGCAAGATACGCGTAGGCATCACTTGCCAGGGAAGCTTGGGGTTCTCTTCCCTGAAGTCTCATCGAACGCCTCGGTGCCTGTGGTGTGGTCGCGTCGGTCGGTACCTGCACTGTCTCGTGAGGGGTGCCGACATCAGGGTTGGGTTCAGGGTCAGTCGTGGTCATGTCCGATGGATCAGTGATCTGAGATTGCGGTTCGTGAAGCGGGGCATTCCCACTGACTCGTGGTGCTATGGGTTGCCTAGGCGTGAGTATGCCTGGTGTCTGGGGATTTGGCTGCTCGTGCGTCTTGTGTATGGATAGTAAGTCGCCTACGTCATTGCTTGCTGTGTGCGTTCTGTGGCCAGATCCTTCGTGAAAAATGACGTCACGGGAGGTAATGATCGTCCTCGATGTCTTATCAAAAAGACGGTATCCCCCCATGCCTGCATACCCCACAAATGCGCACTTGACAGATTTTGGTTCGAGCTTGGATTTGATCAGTTCCTTCGGCACTTTAGCAAAAGCTATGCATCCAAAAGGCCTTAGGTACGCCATGTTCTGTCTCTTCCCAGTCCACTTTTCCTCAGGCACTCCCCCATGCCGCACCGACGGCAGGTGATTGCGAGTATGAATCTGAGTGGCAGCTGCCTCTGCCCAGAGTTCTTTCGACAACCCGCTCTCCACCAACATGCACCTGACTCCCTCGATGATGGTTCGGATAGATCTCTCGATAAAACCATTTTGCGAGTGTGCGTATGGGACCACAGGTCTCAGGACAATACCCTGTGCCATGCAGTAATCTTCCCAGCGCTCGTTCATCCACTCACGACCAGCGTCCATCCGGGCCATCAGTAGCTTGTTACCAGTTTGGCGTTCGGACTCAGCATGGTAGTTTGTGAAGGCTGCCAGAGTAGTGATGGTATCCTTGCACGTCAGGAAGTAGCTCGTGAGTCGTGCAGTGCACCCATCGGCCAGTAACATCATGTACAGAGCGCCACCCAGTGATTTTGTCGACGCCGGGCCCCACAAGTCTATATACACGCAATCGTTAGGTCTATCTTCAATCGCACGCTGGCCGTCATATGGTCTCGAGGTATGCTTGCCATAGATACAATCTTCACACAAACCCTTGACCTCCAGATCTCCCTTGACTGTCAAGCCGTCTACCAGACCATTTCTAACCAGTGTGCATATCGAGTCTGCTCCGGCATGTCCAAAACGACGATGCCAACCATCTAGGTTGACCGGTTGGTTTACTGGTGTTGCAATCATCACCTGTGGTGCATATGTTTTGCCCAATGCGTCAAGGCGGTACATGCCATGTGAACCTCTGCCAATCAGTATTTCTCGTCCTTCAGGGTCCTTAAACATGACCCTGCCCTTCGCAAAGATCACAGAGAATCCTGCAATATCAAACTTCCCAATTGAGATAAGGTTGGCAGCTAGATCTGGTGTGTGCAGTGCGTTCTTGAACACTAGTTCAGTCGTCGTTCCATTGATTGTGACCTGCTTCCTAACAGTGCCCTTGCCCACGATATGGAAAATTGCATCCTTTGACGCTGCTCGCCCTTCATGTGGTACTGCAAGTTCGGTATATTCTGAGAACGTGCTTCTGTCTACAAAACAGTGGTCGCTCGCACCCGAGTCTGCAAAGGTTGGAGTAGTCTGCAGGTCATTGGAAATGATGGCCAAGGCATATGTGGTTTGTACGGCTGGTACTGGGGTCGTACAAGCTAGATTCACTGTGGGTGATGGGTTGGTAGCGATTGATGCCAGCGCTTGTTCGCGGTTCCTGAAATTTGGAGGGAACTGCCCTTCCTTCCCACCACCTTTCCAGTAGCATCTCTCTATCGTGTGTCCCGCACGTTTACAGTTCGGGTTCGTACACGTCAGCTTTGGCTTTTGTGTTGTCGTGGCTTGTAGAGCGGTAACTGACGGGGTAGTCGGTTTTTGCATTTTCAGCCGTTCCCAGTGGATCAGCAACCCTGAGATCAAATCAGCCGATGTCTTGGTGGCGTACAGGCTGGCTACGACTATATTCCAGGATTCTGGTAGTGACATCATGATTATTGACCTAAAGGTGGCATCTGGAATATTCGCTCCCTTTTCCGTAGCATTTACCCATTTTGTGCATAGGTCTGCGAGGTGGATCAAGAGGTCTCCTCCATCAGCAAACCTTGCTCCACGAAGTGCATTTTCCGCTCCCATGGCTGCGAGATCCGATACTACACCGTATGCCTTCATCAGTGAGTCCCAGGCCTCAGACGCAGATCCATCCATTTTGATGCCGAGTCCTACAGGGTTTTTACAGTTGTATACAATCAGGGCGAGGGTCCACACGTCACGAACATCCCATTCTTCCAGAGATGGGGTAAGCGAGGTCCATGCAGTAGCTTCGCTTGTCTCTCCGGCTGTGAGAGCTAGCTTTACCTCGTCCTCATCCTCGGTATGTGTTTTTGTAGTTGTAGTGCTCGGCTTTGGAATGCTACCATCAAGTGCACGGGCCGCAATCATGACCCTGCTTTTGAATTGTACGAAATTCATTCCGTCAAAGTGTAAATCCTCCGGAAATATCGGAGGACCATTGGATGTAGAGTTCTGAGACATTTTGGTGTCTATTTTGTGTGTGAAAAAAAAATTGTGCGAGTCGAATGGGACAAAATTGTCTGCGCAGATTCAAGCGAGGAAACGGGGCCTATAACCTGTGAACCGTATAAGTACTTATTCCCTCAGGTGTCACGACGAAGTCTGTGATAACGACTATATATTACCTGTGAACCGTATAAGTACTTATTCTACAGGTAATGTAAGTAATGGCAGTAAAAATAGGTAGTAGACAACGTACCCCTCAGGTGTCACGACGAAGTCCGTGATAACGACTGAGGGGCAGGTTTGTGTACATGCGTATTTATACTAGAAAATAAGGTTTTAGTAAAGATTGACAAATAAAAGACGTCGCGCTGTGGTGGCGCAACATAACGAAGTAAAAAGAAAATAAATCATAAGTAAACCAAGAAATATAAATAATTATACCGTAACTAGCGCTGACTGGACGTCATACGCTAACAATCCTAAATGGCATTGCATAGCAAGTCTAAAAAAAGTATCTCGAACCACGGGTGGGGGTACGATGAACAAAGGTCGAAGAGATATTATCTTGACAGATGTATATCTATGCATTCTTGAAGAGGGTCCATCGGCAGAGTTTGATACCTTGGCCCCTTGATGTATAAGACAAATGATTCAAACTACAAATAGGGATGAGGATCGCTACGTTGTTGTCAGCCTCATTGCATTGTGGGAGATAAAATTTCATCAATTTGAGTTTTCTTCTCATCCTTCCATACCTGGAGCCGTGGCCAGAGTGTATCAGTACACTATTGCAAACGTATCAACTACATTCAATGAAGGTCGCTAACACAAGAAATGATCATGAATTGGTCGAAGGGATACTTATCCCAGTTATCTCACGTGCTCAGCATAGTGACCACGTTTTAAAAAGCTCATCTTTCTTGAATCAACGCACCTTCCTCATGAAATCAGTCCTTCGACCAATTCTCACACGTATTTACTTGCTCTCCCCGATGCCACTTATCAGAAGCTTCTTCGCACCATGGTCAAGTTTTGGTCAAGTTGTCATTCCCAGTCATTCGCTAGATCGATTTCAGATACCTATTACAAGACCTACAACAATGGATCTCTCTCTCTTGCATTATGTCGACACGTTGACATGAGATGTGGAAGACACTTGACGCTCTTGGGAGATTTTCACCCTTCATACAGTGCACCACACTTAGAAGCGACCCATCAGGGCCAAGCGTAACTTTTGGAATTAGACCCCGGCAAAAAAAAATTAGGAAGGAAGTGGGATAGAATATGTGTAAAAATGAAAAAACCGAAATTTCCCCTATCACGTGACTAAAATCCAGTTTTTGGAAAAAAAATCAAACATAGAGGCCCTGAAAAACAGTCTATATACCATGGTAAGGCCCAGCAAACGTGTTGCGCAGGCCAAACATCAACGAGCTAACCATGCTGATGGTTTTGGCCCCAGTTTCACGGATGATCCCATCGACACTTTGACAGATCTTAATTATGCTTTGGCATCGGATTCAGATGACGAGATAAAGCATTCTGGCGCAGTGTTTACATTGATTGAGAATGGCAGAGAAGATCTGGCATTTGAAGAGAATGAGAATGAGGACTCTGATGATGAGAATGAGGACATGCAGGATCTTGAAACTTACATTGCCTACAGTGTAGTGGGTGTCACTGTGCGTTACAATGCTGTATTGACCTGCATAGGAATCACGTGTCATTGCTTAGTTAATATACCAAATGGAGTCATATCAAGGGCCATCAGCTTATATAATGATGGCACAGGGTCCTAAATCCAGTTTTCGAGTGAAAAAAAAAATTCAAACTTAAAATTTGTAGTCCCAGATCTGTAAGATACGAACAAAAAGGAAAAGCCTCAGTGTTGTGTCATTAATGATGAAGACAACTGAGTTCTCATTGTACCTGTAAGATACGAACAAAAAGGAAACTACATGACAGTGTAATAATCAGTATATGCTTTTGTCAACGATTGAGTGTGAAACTTACAGCCTCAGTGTTGTGTTGTTAATGATGAAGACAACTGAGGCTATAAGGAAACCAAACAATGAAAGAGGTGGCAAACAGGCATGTGACTGGTCAGATGCGGTGACCAATAGGAAGTAGTCCAACACAACCCCATCGCCACAGGAGAAAAGCGACGTAAAAAGTAAAGAAGTGTGGAAAGTAAGAATCAATGGCAAACCAAGCCAAGGCCAAGCACAAAGCAATCATGTAGTACACACGGCAAAGCTTTTGTGAGAATATCTGCGACCATATCAGAGGTTGAGACCCAGGTAGGCTCAAAGGAACCAGATTGAAAGTGTTCGAGAATAAAATGATAGCGGATGTTGATGTGTTTGGATCGGGAAGTAGTGGAGTCGGATTTTGCGATGTCAATGGCACTTTTGTTATTATAAACGAGGGGAAAAGGTATAGGAGCAGGTAGTGAGAGCGATGTAAGAAGTGAGCGAATCCAGATAGCTTCATGCATGGCATGCGCCATAGACATATACTCCGCCTCAGTCAAAGAGAGAGCCACTGTACGTTGCCGAACAGAAGACCAAGATATTAAAGAAGAATAGAGGAAAAAGGCATAACCAGAAATGCTGTGGCGAGTCAACAAATCAGATGCCCAATCAGCATCTACAAAGCCACAACCTTGGGAAAGTAAAAGATATATAGGTGGATGATTCTTGGGTTCTGTAAAGTTGTAAAGTAGGGCAAAATCGATTGTGCCAGACAAATAACAGAGAACTCCCTTAGCAGCGAGAAGATGAGAACGCGTAGGACAGGAGTTATACTGGCCTAAGCTCATGGCTGTAAAAGCCAGATCAGGCCATGTGCAGAGGCTAAGATAAAGGATGGAGCCAACTAAACGTTGATAGTGTAACTTCAGATTCTCGTCTGAAATGTCAGGAAGAGAGTTGGGTGGTGGGTCCGGAAGGGAATGAAGTGAGTGGTATAACGGAACTGCGGTGGACTTGGCCTCAAGAAGATTATAAGTCGAGAGTAAGTCCATTATGAAACCCCTCTGGGAGAGCCAAAGTTTGCATTGAGAGTGATCCCTATCAATTCAAATTTCCAAGTACAGTGTTGTCGGACCTGAATCAATAACTTCAAATCGTTCATTTAAATGCCTAATGAGCCAAAGGTATAGTGGAACAGAGTTCATGGCATTCAGGCCATCATTAACATGGACGCAGATGATGATGAAAAGTTTCGAGCCATCAAGAGGCATCAGAACCATAGGATCAGGTGATTCGTCAAAATGACCAAGAAATACAGCATGATCCACCTCACAGTGGGTAAGGCCCAGATCTTCAAGAGCTTGGCAAAGAATAGTGTATCATTCATGAGAGGATTGCTTGAGACCGTATAAAGCTTGAAGTAGGCAGTAGCAGGAAGATTGATCAGGTTCAGGAAAACCTGGAACTTGCTTATAGTATACCTCATGGAAAAGGGAAGTGTTTAAAAAGGCTGTCTTAACGTCGAATGTGAAAAGATGAAAGTCATATTTTGCAGCATAGGCAAGGTGTGATCCTGATGCTTGTTAACTTTGCAACAGGAGCATAAGTAGAGCTGTAATCCTCTGGGCATTGGCTGAATCCCTAGGCAACTAGTTGAGCCTTTTCCTTGCCACGAATAACAGCTCCATTGGCATCCAGCTTGTAAGCAAATACCCATCGGACACCAATGGGTTTACGACCTTGTGGCAAAGATGCAATCTGAAAGACTCCCTGAGTTCATAAACTATCCATCTCCTGTTGCATAGCTGCATGCCAGACCTCAGCATCAGGGTGGCGAATTGCCTCATTAAGATATTCCGGAGGTTTGGAAATGTCAAAAGCATGCAAGGTCTTAAAAGGAATGGGATCAGGTCCATAAGTCGTCAAGGCTTTGTATTCCAAAATCACAGCAATTTTGAAAGCATAACTCTCAGCAGAGTGATCCGAGAAAGACGAGGCCGCAATTAATCCTGTATGGCCAAGAAAGCTTGATCTGGTAATAAGGTCCACACAGTATGATTGGCTCGAAGACATATAAGTTGTTCATTATGTGCAGCCATATCTTCACTATATGCATGACCTTTAGCCGTCGGGATAACAGTCCGATGAGTATGATGGGGTACCAGATCTGGTGGAAGTGTCGAGGGGGACATGGATGTAGGTGGAGGTGCATCAGAAAAAGAAGGCAAGGGTGAGACAGAAGCAGAGGATGAATCAGGTGGTGCAGAATTTGAACGAGGAGATTGATCAGGTCATGGAGATGTGGATTCATGAACAGGTGATGGCTGAGGCTGGGGAGTCGAGATACGTCGAATTTGATGAGGGCGTAAATGTCCAGGAACCGATTCGTCAAAAATAACGTCCCTCAAAAAGAAGTACTTTCCATTTAAATCACGCACTCTCCAACCCAAGCGATCTTCGTCATATCCAACAAAAATTGCCTCAAATCGCTGACCTGAACCTTTGGGACGAATTTCAGCTGGAAACAGGACAAAGCACCAGCAACCCCAGACTCGAAGATGTGAAAAATCTGGCTTTTTACCCTCCATGACCTCATATGGCGTTGTGAGTGATGGCAGCGTGGCAGTAGGTAGTCGGTTTCGAAGGTATTGAGCTGTGAGGATTGTGTCCCCAAGAAAAGACATCAGAAGACCAGACCATGCCATCATTGCTTGGGCAGAGTCCTCAATTGTCCGAATGTATCGCTCAGCCTTACCGTTTTGCTGATGTGCATATGGTGCGGTTGTTTGATGGACAATTCCCTGAGAGGTTAAATAATCGTGTAAATCTCCTGAAACAAATTCCTTCACATTGTCCAAATGTACCGCACGGACACAATTTCCAGACTTTAGTTCCCAGGAGGCCTCAACGCGTTTGAAATGTGAGACAGCTTGATTGCAAGATGATAGCAAAACTGTGCTACCAAAATTTGAGCAGTCATCAAGTATGGAATGGAAGTGATTAGCATGGCCATTAGAGAATGATATTGGAAAAGGACCACACAAATCCATATGTAACAGCTCACAAACTGCGGAAGCACAATGGTTGTGATGATCAAAAGGCCTAGCGGGACGCTTGCCAAGGATGCAAGGTATGCATATGTCATTGTTGAAAGCACCGCCATATTCAACCCCAGATGCATAGTTCTTTGTTAGAATCGCCTTCGTTGTAACCGGAGTTACGAGTTAGAACTATCTTGTGTGTATCACACAAGTGCTAAATCAGACCGCAGTATCAGATTGACTAGTACTTAGAGTGAAAACAAGATGTTATCTTATGTAATACTCTACTAATTGATTATAGCGTCGTTGACGCTGATGATAATACGGACGACTCCGTTATATATCCCCCAATGAGACCGAATACTCGGTCTTGAGAAAGGGAGGTAGAGCGAGATGAAAGATGCACGGTAGTGCAGCAGAGATGACAGATGCACGGGAGTGCAACAACGGATGAATGCATGCGTATGGCATGGCTGCAAGGCATTAGCACTCATGCGCCATGGAGATGTGTTGGCCAGACACAATTGAAAGCAGTCCTTATCAGACAAGGGCGCAGGGGGCGCCAGCAGTAGACAGAAAATGGTATATATAAACAAAATATATAAGAAAAACAAAAAGATGACCCTTCCTCTGGGTCC
Organism: Macrolepiota albuminosa; assembly: GCA_027475525.1. NCBI lineage: Eukaryota > Fungi > Basidiomycota > Agaricomycetes > Agaricales > Agaricaceae > Macrolepiota > Macrolepiota albuminosa. Next base: position 686,126 of record JAMWFC010000122.1, read on the forward strand.
GCTGTATCTACACGCAACTCTAGAGTGCGTATCAGCTGAAATGGTTCGAGTGAGATACTCGGAATGGACGTACACAATAATGCATACAAGGGTCTAGGACCCGGATGATGATGCTCCCGCGACAGCGCCCGTCTCAGTCACCATTGCCTCCTCCTCCAGTGCGACGTTAATCGCGGGAGGGGGAGGCGCCGATTCCGTCCTCGGTGGGGTTATAGGCCCCTCGGCTGCAGGCGTGTCTACCACCATAGGCTCTGTTAGTGCGACGTTAATCGCTGAAGCGGTGGTGGTAAGCGTACCCTGCTCTGCCGTGCGTGACAGGAGATTGACCCGGCCTGGGTCCATGTCTGCTGCTGGCAGGTCATGCGCTGCTGAGCGTTTTAGGAGGTTGACCCGATTCGGGTCCATGCCAATCAAGTAATAGAGGCCGTTGGCCTCAGGGTTTTCCAGGAGCTTGCTAGGAGGTTGACCCGATTCGGGTCCATGCCAATCAAGTAATAGAGGCCGTTGGCCTCAGGGTTTTCCAGGAGCTTGCTCTCCTCATGGTGCTTGAACATCAGACAATAGTGATTGTCTTCAGTCATCTCCCGCCATCCATCCCATTGCGGGATTGCGGCGGGGGTGCCATACGTGGAGAGGCGCTCCATGCGCTCGTCATCAACCTGCTTAAAGATGTCCATAGACATTGTGGGGGAATGGAACTGCTGTTCCAGGAAGACCACGCTGTACGTGTATGCGTGGTCCACCCATTCCAGCGGAATCCGGTTGTGTAAAAGGACGCGTAACGCGTCGTCGTCGGAGAAGTTCCGTGCATGGTCGTCGGGCACGTGAACTTGGTGAATTTTGAGCTGCGGCCCACGTTGGGGCTCAAATGGCTGCTCGGGGAACATGGCGTCATACGAGGCAATTGCCTCTCGATAAAGCCCTGGCCGGGCCACGATGAAGGTCATGCGCCATACGATCACCGGCTTGGCTGCGCTGTTAGCGCACAATGCTCGACATAGGGCGAACCCAAAGAGGGTCCGCCAGTGCATGCGATAGGCATGATCCACGGCGATACCTTGATAGGTATTTTCCAACCCCGGTCGGCCAAAGACCAGCATGTACTGCGCCAGTTGGTCAAGGTCGAAGGGGGTGGCTGGATCCTGAGCACGCATTACGCGCAATGCCGTGGTGCCATCGTCTTTCGTGCGCAAAAAGCGCCCCGGAATGTGTCGTCGCTCGACAAGAGCGAGGTCGTCAGGGCCCTGCATCGGGTTGACGAGGTCTTGATACCTAGGCTCCTTCATCAGGAGCTGCATGGTTCGATCATGCAGAGCCTCCACTGTTCGCTGCGCGAACATCTGGAGCTCTGTGATCAACATATACGCGACGATTCTGTCACGACAAGGGACGTGTGCATTGGCATAATACTTATAGAGCCGGTCCAGCTCTAGAGGAGTGCAGGGAAGACTGCGTGGGGCATGCTTATACACAATCGTGCCCGGGATGTGGGCAGGATGGCCAGAGGAGTATTCATATGACGCCGCTCTATTGGCGTCAGCTCCCATCAACACCGTATTCGTGGCATACGAATAATAGGTGCAATGGCTGAGTGCTCCTCTAAAGCACAAGTTCATTCGCTCGATATCGAGCGGACCCCACACCTTCACCCCCAAGCCATCGGGGATCCTCCCCAAACATTCATCCTCGGCCCTCGACTTCTGGGCCTTTAGCTCCTTGGCGTGAATCGCCTTCTTCTTCGCAATGCGCTTATTGCACGCTACTCGTTGGAATCGGTCTGCGGCCGATTCCCCCTCCTCCCCGTCCTCCTCCTGCTCCGAGCTCGACTCTCCATAGTCGCTCTTGTCGGACAAGGATGGTACCGGTTTTTTGCCTTTATCAGGCCTAGTCTTCCCCCTTGAGGTCACCACCAGACCATCATACTGCTCCAGCGTATGGGGGTCTGGGGTCAAGACGACCACGGGATACTTTGCTGGTGGGGCCGGTACAAACACCGGCAGCATAAACAACATCTGGACTTCTCCCGCTCATGCGGGAATGCCAGCAGGAAAGAGTATAACCTCCAATTTGGAGGCATCAAGAGGCGGCTTGCGGCCGCGGCGTTGACGAGACGGCCCCGACTTGGTCAGGGCGGACGATTCTGGTTGTGGCTGAGCCACCGGAGGGGCAGGCGCATTTCGCGCCAGAGTATTCCCTCCAGGCCCAGCGCGAGGAGTAACAATAACGGGCGCTCTTGGCGCCACAGCAACGGGTTTGGACCCCCTAGGTGGGGCCCGAGATGATGCGGCTTCCCGCTGACCCAAGGACAGGCCTGCCAAGGGTTCACTGACGGCAGCCAGCGACTCTGAAGAGGCCTGCGGGCCCGACTCGGGTAGCCGCGATGACAAAGCCACGGGCTGAGGAGGCTGCTCATGGCGCGCAAATTGCGCTTCCGACGGCATCCTTGCCTGTTGAGGAGCGACCGGTCGACTGGGCTGATATCTAGCCCTCTTGACCTCAGCGGTCGATTCCTCACTCGTGGCGATTTTGCGCTTAGAAGCGCGTTCGATCTGCTCCAGCGCTGCGACGCGCTGCCTCTTCATCAGCTCGATCTGGTCGAGCAGCCCCTCCATTACCATTACGGCCAAACTGTCCTGCAGAAAGGACGCAGTTGCAGGGACTGGCTGTTCCGCTGCTTCCAGTCTGCCCAACAGCACGTCTGACCCAGCTACACTCTGCGCTTGTGGCGCAGACTCCCCATATGACTCTTCCACGGGCCGGTGCGCCCATGGTACTGACGGCGGCCCCGTCACCACACCCGCATACGTCGGATACGACGCAGTTGGACGTGACGACGGTTCCTGATAATAGCGCTCACGGCGCGTGCTGTCCTCCAGGCGCCCATAGCACCCTTCATCATCGACCTCCATCTCTTGCGAGTGGAGGGGCGTCTGATATGGAAGCGGCTCATCACGGCCTGGATAGGCCATCGCTGACTGAAACTGGCTTGCCACCGGATATGGCGGCTGCCTCGGAAACTGAGCTGAAACTTGTATATTCGGGGGTCTCCCCCCTCCACTAGAGCCTTGCCAGCTCTGATCAGTATTTTGCGGCCCCCAATAGGCCATTTTCGCTCAACACATAGACTACGTGTATTGGGACTTGAGAAGAGAGAAAAAAAACAATCTCCCAACTCCGCTAGTGGTGTAAACAACCACAAATACACACCACCCAGCCTCTCACCGGTGATCATAGTCGCATAAACAGTCACAAACAGTAGCCACAATTAGTAGCCACCCGGTTATTCACCGGCCATCAAAGTGGACTTCGTCCACATTCCACCACCCCACGCGCATTATGCGCGTTTTGCTAGCTGTTGAGGGTGTTTCACGCCCTGCAACTCTAGGTACCTATCCATCGCTGCAAGGTCTTTGCAGTTCACTAGTGGTTCCCAGGTAGTATCACCTAAGCTCCACCTCACCTCGAATTCGAGGTTTCCTTTTGTCCACCGGTGACCGATGAGGTCATCTACAAACCACTCCTGGTCATTGCCAGTTCCAAAGTCATACGGCTCCGGCGTTGCGCGATTAGGAAATAGCGCATCACTACTGGCCATATACGGTCGCAATAGCGACACGTGAAACTTGGGCACTATCCTGCGCGCTTGCAGCGCCTGGGGTAGTTCCAGCACGTAGTTAGACGTGCTCGGTTCCGCCTCAAGGACCTTATATGGTCCAATCCATTTCGGACACAGCTTGCTCGCCCTGCCTTTCGGCAAGTTCAAGTTCTTCGTCGAAAGGTACACTAGGCTCCCTTTCTCGATATCCGGCTCATCACGTCTGCAATTATTTGCATGTTTGGTCTGCCATACATGCGATTCTATAATTGCGTCATGGGCATCTGCCAGATTCCTTAGCGTGTTGCGCACAAACTGCTTTACTCCCATATGAATAACTTCGTCCATACGAAGTTCACGAATCATGGATGGCATGTAGCCATTGTTGAGTTCAAAGGGTGAGTACCCTGTGGTTTCCGATATACTCGCGTTTATCGCGAATTCCACGAGTGGACATCTATCCACCCAGTCCTTCTGATCAGGACGTACGAACGCTCGCAAGATTTGCGCGATATTTCTATTCGCACGTTCCGTTTGACCATCCGTTTGCGGATGAAATGATGTCGACATGAGCAACTTTGCTCCTAGCAGCTTGTGCAACTCCTTCCACCATTTGGAAGTAAACTTAGCATCTCGATCCCTCATGATCAAGCTGGGCAGTCCATGGAGACGTACTATCTCATTGAGATAGATCCACAACAAGTCTGATGCGGTCATGGTGGTTCTCACCGGAATGAGATGGACCATACTGGTCATTCTGCAGATCACTACCCACAGGTAGTTAAAGCCTTTCGACTCGGGGAACGGACCTATAAAGTCCATCCCAATCGAATCCCAAGGTTTGACCGGTATGGGTAGCGAATGCAGCTTTCCTGGTGGCTTCAAAGTCGATACTTTCAACTGTTGACATAGCTCGCATGTCGAGCAGAATTGGCTCGTCTCTTTGGCCATTTGCGGCCACCAGTACCAGCGTCGCACATAGTCCAGCGTTTTCTGAGTTCCGAAGTGGCCCACTACTCTATGGGCCTGGTCCAGGATAGTCGTAATCAGCGACCTCTCCTGGGGAATGCAGATGACTTTGGACCCCGTGGGTCTGGTAAGGTAGACGAGCTGCTGCTCCATCCGGAAGCGCGGATGCGCTTGGATATTGTTCAGAATCTCTATGAAGAGATTATCATCCTTGTATCCTTGCTGGATACGTGTGCGGAATTGCGCATTGCCTAAGTCGGCCGGTGCAGGCGTATGGTCCTGTGACTCCAGCGCTTGCTGGAGCGTCATATCAGTACCTCTCATAGGCACCTCTTGCCTCGTCTCTTCACGTGGCTGAGGGACCTCATGATCCACTAGCACCTGAGCTTCGATATCGCGAGTCTCTCGCTGTTCCTGCAGTCGCTTACTGCGTGAGGGACCTCATGATCCACTAGCACCTGAGCTTCGATATCGCGAGTCTCTCGCTGTTCCTGCAGTCGCTTACTGCAACGTGTTTCCTGCGCTCGCATGGCGTGTAACTCGACCCTATGTTCCCTGATTTCATGGAATCGATGCAGAGGCAAATCCTCGCCCTCTGGGTCAATACGTTTGTCTGCCTGGACATAGTCATGCACGTCATGGACGTCATCTCGAGTATCACTCTCGAAATATCGAGATAGACAATCCGCCACTTTGTTCAATTCACCTTTTACATAGGTGATGTCGAACTGGTACCGCAACATGTAGTCGATCCAGCGACATTGTCGCGGAGACAGGTGCACCTGAGTCTTGAAGAACTCTAGTGCTTTGTGATCCATGATAATATGGATCTTATATCCCATCAGTTTATCCTCCCACTTTAGGAGGGCTTCCAGTATTGCGAGTGTTTCTAACTCGTGCACAGCATAATTCTGCTGAGCAGCAGTGAATTTACGGGACATAAATCCCGCTGGTTGGCAGGTCTGCCATGTTTTACCCTGGCCAAACATGGCCCCAACCCCAGTCTTCGACGCATCGCAGATGAGCCAGATGGGCTCGTCGATGCGTGGGTCAATTGGCCGGATGACCAGCGTTTTCGCGCATATGCGCTTAATCATCTCAAAACACCGCTGATGCAGCGGTCTCCAATGAAACGGTGACCCATTCTGGGTCATGGCCATAAGTGGCCCAGTGTATGCAGTGATGTCTGGCAAGAAATTGCCAATATAGTTCACCAGTCCGACAAATCGTTGGATATCATTATATGTGCGTGGAGTACGCCACTCTCGGATTCGGTCGAGCTTATCCGTATCAGGATGAATGCCCTTCTTGTCAATGACGTGACCGAGACAATCTATACTCGTTGCGTACAACTCGCACTTCTTCCATTTGAGATAGAGGCTGGCCTTCCGTAGTCGTTCAAATACGACTCGTAGGTGCTGCTCATGCTCCTCAATAGAGTCAGAAAATATGAATATATCGTCTAAATAGACGTGCATAAACTTCCCGATTACATCTCGGAAGATTGAGGTCATTAACCTCTGAAATGTCGCCGGTGCATTACAATCACCAATCTGCATGATGTTACTCACAAACGTCCCCATCAGGGACAAGAACAGTGTCTTCGGTATATCCTCTTCGTGGATGCGAACCTGTTCGTACGCGTCTGTGAGGTCGATTTTCGACCGATACTTCGCTGTCGCAACATCTTCTCGTATCACTTCCTGATCTGGAAGAGGTGTTACATCCTTGACGGTATTATCATTGCGCTGTCGCGCATCCAATGCCGTCCGTAACGTTCCATCCTTCTTGGGGATACAAAGCAATGGTGCAGCTTGCACCGCTGGTCGTGGTTCCCACCACTTCGCGTTTATGTATCTATTCGTCTTTTCACGAAGTTGATCCTGAAGTGCTCGCGGGCAGCGAGGCAAATGATACTTGTACTGCTTGTTATCGTCAATGAGGTTGATCTCATGATTAACCTCCCGCCACGGAGGAAGCTCCTCCTTCGTTCCATTGACAATATCAGCGAACTCCCGTTGCCATTGCTGGCGCAGTCGAGGAATATCCTCCTCTGTAAGGCTCAAAGCCTTGCCTTTTCCTTTGGCTACGCATGCTATACGCGGTTGAACCTTTGGTTCAAATCGCTCCCGTAAGGCATGTATGTGCTCCTCTGTGAGGTCTCCCGGATTCAACCTTACAACCGGTTGTTTCCTCGTCGTACTCGCCGACGACTGCACACTTCTTGCCTTCAGCGAGAATCCGTCAAATACGATATCCGATGTTTCGGAGATCTCGTCCTCTCATGCGTGACGGTACACTTCTCCCGTCTGGGTCGCGTGCCCACTTCCCATAGCCTGCGTCACCATTGACGCTACCAACTCATTCCACTCCCGTGGCATTCGTGGGTCATACGCCCATTGCACTCCTGGCCAAGGCACTGGTCGATCTATTAGCGACCTAGTGCTACCCACAGTTCCCATCATACTGTATACCTTGTCCTTGACGAGATCCTCAACCTTCACTCGAGAGCTAGTCGGCTGGCATTCCAGCGACTCCACCACGTGTTTACTACGCTCATTCTTGCACTGCACAGCCTGTTTAGGCTTTCCATTGGTACACCCAGTCACATCCGGGTGCTTCCCCTTCTTCAGAGTTCCTTGAAACTCTTCCTCAGTCATCAGTATAGCCAGCGAATCAGCCGGCAGGCTTTTTGGTGGGGCCTGTTTGTCCTCCACCTCCTGTACAGTTGCTCTCCTGCGACCATCTAGTCAGTTGCGCTCATCACGCCGCTTTTCAGTTGCGCGATAGCGCCTCAAACGACCATCTGTATCGTTCAACACCACTTTCTCCGCCTTCAAAGGCGTACCATTCACAACGACCATGTCGTTCACAAAATCCAGCGACACCTTGTTCTTACGCATGAACGGCGTACCGATAATCATGTCATAGCAATCAAAATTTGCTATATCCACGTACTCTTTCGTCGACGTTCCTGACGTCTTTATTCTCACCTCCGTGCCAAACTACACCATAGCACGACTCCCCACAGTCCCCAGCTGGAGCATCAAGGGCTCCTCCAGTTCATGAACGCGAATCGCGTTGACGTGAGCAAACTGGGGCGTAATGCCCGTAGTGGTACTCCCGGAGTCCCACAACGTCCATGCCGGATGTCCATTGACATCAACATACGTGACCAGGCACTCCTTCTCCTCGGGAGTATAGCGTGGCCGCTGCAACTTATTAGTTGCCTTCTGCAGGGTACATACGTGACCAGGCACTCCTTCTCCTCGGGAGTATAGCGTGGCCGCTGCAACTTATTAGTTGCCTTCTGCAGGGTGACGCGTCTCATTCGGACACGCTGATCTCCACGGCACTCCGTCAGTGCAAACAGGTGTTCCTCCTCGTCATCACGAGCATAGTAGTCGCTGTTGTACACATCCACTGCGACATATTCGTCGCCATCAATCTGGACGCTCTCGGCGTCATCCACTTCCAACCCGTCAGCCTCTACCTGCGGCTCTTCCTCCGCTTCCTCAACGATCTCGTCGTCCTCATCGTCACTGACGACATCGCTAGGTGCCGCAGCCGTATGGGCCGCTTGGATGTGTGCCTTAGGAGGGGCGGGACACTCCTTAGCGAAATGCCCGCTCCTGCCACAGTTATAGCACGCTGAGGGATCCCCGGCAGGCCTTCTCTGGGCCGCTCCTGGAGCCCCAGCGGTTTTGCCCGCTATACGCGGTACAGGCGCCACCACTCCTCTCGGTGCTACTTGATTCTGACCCGAAAAGGGTCGACTATCCTTTGCTGGCAACTGTCCAGCAGGCTTCGATCGAGGCCGTTGGCCTCCAGGAATTGTCTTACGAACAACGAATCGCGGATTGCGATTATTCTCCATATCTGTCCGTTTGGCCAGGAAGGTTCCCACCTTCACTGCCTGACGGTTCACTGGTCCTCAGCGTGAACTACGCTGCTCATAATGGTTTGCAGTCCATGTCGACTGCTCATAATGGATGGCATACGCCAAGAATTCGGTCACAGTATTGACCTCTGGAGACAAATTATCGTCGCGTATCAACGCTCTCCTCATGTCTGCGGGTATTCCGTCCAGGAATGTCTCGCGGATAGTGTATTCGTCTGGATAGACGGCCATATTCTGTGCATGACCCACCAGGTCATCATAAAAGGTCTGGACGCCAGTCTTAGCGTCATACACTGCCTTCCTAAAGGCATCACGAGCTTCCTGCATCGTAGCAGCGTTGACGAACCGATTATACAGTCCTATCAGGACCTCTTTAAATGTCCAGTGCGACTTGTCGCAATTAATGTGGAGAACATGGCGACGGAACCAATTCCGAGCCTCTCCTTCCATAAATTCGTGTAGCACAAATATCCTTTCCTGGTCCATGTCGTCTCCACCATAGCAGCAGGCTGCGAGGTGGTAGCACACGTCCATGGCCCAGTCCTCCAGTTGAGAGAACCTATGTCCTCCAGCGTACGCACGTATGTGCTTACCATCGGATTTACGGGGGCTTACCCCAGCAGGGAACTTAAATCTGACTCCAAGGGAGTCATCCACCAGATGAGTGAGGCGGTCATGCATATGATCCATATGGATCCTGACCGCTTCATTCATTCCCGGCGTAGTTTCACGCAAATCATGAGGTGCGGGCATCAAAAATGCCCGAGGACTGCGAAACAGGTGCTCATTGGCCACTCTTTCCGGCCGTGTGGCGGGCTGTTGCCTCACTTGTTGCTCTGCTGGTAATCCACCAGCCTGCCTGCCACTGTCACAATGATTATTATCATCCTGATCGTCATTCCTACGATCACGATCTCCACCGTTGTGATTGCGACAATTTGGCTCCCTCCGTTCGTAGTGACCACTACTGTCGTCACTACCACCCGGATCTCTGTCCGGTTCAGCAGTCTGAGCCGCGAATTGTCGCCGCATGTCATCGACAGGCGTTACGCCCTCACGCCCTTCAAAGACTACCCCCTGGTCGTCAATGAACGACTCACCATGATCACGCAAGTCCTGGTTGCGTATCCTTTGGTAATTGACGCGTTCATTCCAGTTGTCCACTAGGTGGACACGTCGCACTACGCGTCGTGGTCGCGTTCGCTCCTCAAGAATGTGGACTTCGTCCACCTCTTCCTTGATTGTAACTTGCTTACGAGGTGTCTTAACCTCCTGCACTGCAAGTGCCTCTGGCTCTGCCGGAGTCGTCGTTACAGTCTCCACCTCAGACAATGCCTGCTGAGGCACTCCGCTAACAATGCGTTGACGGTTTGCAGCGTTCTGACGCCGAACGTAGTCTTGCTGAGACTCATTAGCCTGACGAGGCGCATTGAGCAATTCCATCGCGTCCATGATTAATGGCGCTCGTCTGCGCACACTCATCTCACATTCTACTGAGTCAGCTGGAGTAGCCGTTGAGACTGCTGACCCTCGCGCCGCTTTGCGCTTAAGGTATTCCACTACTTCAAGTTCGAAGATGCGCACAAACAATTCGATATATTCACTCGAATCTGCACGGGGTACATCGTGGCTCCTAGCCGCCAGCAACTGTAAGTGCTTCACTACATAAAGCTGAAGATGCTTTCGCGTCAATTCCTTCACGACCGCCGGATATTGGTCCAATACTAGCTGCAACTGGATAGATAAGGTCGAATGCGACCTTTTGCTTTCCTCATCATCTGAGGACTCCAACTCAGACTCTAAGTCCATAACTCTCCTGAGGCCGTCATGCCTCACTTGCGGCTGTTTGCCGGCTCATCGGTGCAACTCTGGACTTCCAGGCGCTGTTAACGCCTTGTCAAACCTTACGACATCGTCGTCTTCCCTACTGACCACTATTGCTGGTCCTTGCTTCTGTCCTTGTGTCGTCAACGACGACGGTCCCGGTTCAGTGGCAGCATTGGCCACATATTCCAAATGCTGTTCCGTAGGTGCAGTCCGGAATGGGGTGCTATGCGCAAACGCGCTGCCTTGTACCATTTCCAAGTACTGGGTAACGTCCGGTTGACCCTCCGAGGGAGCTGAAGAGCTCTCGGGCAATACCGGATACATCAGTGAAGGCATTTGGCTTGCTGGCAGCGACACTCCTGAGACCGCGGATCTATCTCCTGGTTTTCCACCAGGTCGTACAATGGACATCATCCGTGATACGGATAGCCCACCAGGCATTCCATAGCTCGCGCTGACATCGCGAGGGGTCTTTTCGTCCCGCTTTGGCGGGGGTTGGTATGCTGACGCAGATTGCGTCTTCACAGCCTGAAGCACAGGTAAGTCACCTGCGTCTGCAGCTGGGAACGGAGGATCCGGATCAAGAGAGCTAGTCATGGAAGCACGTTTTCAGCGTGATGCCAACAGAGAATCGAGAGGTTTTGATGAGAGTTGCCTAGTCAGTAACAAGCCTAGAGTCTAAAGCTGATAGCAGAAGATTTAAAAAAATGTAACCGGAGTTACGAGTTAGAACTATCTTGTGTGTATCACACAAGTGCTAAATCAGACCGCAGTATCGGATTGACTAGTACTTAGAGTGAAAACAAGATGTTATCTTATGTAATACTCTACTAATTGATTATAGCGTCGTTGACGCTGATGATAATACGGACGACTCCGTTACATTCGTCATGTCCTGACCTGGGTGACCAAGACGGGCATGCCATAGACCTGACATAACATCAAGTTGAGGAAATGAACTCGAAATCAAAGCCGGCAAAGCAAGTAGTGGGGATGTGGATTGTGACATGGGAAGAACAAAATCGCAGAACAAAAAGGAAAGACGGTTGTGGATGGATGCTGTGATGGAACTCCCTTGAAGAGAGGGAATCGATGATGGGAAAAATATTGACGTAGAACCTTTCTTAAAAATTAGCTTTAAGTCATGTTCTACCATGGACCCAACAGAAAGCAAATTAATTGGCACATCTGGTGCGTGAAGACAGTCCTCCAATGTGATAATGATATTCTTGCCATTTACATGGGTTCGAAAACGAGCTTGTTCACGTGCTAGGGTATTAAGGGTCCCACAATTCGCAGTGCCCACAGGAACAGCCAGATCAACATTGTACGTCCAAAAAAGGGAACAATCACAAAGGATGTGCGTTGTACATCCAGAATCGAGTATGGAATTAAAACGAGTTGAGATGGAAGCAAGCGCTATTGGAGAGGCGGATTGAAGAAAAGCCTTGTACGGAGTCGAGGGACAGTCAGAATCACAAGATACATAAGCAGACAAATCAATATCATTGTTGGAGTCATTAGCAGCAGAGATGTCTTGCTCATCAACCTTGTTGATAAAGGGTAATGGAGTAGGTATGGGCTGTGTGTCCGAAGTGGCTACATTAGCTTTAGGATGAAGACATGTAGGATCACAATCATTCTCCATTCCCCCACTCTTGGACCAACACAACTCTATAGAGTGGCCATACATGTTACAATTTGAGCAAATGATACGAGGTCGAGCAGTGGTCAAATCTGGTGTGGTAATATTGGTAGTCGAAGCATTTGTTGAAGGAGAATTGACAGTGAGGGGGACAGAAGATTGAGTTGAAGTTTGGCTGGGGCGAGACTGAGAAGCCATTGCGAGTCGGCGACGTTCGGCATCCATGTTCATTACTCTAGTCACTAGTTGAGCAAATTGATACGTTCTGTTTGGACCAGCATTTTCCCAAGAAAGCCGAACCTCTTCTTTCAACACAGACCAACAATCCCTGTTAGGCAACCCATCTACAAACTTTTGTATCCGTTGCCATGGAGTAAAATCCCAAGCCGTGCCATTCAATTGATGTACTGCCAACCGCCATGCTTGGACATAGGCAGGGACTGTGTTCGGGGATGCCGTTAACGCAAAAACTTTGGACTCGGTGAATTCTGCGATCGAGGCGCTACCAATTCCAAAACGTTCACGTAAGAAGGCGAGTAGTTCGCGAGCAGGACGAATGGGTAAATCGTAAGGACCACCCCGTTTGGGAAGTAGAGAATCCTGTATTTCCTGGAATAGTTTCCCAACAATAACGTGCTCGACAATATCATCGTTCTGCCAGAAAATTCGAAAAGCATCGGTCTCCTCAGGTGTGGAATCGAAATCGTAATGAGGAGGAAGTGCCACAGGACTTGTTGGATCTCGAAGGTCCCCAATGTTAGGGATCCTACAGATGTGGCCGCGCAAACCTATGCTGGTGATAATCCGCGTAACCAACAATTCCCATGAAACCCATTCTACAGACGATCGAAGAAGTGGAACTGTAGCTAAAGAAGGTAATTTAATGTCGGAAAAAGTAATATCTTGAATTAACACATTGGCTTCAACTATTGAATTCCGAATCTATTCCATATGATGTATACAAAATAAAATTGTGGTGGGTGTACTAGGGTCAAATAGCATGGTATAATAGGTATATTAGGTATGTGCACCTCGATCAATTAGGACCAGACCGGTTGTCCTGTGGAGTTAATTGACCACTCTTGCAAGATGCTTTCCTGGACCCTTCAGAGTTCAGACGACTTTGCATCTTACGCTTGCGGTTGTATGGGACGAACTTGAAGAGTTTCGCAAGTTTGTGTATGACGCGACCTTCGTTGGCCTTCCAGTCAATCCGTCTCTTATGAAGCACCTTAGTCAAGAGGGTCGGCAGCCAGTAAGGAGTATCCAAAGTCTTCAACGCCGACTCCTTTTTTTCCTCTGCTGCGCGGAGTCCGGACTTTGTCGTGCTATGGTCACTGTCATTGTCATCGTCATCGTCATCAACAGTATAAGTTAAAGAGGAGAATTGGGGTTGAGTATACCGCTCGCACAACACTTGCCGCATGCTTTCTAAAACAGATACGATCCCGGCGTTGGCAAATCGTGCGTCTTCGACCAAGTGGCCCGATTTCATATTCGAGGATCTTGCAGTGCGGATGCAAAGCTGACCTGTCTCGGGATCAAAATACTGGGAATCAAAGTTCTCGTGTAATGTTTCAGTCAGGGCCACAGAGTTAAGCTCATGAGATGTGTATCGCAGCGCCATCCAGAGTATGAGATGGTAAAAAGATTCGATGTCATCAATTCGATTTTGGATCACAGGCTCTCCTTTGTTCGGTTGGCACAAACGAATCGCAAGAAATTGCCAGGTACCCTGGGAATGACAGTAGATTGAGTTCAGTACAAAAGACAACCAGTCTATCCATTCTTACCATACGCTCCAGCTGTGCTTCCCCAGACTTCTTATCAGCCAGCTCCTGGTCGAGGGAAAGGTCCCAATCGATAAGATATCCTTGGATCATTCTATCCGTCTTCCGCTTGAACATAATATTTCCATTGCTGATGTCACGATGAAGAATTTTGGCCTTGGTAGCAGCATCGCCATGAGCTATATATGATTGATATAATGCTAAATCAAGAACTCGTCAAGAATCACATACCCATCGAAGCGTCTCGTATGATAGTAATCATCTCATGTACGTTTTCAAATTCCTCCAGTGTCAAGGGCAGGTACTCGAGGGCAATCCGATAGTGACGATGTGTGCGCAAAGTTATCTCGAAAGGTTTCGCTAGTTTGTCATTAAATATCTTTGTTTGCGTAATGTGGTGACTATAGTCCTCATTGCCAATGTCAGCTCCATGATATACTTCCGGAACATTTTGGACTTTATGCTCATGAAGCGTTTCATAAATCTCGTGTTCGGGCTTGAGAGTAGGAGAGTAGACGCGCCAACTGTCTTTGAGCAAGATGACCTTTTTGTCGTCTAAGCAGTACGCTTTGAAACACCGCGTCGAGCGCCCAATAGGGGAGGTAGAGCCAGGAGGCTGGTCTTTAAGAATGAAGTAGTTCTTGTCTCCAACGGAAATGATAAGAAGCTGAGCTTTCTCATCGCACCCCAGCGAGTGTTGAATATCCGTCTTCTGAGAAGGAGATAGAGTAGCGTCGGCCACAGTAGGGTCACGTCCACGCTCCGCCGTCGTTGCAGAAGTGAATCGGCGAAAGAAGTCAATGAGATGTGAGTCACTGAAGAGAACCTTTTTAGTTACAACAACACCACTTCTGTCCCAACGAAGAAGGCGCAAGTACATGCGGAAGATGAGAGCCGAGAACACATGAGTTCGGAACTCCATTTCCTGGTGACACGTCGCATAGCTTGTGATTTGACCAAGAGTCTTCTTGCCTCGAATACTTTCCCTCTCGAAACCGTCGACAAGATCGTCAAAAGGATCGTCGTCGCCATTGTATTTGACTTCGAACATAGCCTCGATGGTAGCATTCTCGTTGCCGCGACATACAACGATGTCGGGTTCAATATTTACACCGTCGAATACTTTCAATACATTGCTGTGCTTGTCGCAAAAATTGATGTTTTCTGATGGTCGCAGTGTATTTAGATACTTAACCTAGACGATATTAGCGATGTAATGGTTTAATGATATGAAACACCTACCAAGGCTTCATACATGTCCCCTTCCTTGGTCGCACGTCCCAACTCCGGCGCAAGTGCTCGATATGCTGCTATTCCGTCGGGTTCGTTGCCTGTACTTTGTACAGCTGGCAAGAATTCATTGAAAAGATGGACATCAACAGGGCTGACAACTCGTCCTGATATTATAGCATGAAAACCGGCCAACTCAGACTCAAGTTCATCAGAGATGGCATTCCGTTCGCTGGGCACTACCTTGTGGTTTTTCATTGGTGTAGGACCAACCTTTGGTCCAGGGTCTTTTGGACGTGGAGTGACAGGTGGAGATGACATGTTCCCATTGAGCAAAGTTGGCCTTAATAGGTCATCCTTAAACGACCACTGCCTGTCAGATTCTGTGGATTGCAGGATGAGAGAATGGCTCAGGAAAAGTCAAAAGTTCGACGAAGGTCAATATCACGTGAGGTATAGGCATAGTCAGGACTGTCCAAATGTAGCGGCCCCGTGACTTAGTGACTTATTTCTCCCTATGATGAAAACCAACTTGGGGGTCCTTTGTTCCGTACCACCACCATGGTCGGAGTTCGAATCTGCAAAAACAGATCGAACAACCATCCAGCCTCCCGAGCAGGCTCCGCCTGCGATGACAGAGAACTGGAAGGACGAAAGCCACAGCCCAGAAAAGGAGTAACCACCCCCCCAGACATCCCCGTTGCACGATAAGTCAATGAATAACCCACTGAGACACGGACATAGGGGCACCGCCCCGCCCTAAAAATTTTTCATTTGACTAAAGCAACACCCACCCATCCACCCAAAAAAGTTACTCACACAGCGAAAATAAGAATTTAAGACAAAGGAAAAGAAACAAAGGACTGGCGTAGTAAGTGAGGGAATGAAACCCCGGAATAACTAAACCCGCACACTAGCGGAAATCCGTGAGAGCGGAATAAGAGTAAGACGACTGTCAAGGCCATAAGCCGTCCGAAACACATCCATGAGATCGGAAGGACAACGCCCAGTAATGAATTCAAAGATGGGCAACATGAAACACCAGTGAAAAGAACAAAGAAAACGAACATGGAACGATAGGTAAACGGAGAAGTACGACTAAAAGAGACACAAAGCAGCGTGACAAGGCGCTAGTATAAAAACTCTCCCCGTCCTACAAGCAATACGAAACATGGAACAATCCTCACTGAAGAGGAAAGCTAGGAGAGAGGCGACTAGATCTCCCGAACCGCACACGCCAGAAGCAAGAGCAATCAACGGGCAGGACTTGCAGAAAGGCGACGGACCCGCGACCCCAAAAGCAACTGGCCAGACCCACTCACAACCTAACACTCCGAATGACTACGCCCTGACGACACCCCCACCACTCAACAAAACCCCACTGGCAAATGACGCGATGGAGGAAGACGAAGGAATGAAGTGGGACGGAGTCCTGAGAGAAGAAAGCGAGGAAATAAGCGGGAGTAGAAATAGAGCCACCCCAATAACGGCAAGGGAAAGGCTGGGAATGAGCATGGGGACAGGAGGTACCCCACAGTTGAACCGCGGAACACCATTAGTAATGGGAGCAGGAACGGGCCAGGAAACGAGGAGGGAACAGCACGAGGGAATCCCCAACGCGCAAGAAAATGACAACCCCCCATACACCACATACGACCACACGATGCTAACCCCGATCCCACAAGGGGGATACCCAGTTGTGCATGGATGGACAAGCCTGAACGTCTTCGCAGGTACAGCGCTTGACGTGGTCCACGAATGGAAAACAGACGGAGTCTGCAAATGCTTTATCTACCCCCTAGATGCAGGCACTGAGACCGACAGGTCAGCAACAGCAGATAAGTTCCAGACAAGCATAGCCAGGCTCTTTGGAACGGACGAAATACAGGTAGGAGAGCCAATCGGGCCCCACAACGGAGCGAGTAGACCCCCATGGCTGTATGTCACGGCAGCACCCCTCCACGTCGCACAAGCGTTGGTGCAAAGAGGAGTATGGTCAACATCGTACGCAACATTCCTGGCAATACCGTTCTCCCCCCAACTGTCATCATATGCCTTCACCCTAACCAACTTCCGAGTTCCAGCAAGCGAAGAGGGAGGACGAAGAATCGCGAACCTCGTATGCAACGCGATGAAAGAAAGCCAGAAACTAATGGATTTCCTATCCCAAAACTTCCCACCAGACGAAAACGACTTCGAAGCGATAACCCCTGCAGAAATATTATTCCACCATGCCGACACAGTCAGAGCATATCCACTCACCATAGCACGCCCAAAGAACGCAGGGTCGGAAGTGCTCTGGAACATCCACATCCAAGTAATATCACAAGACATCGCCACCCACAACGAATGGGTCACACTTCTAAAAGGTCTGAGGTATTACATCCCGTACATGTCAGTCGGTTCGACCCGCACCTTTAAATGCACAAGATGCAAGAGCATGGACCACCCTGCAGGACTATGCCCATTCCCCAAAATCCCAGGCTGGCTAGGCCCAAAGGGCGAGGCACCTCAACGCCATACAGAGGACGCAAAATTAGGGCAAAACAACATGAGCATCAGAGGGAGCAGCTTCCGAGGAAGGGGTAGGGGTGGACCGATCTAAATAGCATAAACCCCCCTGTATAAACGATGCAAAATAAAAACCTACGCTAGCAAGCCTCCGAACCGAGGAGTACCCAAAATTAGAATAATATCTACCACAATTCGGAATGGGGTCCAGACTATATCCGAAGACGGGAATAAGTAGGATTCCCGAGTGGGAGGACAACAGCGACCCAGTGAGCGTTGTCTGAATCTCCCAGGGCCCACATTTACTGCTCGAACAGGAAAGCCCTGGGAGAGGGTGATCCCTCTATGGAAGGAGGCGATGGCAAGCCCGAGAGTAGCCATCTACAAGCGCCGGCCTATTCAGGCCTCCCGAGGCGTGTCTCACAGACGAAGTCAATCCGAAACCGAGCCTAATCTGGACATATGGCTGCGGGCGAGCTTTGACAGTGCGGCCGAGGACACTAGGATCCAGTAAAGGCGACTGGAAACCTAAGGGACGGAATTCCCACCTATCCTCTGTTATATGATCGTAAACAGAGATTAATACTGCGATCGCGAATATAAATCATATGGAGATTGGAACACCCAACCCTGATCTGACCACTCCTGTGGTAGCAGGGGAATTCAGAGAGGAAGGGCTGGCAGATCCGAGTAGTAACTACCAAAACGCCCCCGAGGATACACAATCATACGACGGGGAGACGTACCCTAGGAGGGCCCCACCACCAGATGGGAACCTAGAGAGGGGGGAAGAACCGCACGACTTGGAAGTAGAACTAGAAGCGGAAATATACAGAAAGAGAACAAAAAAAAACACAAGGGCGAACATTAAAATAGGCTCACTAAACATCCAGGGAAGAGGAGCAAACACCATCTACAATACAGACCATAAATGGAACAGGGTGACCAGACTCATGAAATCCCACCGACTAAGCATCATGGCGATCCAGGAAACACACCTAAGACCTGAACAGACTACTGAACTAAACGAGAAACTGAAAAACCTGGCTATATATAGCTCCTCAGACCCAGAACAACCTAACGCTAGAGGTGTTGCATTTGCGGTCAACAAAAGCTTAACCAACTGGGAAGACGTAAAACCCATAGACGTAATACAAGGCAGGGCAATGATGATAACAATACCGTGGCACGCTGATAAAAAACTAACAATCCTGAATATCTACGCCCCAAATAGCCAAAGAGAAAACGCAGACTTCTGGGCGAGTCTGACCAACAAATGGGCGGAAAACACAACACTCCCCCGTCCAGACATAATCCTCGGAGACTTCAACGTAGTGGAGGAAGCTATAGACCGCCTTCCAAGCCATAGAGACAACGCAACGGCTACAGAAAACCTGATAGAGATGATGAGAGACTTTCAACTGTCAGATGGATGGAGAGAAGCTCACCCGAACAAGAAAGAATACACACTAACACAAAAGTCCTCAGGTTCGGAGTCACGCATAGACAGAATCTATGCTACACGATCCATCATAAACAACGCGGCCAGCTGGGAGATCCTGGAGACTGAAATACCAACGGATCATAAGCTGGCATCAGTGCACATCGAAAACTACGGTGACCCCTTTGTGGGCAAAGGAAGATGGCCATGGCCAATACACTTACTAAGTGATAGAAAACTACTGCAGCAAATCGAAAGTCTGGCCGAAAAAGCACAAATGCAGATTGAGGCACAAAGGGACGCCGCAGCAAATGGAAGACAAACCGAAAATGGTCAGACCGGCATACAACGAACCTGGCAAGAACTAAAAAAAGACTTAGTCAATATAGCTAAAGACCGCTCGAAGACGGTAATAGCTCCCCTAGACAGAAGAATAAAGGAACTGAAACAGAAGATAAAAACAACCCTAAATGATACCTTGCTAAACGAAGACGACAGAAAGATGACAGCAGGAATACTGGGGGAGGATCTGAAACAAACCCTCATGCTAAAACATGACAGGGGTAAAGTGGCAACCAAGGCAAATATACATGAATTCTCCGAAACGATCTGTAGACAGTGGGTGAACCAAAACAGTGAGAAAAAACCGAGGGACGTAATAAGGCGCCTACGAATGCCAAAAGAGAACGATGGCCGAATAGAAGGGAGAAGGACGTATGCGACCAGAACAGAGGACATGGCCGACATAGCAATGAAATATCACGAAGGCCTACAAAAAGCAGAGGCCACCATGGATGAAGCCCAACGGGCGATCGACATAGAAAACGCCCTAAAAATGGTTAGTGAAAAAATCCCACAGAATCAGAAAGCGAAACTAGCGAAGAGACTGACAAAAGAGGAAATCAACAAGGCGCTAACATCCCAACCAAACGGAAAAGCAGCCGGCCCGGACTGCATCCCATCCGAGCTCTACAAGCTGCTAAAGGAAAGAGCCAGCGAAAGGAAGAGAAAGGGAGAGGGCGGATTCGACCTAGTAGAGACACTAAAATTAGTCTTCGAAGATATCGAGAAAAACGGAATAGACGAGGGAACCGATTTTGCGAGAGGCTGGATGTGCCCAATTTACAAGAAAAATGATAAAGCGGATATTGAGAACTATAGACCAATAACCATCCTGAATACGGACTACAAAATTATGACAAGAGCGTTACAGAACAAACTGGCTATGGCTATCCCTAACATAATACACAAAAACCAAGCAGGGTTTATGAAAGGAAGGAGCATATTCAACCAAGTTAAGACCACAAAACTGATGATAGACTATGCTGAAGAGTCCGGAGAAGAAGGCGTCATAGTCGCACTAGACCAAGAGAAAGCCTATGACAAAATAATGCACGACTATCTATGGAAGGTCCTGGAAAAATACAACCTTCCAAGCAACTTTATAAACACAGTGAAAGCCTTGTACAAAGATGCGGAAACTACGGTCACGATAAACGGAGTAGATAGTGCCCCCTTCAGAGTAGAACGCGGCGTTAGACAAGGAGACCCCCTATCCTGCCTACTATTCAATATTGCAATCGAACCCCTAGCAACGGCTCTACGAAAATCCGACATAAGGGGATTCAAGGTGGAGGGAATGCAAGAAAGACTAATAACATTACTGTTCGCAGACGACACGACAGTCTTCCTGTCAAAAATGGATGGATTCGATGAACTATCGGAGATACTGGACAGATGGTGCCAGGCATCAGGGGCCAAATTCAACATAAAAAAGACCGAAATTATCCCAATAGGTCCTGAAACATACAGAAAACGAGTAAGAGAGAAAAGACGGGTCCACCCAGAGGACGTGGGGAATGAAATCCCGGAAGGAATAAACATAGCGAAGGAAGGTGAAATGACACGTATCTTAGGCAGCTGGGTCGGGAATAAGATAGAACAGTGTAACCCATGGGGCCCGGTGATCCAAAAGATAGAAAGAACGCTAAAGCAATGGGGAAAATCCAACCCATCCATGAAAGGGCGCAGACACATCGTAAATATGTTTGTAGGTGGTCTGACATTCTACTTGACAAAAGTACAGGGCATGCCGAAGGAAATAGAGGAAAGACTTGAGAGAACGATAAGAAACTTCATGTGGGATAACTCAACCCCATCGATCAGACTTGACATACTATACGATCCAATAGAAAAAGGGGGTAGGAACCTGCTAGACATAGCGAGTCGCAACGAAGCCATCCATCTATCATGGCTAAAAGACTACATGAGATGCGGAGAAGATAGACCAATTTGGGCGTACATAGCAGACGAGCTAATCAGACGAAATGCAAGAGCCACGGATAAAATAACAGACTCACTTGATGGAGTGAACCAATTCCTCCAGACCTGGCGAGCAAAGACAAGGAAGACGTCGACCCTCCCTAAGGACATAAAGAAGATGCTAGAGGCAGGAATCAGAAACGGGGTTAAAGTATGGGGGTACAATCTATCGGATAAGGCAAAGATGGACATGCCACTATGGCACCACCCTGGAAGAATCATGACCGAACAAAGAAACCAAAGCGCAGAAAAGAATAAACACATACGTCAGACCCACAAGGTATCGACAGTAGGGGATGCATGCAGGATGTTAATGAGACTCGTGGATAGAATAAACACATACGTCAGACCCACAAGGTATCGACAGTAGGGGATGCATGCAGGATGTTAATGAGACTCGTGGATAATAGCCACCGCAGGAACGACTACTGTCGCTGTAAACCCTGCATGTCGGACATGGCAAGAGGATGCATAACTCCGAATACTTGCACAGAAATCGTGGGAAGACTCATGACGCGAATAACCCCTGACTGGCTACCCGCAATGACCCCCCAGAAGGGGTATGAAGACGAAGTAACAACAAGTACAGGAATCACAATTTACAGGCGACAGGGAATAATCAACGACCTGGAAAGTGCAGTCCGAGTGTTCATGGAGGACGAAGTAGAACTAACAAATAAATATGGAGACACGGAGAACGACATAAGACCTCAGAATTTGACTATAGCGTACACGGATGGCTCCTGCATGAAAAACGGAAGCGAGGATGCTGAGGCTGGTAGTGGCGTATGGTTTGGTAGAGACGATGCTAGGAACATAAGTGATAACGTACCTGGAATAGTCCAATCCAACCAGACAGGAGAACTTTACGCAATCCAGGCCGCAGCAGCACAGATAACGGAAGGGATCCTGCACATAAAAAGTGATTCGAAATATGCGATCGAAGGGCTGACAAAATACATAACCAAGTGGGACGATGCTGGCTGGATAGGGGTGAAGAACGGCCCCAGACTGAGGCTAGCAAGGGAGAAGATAGAGGCAAGGAGGGGACCAACCTGGTTTGAATGGATAAAAGGCCACAACGGAGAAGAAGGAAACGAAGAAGCCGACGAGCTTGCAAAGGAAGGAGTGAGCGTCCAGAGAACCACGCAGCCAGACGACGCCTTCGGTGCTGGCAGATGGAGATACGGAGCGAAGCTAAATGCCATAACACAATCGCTGCTGTACAAAGGGGTTCGAATGAGAGTATCCGACCCACACAAAGAGAGGAAAATTACGGAAGAAAATATCACTAAGATCCAACAATCAATAAACGCAACAGTAGGGGAGACCCCAACGAAAGAAAGGATATGGAAATCGATGCACCATAAGGACTTTACGAGGACAGTTAGAGAATTCCTTTGGAAAAGCACACACGGAATATATAAAGTGGGAAACTACTGGAAGCACATCCCAGGCTACGAGGAACGAGCGGTATGCTCAGAATGTAACTGCGAAGACTCAATGGAGCACATACTCCTCCATTGCAAAGCCCCGGGCCAAGAAGAAATCTGGCAAGCAGTGATTACCTGGTGGAAGCTGAGAGGCGTAGACTGGAAAAAGCCCGACATAGGGGGCATAATGGGCTGCGGAACGGTCCACTGGAGAAATAAAGAAGGCAGGATAATAAAAGGAAACACGAGGTTACATAGAATCACTGTCACGGAGGCGGCAACGACAATCTGGGCACTAAGGTGCAACAGGGTAATTAGAGGAGCAGAGGACAGGTTGAATGAACTGTCAGGTGCAGACGCCATAAACATCCTACGAAAAAGAATGCTGGCAAGACTGAACTTAGACCGGCAATTGTCGAGGAGGCGCAAAGGCTCCAGACTCAGAATAAATAGACACCAAATAGAGGGAACTTGGAAGGGCTTGCTAGAACACAATGGCGACTTGCCAAGGGAATGGCCAAGGCAAGCTGAGGTTTTAGTGGGTATACGTGACCCAAACTCCTCCGAGGGGAGATACCCTCCCAACGGATAACACGGACTCCCACACTACTCCACACCAGGAGTGTGCTTAAAGCATTTCCTCAGGGTGGACGCCCCACGCAGGATAGTAATCTGCACTCTAGCGAGCTGGAAGGACTAACCCCGAAAGGGCATGGTTGTTAGTAGCCGAAAGCTGCCGAAAGGTAACGCTCCTCCAAAAAAAAAAAAAAAAAAAAAAAAAAAAAAAAAAAAAAAAAAAAAAAATGAAAACCAACTTATATCACTCTCCTTAGCAACCGGTTAGTTTTCGTATAAATATTTAGATCAAGTTGTAATTAGGCTAGTTTTCTCGCAATCGAGGACTTACACTAGTTCACACCGCGAGACTCTTTTAGTGTGCCGTGTCCTTGCCATAATCGGCAGGCCCACGTCACATATTTTGAACTTTCACAAGTCTAAAAACTCTAGTTACAACCAAACGCTCACTTCTCGCGGACTTCTGACGGTCTGATCAACCAGAAGACGACCCTAGTGGTGAGCAAACCTTTTATAATGCCTACTAACCAAAATCCTTTATCTAGATACCCTCTCCGAACTCGAAGCCTGGCGGCCACCCAGGCCAGCCAAGGGACGAGAACAGGAACAACTTCTCGCGATGCCGGGCATCCCGGATCGCAGGCCAGGACCACCCAGGGCAACGAGTTGGGATCTCGTGGCCTTCAAGACACGGGCGGAACTGGCTATGATACCCCAGAAATCCCGGAGCGCAGAGAGCCCGGAGACCCTTCGGAAAGGGAGAGTACTGCCACCTCGGGTGCAGAAGATAGTGAGGAACACTTGACTGCGAGGGACACGTCAGAATTGACGGATTTACCCGATGAGTTGGACGATGAGCAGAGGCTCGAGGAAGACACGAACCTACCCCGTCGACGGGCGAGGGTGGAAGATGATACATCGGGACAGGCTGATAACGGGGGACTGTCAGAAGAACAAGCCCGAGCAATAGATTCCGCTAGGAATAATCTTACCAAGGTAGACCGAGAACGTATTGACCGTAGATACGTCAATATATCCATGACTGCAAGGAATGAGTCAGGGATTGATAATGAGAGAGATCTGCAGGAGAGCACCTCTAAAGGCAAAGGGAAAGGAGTAGATCCTCGCAATTGGGGTAATCTACATCTGACGGGGGAGGAAATCGACCCCGAAGTACAGGAAAGGATCCTACAAGAGTATAACTTGGCACAACGGGAACGAGAGGCCAAGGACAGAGAAGCAATAGACCTTCAGGCTGAAGGAGAAGAAGATCATTCGGCATGGGAGGACCATGGTGAAGACGAGTCGGAGGTAGAGCCGGAAAATGACGATCGAGAAAGTCGTCGTAATACCAGGAGGGCTGAACGTATGCAGGCAGCTCTTCTCAAAGCCTACCGAGAAATAGAAAAGAAAGAAAAATCACGCGCTAATAAGAAAGGACGCACCTATGAGGTTTCCAAAAGCTACGAACGCAACGTCAGAGAACTCCTGTCCCGGATGCAGCCCAACGCCGGGGAAAACAATGAGAGCTCGTCAGAAGACGAACCAGAAATCAGGTATAGAAAGAGAAAAGACATCTCTAAGTATAAGGACAAGGATAGAAAGGAAACACGCACCAAAGCCTTGAAACCCGTATCTCAAATTGAGGGAAGAAGTGCACTGGGAGCTGCGTTCCACAGGATCCGAACCTTGAATGATGGAGGCCATAATGACGATGGCTCAGACTCACCGTCAGATGACAATAGCGATGACTCTTCAAGTAGTTCGGAAACCAAGAGTTCCTCATCAGATGCTGCATCGATTAGCAGCCAAGGAAGTCGATATCGGGGAAGAAGACAACGATCCAGAAGAGATGGCAGGTCTAGGCGCCGATCCAGAGGAGCGCGTAGACCAAGGAGGTCTAGGAGATCTAGCGGAAGTCGAGACTTGATAAAGCCGATGCCACCATCGCCTTATGATGGAACAGCTGACGTACAGCAGTTTATGCAGTTCTTATCTAACTGCTCTCTGTACCTGAAACATGGTCGAGTTAGCAGAAAAAGACAGGTGCTGGTAATCTCACCGTTCCTGAAAGGCAGAGCTTGGAGATTCTACTCCCGAGAGGTGTCCTTGAACCCTGAACGTTGGAGTGTTGATAGGTTTTTTGAGGGACTTTTCAACGATTGTTTCCCAGTGAACTTCCGCAACCAACAACGGAACAAGCTGAGCAGCTACCACCAAGGAAAACATGCAGTTCGTGACTATGTGTCCGGGTTGGAAGAGCTGTTTGCTGTCGTTGGGTTCATCGGTCACCGGGAGAAAATCGTCAAGCTGTTCAATGGGTTCAGACCATCCATGAGAAAGGAATTGTATAAAAAGGGACTTACCCCTGAAACCTCCACCTGGAATCGAATACTACAGGAAGCAGAGTTTATTGAGAGATCAGAGCTAGTCGATGTGGAAGAGAGTCATACCTTGGAAGCACGACATCATAAACTGCATGCCCATTCAACCAAGCATGATAAACGAGATCGACGTGAAGAGGGCTCTGGTCACCGTAAGCACCATAAATCTCCGTATCGTAAACACACCAATAGCACACCAGGATTCTCATCGGTAAAAGCCAAAACCGGCGGAAATCCGGAACCTAAGGCTAAAATGAGTAAGCCTAATGAAAAGCGCTATCCTCGCAAGTTGAGTAAGGAGGAGGAAGAGGAATATAGAGCTGGAAATAAGTGTTTTGTGTGTGGGGGAGTGGGGCACTTTGCCCGCAATTGTATGCGAAACCGAATGGCCAAATCTAGCTCAGGAAAACCCCCAGGGATCCAGTCTAACAGCGTCAGGCTTGATTTGAGGGAGATTGATCGGCAACGGGAGGAGGCCTTAGGAGATACCACTCAGGGTCTATCAGTTGGATTTCTTGATATAAGGGAACCGATCGATGAGGAGCCTGTTTCAGAAGGCACCAGTGGAGATGAAACAGCTTGGGATGTGATCAGCTTCGTGTTTAGTGAAGATGACAGTTTACCTGACTTACAATCCGTCTCGAATACCGATGAATCGGAAATGGATGATGATCCTGTTGAAACTCAAAGTCTTGCTGACTGGGGGACTGATTCGGAGGAGCCAGCTGATCCTGATGACTCTGATGGTAGCCTGCCAGATCTGCAGTCTGTGTCAGACTCAGATGAGTCTGTAGAGTCAGAAAGTACCATTGAGCACCCTATCCTGCCCACTCAGGAGTATGGAGGGACTGATTCGGATGGCGAAGCAACAGAGGAACTTGATGATGAGGATGAGGAGGCGGAAGTGGTGTTGGGGCCATCAAAAGACTTTGGATGCAATTCCTATGATACAGATGTACCGAATGGAGAAGTTAAGCTGTATCACCTGTGGAAAGAAGAGTTAGCCCGCGGGAAGCCAGATAGAATAGGAAGCGCTCAAGGTCGTAAGATGGAGTACTTCTTAGAGATGAGGCAGCCATATCCTGGGGACCCAGCCAATTGTCTACAGTTTCGAGGCCGTCGCTTCTTGTCCTATGATATAAGCAAGGATGAGGTCTGTGTTGTAGACATAATAAGAAACTTTGACACCGTGCTGCCCAAAAGCCTGGTTGAAGATGAAAATTTCAGACCATCGCTGTGGTACGCTCACCAGTGCCATGCCGCATCTGGAATTGCGCTCAACAGGAGACTGTGGTATTCTGTAGGGCTGGCTTTTGACGTATGGGGTTGGAATGCGGCTCAAGTACTGCAATTAGGTACTCCATACCTCAAGGGTGAGGACTCCCGGCTCTCCAAGCGATGGGGGCGGTTTAAGGTGAACCGAATCACTGATACCGAGTTCGAAGTGTACGATCGAACCCTGGATTTCCATGTGAATGTTTCGGAAGAATATCTAAAGAATCCATTATTCAATATTGTACGCTGGTATAAAAAACAGCTAGAACAAAAGTTGAACCTTCTCGAAACTTTGGCATTTGGAGATGACGAACCTAGCCCAGCTGATCTGTTAAGTGACTGGTCTAATGCAGACTCGCAACCAGATACCCATCCCATCTGTCTGAGAAAGGCAGTGAAAGCCTTGAATCGTCTGCAGGTCTCGACTACAGGCAATGTAATTCGAGTATTAGAACTCAATGGTCAACAAGTAGAAGCAGGAACTTACCCTGCCTTATTACGCAACAATGTCAGGTGCAAGGAAGCAGTGCGATCAGTACCAAAACCACTTGTCATCGTTGTTAAGGTGAATGGTCACCCTGTCAGAGCTCTGGTTGACTCAGGATCATTGGGGGATTTTATGTCGTCAACTATTGTTGAGCAGCTTCAGCTAAAGAAACAAGAATTAAGTCAGGCCATACCGGTGTTGCTGGCTGTACAAGGATCGAGATCAAAGGTAAACTTTGGAGTAACAGCGGAGATAGAGTATCAGCATATATCAGGACCTCGTTACTTTGATGTAATGAACTTACATGGTTATGACATGATTCTAGGTACCCCCTGGATTTACCAGCATAAGGTAGCAATTGGACTCAACCCTCCACGTGTCATCATTGGCAGTAACAATCTGGTGCCCATGAAGGAGGGAGTCGGAGTATCTCGATTGTCATCTCGGGCCATGGAACAGGTAGAAAATGACTTGGAACAAGTCCGAGAAGAACTGCGTGAGTATGCCAAGCCCATTTGCAAATCAGCAGAGGATACACCTTTGCCACCATTACGAGCAATAAACCATGAGATTCCTCTTATTGAAGAGGATAAAATCTACCCTTGGAGGCCGTCTTGATGCCCTGAGGCTCTGAGACCATTATGGGATGAGAAAAGAGCAGCCTATGTTAAGACAGGTCGATGGGAAATCACAGCAAGTGGCAATGCCGTGCCAATGATGTTCCTGAAAAAGCCAGGAAAACCAGGTGAACCAGTACGTCTACGAAGTGTGATTGATCTTAGAGCTCGGAATGCAAATACTCGGAAAATGTCCTCACCTTTGCCTGACATTGAAGGTATCTTACGAAGAGCTGCAAGTGCTAAGTATCGATCAATCATCGATGGCCAAGATGCATATGAACAGATACGCATCAAGCCTGAACATGTGCATCGGACAACAGTTACTACTCCAGATGGCAATATGGTCAGCCATGTTATTCAACAGGGTGATTGTAACGCACCGGCTACGTATCAGGCCCTGATGAACCACTTGTTCGCTCCCTACCTGGGCCGGTGGATGGATGTATATCTGGATGATATTATTATATATTCGATGTCTCTGGAAGAGCATGTGAAACATGTGAAAATGATACTTGATATTCTGAAGAGAGAGAGATTGTACCTAAGTGAGCGTAAATTACAGTTTTTATGTAAGGAGATGAAGATACTGGGACGCATTGTGGATGATGAAGGGATCCGGATGGACCCTGACAAGGTGGATGCTCTGTCCAAATGGAAGGTCCCGACAAATCGGGACCTGCTCAGAGGTTTTCTAGGAGCGGCAGGGTACTTGGCAGATGATATTGATAGGGTCCGAATCCCTATGGGAGTTCTCCATGGACTGACAGGAGACACTGTCTCATATCGATGGGATCACACCCATCAACGAGCCTTCGAAGATGTAAAACGTTTAGCTGTCAAGTGCCGAGAACATCACCGTAGACCTCTGAATTATGGTAAAGAGGCTGACCCTATAAATGTGGTAACCGATGGATGTACTACTGGAATAGCTGGAGTTGTCAGCCAAGGGGCTGACTGGAAGACAGCAGCGGTAGCTGCATTCTTTTCAGCAAAACTCAACACAACGCAACAAAACTATCCAGTTCACGAAATAGAAATGTTAGCTGGTGTTGAGACCATGCTTAGACATCGAGATATCCTGCAAGGAGTTAGATTCCGTTGGTATACAGATCACAAAGGGTTAGTTCACTTACTAAATCAGAAAAATCTCTCAGGAAGACAAGCACGTTGGATTGAAAAGATATCAGAGTTTGATTTCGAAGTAATCTACGTAATCAGAAAAATCTCTCAGGAAGACAAGCACGTTGGATTGAAAAGATATCAGAGTTTGATTTCGAAGTAATCTACGTTCCAGGTACTGAAAATATCTTATCTGATGCATTGTCTCGCCTGTACTCCAGTGAAGAAGCTGGAACTGTGCGAGCAAGAAGTGAGTATACATATCACGACGTAATTGATAATGATTACTTGGGAGAACATTTAATCACCATGCCTGTACTTGTAGGCAGGGAGGGCGAGAGTGAAACTTTGACAGAGAATGAGTTTGCGGAACAGAGAAAAGAGTCAGACTTCCGAAAAGGAAGGAAGAAAAAAGAGGACATACCAGCAGAGACCGGAAGACCAGAAACTTCAAAAGAATTTGCTGCCAGGATGGCTCGTCATTTTGTTCTTCGAGGCCCTCGTGAACAAAAGGAGGGCGGGGACAAAGGAGACAACACACAGCGAACTGGATTGAAAATTAAATTGCCAGCAAGACGTGCTCGGAAAGATCCTTTGTTGACAGAGAATCTGGATCAAGACCAGAATAGACCAGACAATCAATCAGTGGAGCGAGAAAGAGATGAGAATTTACTTGCCCAATCAAGATATCTTCAGGAAAGACTGGAGACGCTGCCACCAGTCACCATAGAAGAACTCATGCGGGGAAGTAAAGAACCCATCGATCTTTTAGAAAGCATCAGAAACAAGTATGAGAAAGATTCACTGTTTAAAAAGATAGTAGAAAACCCCCGAGCTTATAAGAACTTTGAGAGTGTTGACGGATTAATCTATCTAAAAACAACAGCGAATAGAGTACTCTGCATTCCAGCCCTTATAGTCAGCGGAAGAAGCATCAGAGAAATAGTGATATCTGAGGCACATTCTTTATTAGCTCATTTGGGACACCGTAAAACGTACACGTACCTTCATGATCTGGTATGGTGGAAGACCATGGACCGAGATGTCAGGAAATACTGTGAGACTTGTACCACATGCATGCGCACCAAGCCCAGTAATCACCGGAAGTATGGATTGTTGAACCCACCAAAAGTTCCGACTCAACCTTGGGAAGTAATCGGAATAGATTTTGTGGGCCCACTACCTGAATCAAAGGACCGCAATGGCTCATATGACTCAATAACTGTGATTATAGACTTGCTGACTGGCATGGTTCATATTGTACCAAGTCGGACTGATTACACAGCACGTAATGTGGCTGAATTAGTGTTTGCTGAGGTATATAAGCATCATGGGTTGCCTAGGGCAATTATCAGTGACCGAGATTCTTATTTCACAAGCACCTTTTGGAGTCATCTTCATCAACTAATCGGAACACAACTTAGAATGTCATCGGCTTACCATCCTGAATCAGATGGATCAACAGAGCGTGCAAATCGCACAATAACACAGATGATTAGGCAATGTATTGGACCTAATCAGCGAGATTGGGTGTCTAAGTTACCTGCTGTTGAATTTGCTATCAACACAGCCCGCTCAGAAACTACAGGATATTCTCCATTCTTTCTCAATACAGGCCGAATGCCTAGACCAATGATTTGGAAAACGGCACCTAGATCTGAGTATCCTGGAGTTCGAGTGTTTGCTCAAAGATTGCGGCTAGCTATAATGGCAGCACATGACAGCATTATTGCAGCAAGGGTTAAGCAAACACGAGATGCAAACCGAAAAAGAAAACCAGCTCCATTCGAAACCAATGACTTAGTCTATGTGTCAACCGAAAATATGAGCTTTCCTAAAGGATTAGCCCGAAAGTTCATTCCTAAGTTCGTAGGGCCATATCCTATTACTGAGGATTATGGCAACAATTCATTTCGGGTAGATATACCATCTGAAATGAAACGGCGAGGGATACACAACATATTTCATTCATCATTGCTCCGTATTCATCACCCAAATGATGACAGACTATTTCTGGGACGTCTGGATGAACAAATTGTTGGTATGAACCCTGAGGAATGGGCAGCTGAACGTATTGTGGCTCACCATGGAAACAAAACTAATGCTATGTTCGAAGTGCTCTGGAGGGCGGGAGATAAGACCTGGATGAACTATACTCAAGTAGAAGAATTGAATCTCTTACCTCCATATTTCGATCTGTTAGGGATAGATAGTGTTTCGGAACTTCAGGAGGGAGTGGGTGCACCACCTCCTGATGACCCACAAGTGTTTCTGGGTAATCTCATGCTGGGAATGCCTCTTAAAAAGGAGAGGCTTACTATTGAGGACATTGGTACGGCACCTGTCCTCTCTCTTCATTCCCTCAACCTCCCCACCGACACTCCTTTATCCAACGCTCTCCCCTCCTGGTCAACCAGCATGTCATATCGAGGATATCGTGGTCGAGCTAAATCGTCTCGACGTTTCAACCCGGGCTACTCTTCCCATGGTCGAGGGTTTGAACCAGGCCCGGTAATTCCTCAGCATCCATGGTTACGTCAGGATAAAGAGACTCAGTTGCTCTCATTTAAACCCCCTAGCTTGGACTCCAGCTTCTATCTTCATCTGCACCAGATGCTGGAGTATTTGGACTTTAATCGGAAAGTCTGTCGCAAGGGAGGACGTACCAAGGCACCTGCTCCATTCGGATTTGAGCAGTTCGCATCATTGTTCAACATGGTACCCGAAACTCAATATCCGTTCCGACTGGCTACTCGTAATCCCCAGGATAATACCTGGACAGTCCCCGAGCGGCGGGTTTGATCCCGGCATATTCATACCCGCTTCGTCGATCGTGTGCGCTATCACGATTTGATTACCTTAGGTTTAATCACAGAACGAGGAAATGTGGACTCTATTATGCTAAAGACTACGATGGCAGCGATCCACCAACCCCACTTTGCTAATTCCTCCAAAACCCATTTCTATCAGCGTCACCGAGATGAAAGGAAGGAACGAGCTCGCGACGGGAATGACAAATCTGACACTGATGGTAGTGATGCTGGGTATGATTCTGAACCAGAGATAGGCCGCCCCTCAGCTGGTCCTCAGAGACCTCATTCTCCCCCTCCTCGACACACTCAGTCTCGAAATGCAGACCGTTCTATGCCAGACAGCAAAGAGCGAGCCTTTTCTGTCGAAAGGAATGGCCGTGGAAGCCCTGTTTTCCGTGCCAGTGATGGGACCCTTATTGAGAATCGCTATACACCGGACAGCCCTCGCATGAGTCCTAAAGTCATGGCCGTTAATCCTCTCGATACAGTTACCAAGCCCCAAGGCCAGGGAGACAACGTAATCATGAAGTCTGCTGAAGGTTCCCAGCCTAGTGAAGGCTACTTCAGCCTCGATCTCGAAAACATCTAGGTTCGATGCATGGTCCGTTTGCAAGGCTATCCTATACCCTTGGACCATCTATCTGGTCCATTACGTGCTCTTTTATAAATTCATCTCGTTCCCTCTGATTTCCGTCCAACTCGATGTCTTTCCTTACCCCCTTCTGACTCACGTCTCGGGATGACTTCCCTTTGACTACCTCTGATTTCCGTCCAACTCGATGTCTTTCCTTACCCCCTTCTGACTCACGTCTCGGGATGACTTCCCTTTGACTAGGATACCCAGTTTATTGTTAGTGACACTCTCTTTCGTGTTGAGCCGAGCCAGGACCACCCGTTCGGCTGGAGGGCGTATGTAGCGGCCCCGTGACTTAGTGACTTATTTCTCCCTATGATGAAAACCAACTTATATCACTCTCCTTAGCAACCGGTTAGTTTTCGTATAAATATTTAGATCAAGTTGTAATTAGGCTAGTTTTCTTGCAATCGAGGACTTACACTAGTTCACACCGCGAGACTCTTTTAGTGTGCCGTGTCCTTGCCATAATCGGCAGGCCCACGTCACACCAAACTTGCACTTTCTCATGGTTCAACTTGACCATGAGCAATTTTGACTGCATCATATTCCCACTTCTTTTAGCCTTAGGTTGCCTTCAAAGACGTTATGGGGTACTAGAACTACTTAGCTTCACTTCCTTTCTGTTTGAACTACAGTCATTAGGCTGTCAGTCTCCGTAATGGTTGGTCAGGAGATCTGCAAAGTCCTGGCCATTTGTCTGGGGAAGCTGATGTATTTTTCTTTACTTTCTTCTTGACCTCCATGACCAGACCTCTCTCAGGTCCTCAGCCCTGTTGAAAAGAGGGCTGCTGCTGTTCAGATGTTTATCTGGAATCTACATCTCTTTTTTGTGTTTGTGGCCATGCACTCTCAGTACATGGAATTATTTTCTCCTCTTTGCCCCATCGAGTGTGGTCGTCAGTCCAACCTTGATTTTTTAACTGTATATGTACTGCTATTATGATTTGTATCATTCTAACATTGAACTTTAGATGGATTCTGTTCCTCATGGCAGGTCACTCTGCAATCACTGCCAGAAACCTTGGTTCACTCATGAAAATATGCAATCTGTATCTTTAACTTTTAATGTGGCTCCAATGTTCCTTACATGGACACTACCTCAAGACATGCATTAACCACTACATCTGTTAATGCTTGTTGCTGCCAAGTATATGAAAATCATTGCCCTTCATCTAATCCTATTCTTGGACTGTCACAGTGAACAGGTATCTCAAGCAATTCAAGTATGTCTTTTTTTACAGTTTTTTTTTTTTTTTTTTTTTTTGGTGGAACATTTAAGTAGCCAGGAGGTAAGCATCACAGATGCTCCCACCCAGCCTGCTGGTTTCACAAGGGTGGTAGCCCTTGTTATGAACAAATATCACACCTCAGGAAAATGCTCTTATGCACTGAGTGTGGGACTCAGACCACACCGCTTCAGCCCCCCTCTTCCTCCTACCTGATTCCTTCACCTCCCCATCCTGGGCCAAAGCCTGTGCCTATACCCACTAAAACCCCATTTGTCCCTGTCCAGTCATCAGGAAGGGAGACCTCTCCCATGAGGACTCTGGCCCATGTTCTAAAGACCACTTTCTTTTTTACTGCCTTCTTCCTGAGTGCCAGGTTTGAGAGCATTTTGTCTAGCGTGAGCCTGTTGTTTATGGCTTTCAGCCATTTGTTTATTACCTTGCTTTTGTTGAATGGAACATTGTCCCCTTGAATGACCCTCACACACCTTAGTTTCCATATTAAGTATGCTGATTCAATCATTAAGATTTTGTAAAGCCTGGTGTGCCCTGGGAGTTTTCTGCCTCCACCCCCAATGAATTCAGCCAGAAGAGCACCTAGGATCATTCTGAGAACTGGCCTGTACCATCTGTCCTTGCTCTTCATTCACCATAGCCTTTCGGCAGCTTCCCATATTTCCTTTTGTCCTGCTGACTCACACTCAGTCAGGATGTGGGCCATCAACTCAACCACCTAGCAGTGTGCACACATTGCCCTCTCCTGGAGCTCTGGCTTCATTGACAGACATTGCCAGTGGTCCCTGACCATGTAGGCATCATGCATTGTCATCCAGAGGAAGTACCTCTCTTCTCTGGAAAAGTTGCAGCTATGAAGTTCCTTTCATATCTTCTCCAGGAAGAACCTTCTGCCAAACATTTTCTCTGCACAGTCAGCGGTGTGCTCCAGGTTCCTCACCATCCTAGCTCTTGTTGGGGTGTCTGATAACATTTTGAAGAACCTGATTGCTTATATGCTAGGGCCTGTGTGACCACCGACAGTTTTGTCCCAGACATCATTATAGAGGGGGACACACTCATGTTCAGGGGCTCCAAGATTTTCTTTGTGGCTTCTCCGGCCAATTTGTCTGTGCCTTTGTTTCTGAGAATGCCTGAGTATCCTTAAACCCACTTCAGCCTTGACTTTGTCCTTCTTTCCCTTAGTCTCATGACTGTGACTCAGGCCAGGTCTGCATTTGTGGTGGTAATATATCCTGAGTCTTCATTCTTTTGAAGTCTCTTTGTCACCATGTCAATTACGTACATTGAGTTGAGCTCAATATCTAAGTTCATGTTCATTGGTGCCCTCTCCACCACTTTCTTCAGTGCCAGGATTTCTCCTGTCTGGTTTGTTTGCGAGAGATCTGGAGGGACTCTTATGCTCATATTCAGTGGGTTGTTTTCTGAGTAGAAGACCCCTGCCCCTGCAACTGCATCAGCATCCCTGTTATTAGTGCAGGAACCATCTGTTGCCAGGGACAGAGTTTCTGCAGTGACATTGCTGGAAAGGAGGAGTCTGGGGAGGGCGTTCAACTTCTCACCCTTGGTGAATATCTGGAAGACCTCTGACAGGTGGCCTGAGACTCTCATCTTACTCCTGAATTCAATCCAGTCCTGGGCCCCAGCTCTTCTTCAGGCTGATCTTGTTCTGGGAAGGTGGGACCCATGTCCTTGAGGGTGGGCACCCTAGAGTCCCACTTTGGTGGGAGGGTGTCTAGCAATTCTTTTGCCCTCACTGTGCAATTATATGGAGACATGCAGCTGACCAGTACTTCTAGGCTGTTGCAACTCCTGCATTCACACTCATCTGATGGCCTGTGGTCCATATCGTCTAGCAGACAGGCATGTTCCTCAGCCTCCCCAACCATCATCAGTTGATGCTTATTCTTCAGGCAAAGGCTTGTGCCATTGTTCAGGTAGCATATCTTCTGGCTTGCTTTGCCGTGGAGCCATATTGGTCTTTGCCTCAGGAGGTCTTTACTTACTATTAGACCATCTGGCCTCAGTCCAAACTTTGATGCAGTGTGCAGGAGCACCCACAGGTCCTTGCACACTCCAGCCTTGGCAGACTTTGCTGGCTTCCATGACTGGAGGAAGGGGTTGACCCTCACTCTGAGATCTACATTACGCTCCATGGCTAGGATATTCTGTGCCAGCAGGGCATCAGCAATCAGGGCCCATAGTGGCCTGTCTGGGCCTAAGTTCAGGTATGATTTCAATCACATCACATTAATGGCTTTGTTTCTTGCTGCAATGTCTAGGAGATCTCTGCCTCCTTGTCTTTCAGGGAGTACAGGACATGCTCAGTCACTGGGGCCCTTTTCTAATGCCACATGAAGTCTCTTGTTAACCGCACCAGAGCCTGCTCAATTTCACTTGGCATGCCTTGCACCTGAGTGAGGTACTGTGTCAGGCCACCTACCACCATCTATACAATGAGTTGTCTGCCTTCCATTGTCAGGTGGCTTTGCTCCCATCTTTCTAGGTAGCATTTGGCTTTCACTACGATTGGATTCCATGGCTCCTCTGCTTTTATTCCATTTCCAAACCATGCTCCAAGGATCCTCACTGCTACTCCATCCTCGACGATACAGATGTTTGTTTAGATAGGCTCATACTTGCTTGCCATCCTCCTAGTGAGGCATATGTTCCGAAAGGACTTCGTTCCAATGGGTATAATCTCAGACTTTTTTATGTTGAATCTTGCAGATGACGCTACACACCAGTCATCCAAGATGTTTTGCAACTTCGCAAATTATCCTCTTCAGATAAGAAAGCAGTTGTGTCGTCTGCAAATAGGCTGGCTATCAGTCTCTCTTCACTGCCAGGGATGCTGAATCCTTAGTTTCATCTCTATTTCCCTGATTATGTTAGCTGGAAGGTCCAGGTTGTCTTGGGAAGAGTTGTCCTCAATTAAGTGTGCTTTGATAAGTTGTGTTTTGTTTTTGCCAAGAGTTCTTCTCACTATCCCAGTTACAGTGTCCTCTGCTTCTTCTACTGCTTCCTTGTTCCTGATGCTGAGAGAGAAGCCTTCATTTGTGCACAGGAAATGAGGCAGTAGGAGGTTATATGGCAATATGAAGGCTGAGGCATTTGGCATTGATATAGTCAGGTGCACCATCATAATCTGGTATGCTCTCTGAGACATTTTAGAGGCCAGGAAGTGGTATGGTATTTTCTGTCTCTTGTTCCAGCATCTGGAGCTAAGTTCCTTTTCCTGCTGCAGAGTCAAGAGTTGATCTTTTCTCCAGTCATACATAATATAAGTTCCTTTAGTTTATCACTCATGGCCACAAGGTTGGCCTCCTTGCTGGCCTGCCAGTCCCAAATCCAGACTTTCAGGTCTGGGAACAAGTCAAAAATTGCCCTCTGCTCCAGGAGTAGGCTGAACCAAGAGGGTGTTGAGAGGTGTATTGCTGGGATATCACCCACTGGCACTGCTGTATATGTGAGTGATTTAAAAGATTGTGGATATTTAGGCATAGTTTGAGTAGGTGTCACCAGGCTGACATTCAAAGTCTGGTCCTTTGCGTTCTTAGTCTCACCAGTCTGAGAGGGCAGAGGGGAAGGTGTCTCATTTACTATGGTGGTGTCTCCATCTGGGTTTTTGCTCCATGATTCCTGAGATTGTGAGGTTAGACAGAACCAGGAGGGAGCTATATATGTCATTATCCAACTCATCCATGTCTGATTCCTAGTGCAAGTCTATGTGCTGGCTTTTAGCTCCTCACTGTTTCTCAGGGCATGACATTGGGGCATGTTTCCTTGGGCCTGTAGTTTGGGGCATGAGTAGGGGGAGCTGTCATCTTTTCACCTTATAGGATGTCTTGATTTGTCATCTTAGTGCTGGTTATATTTTGGAATACCATGAATTGGCCCTGAGCCATGCTTCAGACTCATATACAGATCACATTTCAATTCTGAGGCTTTCCTATTTTGGTTGTGACCATTAAAATTTGGTTCAAAATTAATGGAGGAAGAGTCCAAACCGTTGAGTATTTGGCCATGGACCTTTCTTCTGCTGCCTGAGCATCTTGGAGGAATGCATCTGGGGGAGACTTGACTGTTCTGCATATTAGGCAGGCCTCTGTTGAGGTCAAAAGTGGCATACCAGCAAGCCAGGTGCAGTAGCAGCACTAGTGTCAATGGTGCATGTAGTGGTATTTGGTCAAGAGTCCCTCTGGTAGCTATTTTTTATTTATGTTGCCTGTCAATTATTATTGATCAAGCATTATAGATACCTTGACTGCTTCTTCTGAGGCATTGGCTCCATCTTTTTCAGTTGCCTCCACATCCAAGTCCAAACATATACTATGTACAAGTTCATGTTCACTATGTCCTGCAGCACATTGACTCATAGCTAGCTACCTACAGAACAGGCTCCAGCTTTTATGGTATTGCATAATCCAGGTGCCAGTGGACCAATCATTGCTCCCACACCACCTAGGGCACCAGCTCTGATACCTCTCTCAAACCAGACCATCACATCCTCAACAGGCTCCAATTTTCCTGCAGCACCACAACTACCTCTAGTGGTGCAAAATATTGATCCTATGCAAGCTTCAAGGATACTGGAGGAACTAGCTGCTGATGCTCCAAAAGAATAGAGCACTCTGACAAAGTCAAAGAAGGCATTGGCAGGCAATGCAAAGTATGTCACCTATAATCAAATTGGTGTTCATGTTTGATCATTGTAATTATAGAAGCATCTGTAAACATGAATAGATTAAGCAGAATCTGACAGGTATTGAGCATGAGTTCAGCAAGTATTGAGATTTCCTTAATGCTGAAAGTCACCAAGTATGCTAAACTGGCTGATAGCTCAATATATTACTAACTCCTTTAATAAAAGTATTGCATGCTTGCCAACTCAAAATCTTGGTATGACTTCCTTCAACTTGTTTTGCAGTCCCAATGCTAAGTTCAATTGCTATAATCATTGATAAATTTTGTTTTTCATCCTATATCAACCTTCTGTCACAATCCATCTAGCATGCCAGCCCAGCCACAGACATCCCAATGAGCCTAGCAACCCTTCAGCACCCCATCAGGACTCTGGCACATGGACAATTGGCCTCAACAACCTCTATCAACTCATCAGCTCCAATAACCACTATCAAACCATCTCAATTGGCTTCAACAAACTCTCCAATTGGCCCTGAACACCCTTGGGCATCATCAATCATGCTGGGCCTTAGCCAAAGCACAATCCTCCACCATCACCAACCATGCCAAATCTCAGCTGATGTGCAACCCCCACCAAATTGGCCAACACCTCCAGCCCATTGCCCACACTCCCTGTCACCCGCTGACATCCTTCCTTTGGACGACCTCTCAAACCCCCAGCCATGTACCAGCAAACCAGAACCCCCCAACCTGGACCCTACTGGGTACTCAGACTTCCTGATACCTGGCCTCCACCCCCCAATGAGTATTTAACTCATAGTCAGCACTCCATTACAGTAGTCTTGATATTGCTTAAACTTTTGTCTTTTGTCTTTGTCTACTTCAATCAATCTATTTCCCCACTTTCCAAAGTCTCCCAGTCTTCAGTCTCAGTCTTCCAGCCTTTGTCTCAGTTTCTCAGTTTCTCCTCAGTGTTACTCCACCCCCTAATCAGCTCCGTTTCTCTTTGGCAACCCTCAGACCCTGTCTGCACCCCCCTTTCCCACTCTCCTGGAAGCCCAGTGCTCTGCACAAGCCCCAGAAAACCCCTGCACTTCTTCAGAATCCTCAGAGCCTGCTCACCTTCCCCACTGTAGACTCAGGACTGTCTGTGAATGTCAAGTCTGCCTAGTAAAGACTCACTTATTTGTGGAAGCCTCCATAGTCAGCAGAACCTGACACCTTCCAGGTGCCTCAGTTTGTCTATATTCTTTATATTCTTTATACTAAATAAATTTAGTGATTTCTGACTGTAATCAAGTACAGTAATTTGAGTCTACAGGTTGTGTAAGTATATAAGTAAAGTAAGTAGATTGGCTTACTCTCAGTCACACAAATAATGCATAGTATGACTGAAGGTGGCTTTTTGTGGATTTCTAAAATAAGTGATAAAATAATTAAAATTTCTCCCAAAGACTAGCAAATACTGATTGCTGAGCCACCTGGGCCATAGCAGATAAATAATTGGGAGGTATCTATAAAAGAAAAGTTACTGCATAATTTGGGCATGACATACTGCAGCATAAGTCTCTATTGTCAGCACTCCCCCTGACTTGTGTACCCATCTCATGCCTTTAGTCCTAGTTTTCCCACAAGGTAATCATGTGTCATCCTCAGCAATGCTTTGGTACAAATGTCAGCTAGGTTTTTATATAATAGAATATAGGTTACATCAATATCACCTTGCAAATATAGTAATGCCTTATATCAATGTGTTTTGCTTGTGCATGTTCTTTGGTCAATTGGGCCAAAGCTATGAATGAGTTGTTGTCAATGAATAGTTGTACCAAGAGAGTCTGTTCAAGATTGATTTCAGCTAGGAAGTTTAACATCTAAAGAACTTGTTGGAAACCATGAGTCATTGCCATATATTCTGCTTTGGTGGTGGAGAGTGACTGTTTGTTGGTGTTTCAAACTCCATGAGACTGGTCCACTGGCCATCATGAAAACATAGCCTAAAGTTGATCTTCAAGTATCCAGATTGCCTCCATAGTTGGCATCAACATGCCTTATTGGTTTTGTAGACCCTCCTAAATCTCTTGAGTAGACAATGCAATACTTTAGGGTACTCTTGACATAGGCCAACATGTGAAAGAGAGACTTTCAGTGTGCCGGTCTGAGGTTAGATTGAAACTGGACAAGCAGTCCTACAGTGAACAACAAGTCAGGCTGTGTTGTGGCTTGTGCCCACATCAGGGCTCCTAGTAATTAGTGGTAGGGTTTATCGTGCATGAATATATGGTCTGCTTCATCTTTGAGGCACATTTTGCTGGTGAGGATTATATCTGAGGATAAGGGTGTGTGTTTAGGATTGCAGTTGGCCATACCAAAATGCTCAAGAACTTGTGTAAGGTATATCCTTTGTGAGAGAGAGATTGTCTGTGTGTGTAGATCATAGTAGATTGCCATATCAAGTATAAACATAGGTTTTCCCAAGTCTTTCACCTTGTAAGCTCTGGCTAGCTCTCTCTTTGCAAGTTGCACCCCTTTTTTAGTCAATAATAGTCTGAAAATGTCATAATTAAATGTATTGGTGATTATGACTTTGGTGCCTGCTTTCCTTAATCTGACACAAGGATCAGCTCTTGATCTGGTATATCTTAAGTCTGCATAAGCACCATCTAGGATTCAGTACCAATCATATTTGCCTTGCATCAAGCTATACAGTGTTTTCCGGAGTCTTGCCAACTTCCCCTTCTCTTCCAGAAAACCCAGAGGTAGGTGCATATATATTTCATGCTCTGGGATGCTGTTGAAGTAAGCAGAGACAAAATTTACATGCCAGATCTCAAACCCTTCCTGTGCTGCAACCACCACTGACATTTGAAGAAATTCAAGACACACCACTGCTACATATGTTTCATTGAAGTCCTCCTCTGCCACCTGAAAGAACCCTTTGGCTACCAGCCTTGCCTTGTGCCTCATGACCTTGCCATCTGCATTGAACTTATTTGCATATACCCAGTGGCAGCCTACAATGTTCTTGTTCTTTGATACAACAGTCTCATCCACTAGTTTGAATATCCCATAGTCTTCCATCATCCTCAACTCCTGGTCCATCGCCGGTTGCCACAGGTCAGGTTGCTTCATTGCTTCCTTATATGTCTTGGGCATATTCATCCTTCTTTCCTTATTTCTTCTGCTCTTCTTTCATTCATTCTTTTATTTCTTCTGACATTATTTCATTTCACTATTTCTATTCTTTCAACACTATCTGTTAGTACTATTCTCAGCCCTTGAGGTGCTCTGGTTCTTTAGCTACAATTCAGATAAGTGTGGGCCCCTCAGCACTGCTTCCAGACCACTTACATAAGCCAGAGTTTGCTTCTTATTTGTGCAATTGTTTGTATAGGCAATTTTTGAGTTCCGAGGTCTACTTTAGTAGACTGAGATTTTACTACCTGCTTTGGTGCACATTTTGTCCTCAAAATTTGTGCCTCTCACGTGATCTCAGCAATTGCCGTTCTCTTCCTCTACTAGCTATGTCCTTGATATTTGCTCTCTTTTGGCTATCTTTACTGGCTATTACTACTGGCTATTACTACCATGTCCTTGATATTTGCTCCCTTTCAGCTATCTTTACCGGCTATTACTACCATGTCCTCAATATTTGCTCCTTTTCGGCTATCTCTACTGGCTATTATGTTCATTCTCATGTTGAAAAATCATTGCGTTTTCTTTATATATAGTTTTCTTGTGTTGAGTGCATTGTTGTGTGTTTATTTCACCAAGTCGAGGAATTATAATTGCTCATATATACAGATATGTTTTTTTATTTTTATTTGTTTGTTTTGCTATTCTTTATTTTGTTTTATTTTAGTTTGTTTTCTGTTTATATGTTTTTTATTATATATGTAATTTGTTATGTTTTCTATCGGATATATGAATGTTTCATTATTTCTTTGCTCTGGCAGTTGTTTACATCGTTGATAGATGAATTGTTCTATTACAATAACATAATTTACCTAGGCTAGATAGGTAGCTATTGACTTGTCAGCAGAAATGAAACATTATTGAACTAATGAGCTGGTGAACACCAAAAGTTAGGAAGTATGAAAGTGAATAAATATGTATAAGTTGGGGTCACGTTAAAAGAAAATAGAAATAAATCTCTGGCTGCTGTTTATGTAAGCTAATATTATGTAAGTTGCTGCTTTGTAAGCTGTTGCTCCAACTGTGGTTTATGTAAGCCATTGCTCCAGCTGCGGGTTATGTAAGCCCTTGCAGTTATTTGTTTGTGGTGATATTACAGAGTTGCAGGCAAATATGGTTTATTTGGTAATATGATGATGCAGTAATACTATAAAAGCGACTAAAACAAGAAAGATTGGTGGACGAGGAAGAAACAAAATACAGGTCCAGTAAACTCATTAGGGAAGGAAGCAGGACGACAATATAGTCAGATCTGAGCAAATGTCTGTAAATTGTAGTCAAAACTATATGCAATTGGCAAAGATCAACGAGGCCGTTATTGATAATGTGGCAAAGCAAATGTGGTTGAGTGTTGTGGTCACAATTAAAGGCTTTTTGATTGATATAATGATTAGTTGCCATTGTCCAATGTGTTTATGTCCATTTTGTTCTGGCCCTTGTCTGAAATGTTTCTCAGCTTTCTCTTCAGTTTGTTCTTGGTTCTTTCATTGGATACTATATTCTGTAGAGTGTTTATCAGTGTGTTTACTGTGTTGCTTTGTTGCTCACTTTTATGAAGCTAGACCGGTGCTTGATAAAAGTCATGGATCTCAATACGAGAAGCATTTTGAGTTTCCCATCTACCAGGTTAACAACCTGGAACAATAGCTGGACAGAAACGAGGTCTCCTACTCAGAATCTTTCTGGCTTGTAATGTTTGTATCTTAAGCTTCCTTCAGTTTTGTTTGTTGCTCTATTGTATTGTACTTACATTGTCCTGTTCCCTTCATTTACCTTCATCTTCAAAAATTAGACCATATTGTCTTCAGTAATCATGAACCCTTTCTGCGTTATTTTCTCTGTGAGGTTGTATGGGTCCAGTTCCCTGTCCATGAGAATGTGTTGTTTGTTCTTCTCCACATTGCATGTCAGTGTAAATATCCTGTTCGCAATGTCTAGTGATCTTTCTTGCTGTCTGGAGAACGTGCTGTACCAGCATTTGAGTCAGCCTTCTGAGAACTCAAGTTCAAAGTACTTGATAATCTCCGTTGCTCCTATCATTGCATTGTCAAAATGTTTTGTTCCTAGGCCATCCAGCTTCACGTATTGCTTCATGTATTTCAGTTGTCTGAAATTGCTGCTTTATGTGATTAGACTCTGTTATATTGAATCTCATTGAACGCACCTTATGCGCGTTTCTTTTTTTAGTGGCAGGAGATCCTTTTCGCTGATGGCTCTGTATACCATGAAAACTAACTCCTTGTCTGATATATTGCTGTCTTTGTAGACGTACACTAGTCACCATGAGTGAGGCTTATTTACTTCTTTTGTCTGAATGGCTTCTGCCCATCTTAGTTCCTGTTGTGTCTTGTATGTTGATAGTCTGA
Organism: Macrolepiota albuminosa; assembly: GCA_027475525.1. Taxonomy (NCBI): domain Eukaryota; kingdom Fungi; phylum Basidiomycota; class Agaricomycetes; order Agaricales; family Agaricaceae; genus Macrolepiota; species Macrolepiota albuminosa. The sequence continues at coordinate 730,147 of JAMWFC010000122.1, forward strand.
CATACGATGTGCAATTTGGTTACTTACATGTGCGATGCTGGTCAACATAACATTGTTTTCTTCTTCTCCTTTGCGTATGGCTTTCTCAATTGCAGTTTTTTGGTTGCATAATGAGTCTACTGATGTTGAGATGTCTGTAAATGTTGCTTACTTGCTGACTCTGTGTTGTAATCTGCTCCTAAGGTCATTTTTGTTATGATATATCAGCTGTGGCTCTGTCAGCATAATTTGCCTGTCGGACAGTGGCTAGACGTATATTATATTGCTGTGTCTTGATATCCTTCTAGTCTGTTATACTATCTGTATTCTTTATAATATCAGAAAGTGATCAGTGAGTGCCTCAACTGTTTTCCTGTGTATGATGTGATGTATCTTGGTTTACCTGTCCCATACCCAACTCGTTTCCTTCCTATTGGCTTTGTCTTTTTTGGTATATGCACTTTGATTGTTTGGTACCTTATCTCCTGTGCCTGTTGTTTTGATGCTTCCCATAGTCTGTTGCCAGTGGTACATTAATTTCTGGCTTTGTTTTTGGCTTTGTTTTATCATCCTCAACTGTTCAGGAACAGACCTTGTGATGTTCCTCTATCTCTCTTTCTTTGTCCTCTCATTGGCAAATCTCTAGTATGTTGCCCTTCTGAGGTTATGGCTATTAAGGTACCATATTATGAGTTGTGGATCTGTGATGCTTGTATTCTATTTAAAAGGTCCCGCTGCGCCTTCTGTGAATCTTGTCTTATTGAATTTTTCATCCTACTTAATTTTATTTTGTTTGAAGAAAGGGATACACCATTATTTATATTATACTGTCTTTCTCTTTTTGATGCGACATGCAGCTTGCTGCTCTATATAAGTGTTCTTGTCCACTGTCCTTGATAATCTCCTCTCTGTCTCCTCTTTTTCTCTGTGTGTTTTGTGTCACCATATAAACCCATGCCCCCTTGCAAGATAAAGTCTGAAGAGAATAAGGCTCAGACACTTGTTGACCAACTCAAGACCATGTGTGTTTTATATTGGTGTCTTTGATTTTTTTTTTTTTAAAGAAAAAAACTTGTTATCCTTGGTGCAGGAGTGCAGATAGGTTGCAAGTGTGTGTACAGCTCTTTCAGTTCCGGTCGGTCTTGCTAATTTGCTTGTTGTAGCATATTCGATAGTGTTTCTGCAGTGACAGCTTCTGGATCTGAAACAGGCAAACCGTCTGCTGGGTGAGTACTCTTTTTGTGTTGTAATCTGTAGTACTAATGTTCTTTAGGTCTATTAACAGTAGGTCGCCGTCTAAGCAAAAGGTTTCTGCCTCACATGACAGGTTCGTGTGTTACTTGTTATTTGACTATCATTTTACTTAATGTCTTGGTGTCAGTTCTGTTAGTGTTTCTGCCATGCCATTGTCCAAGAAAAAGAGGGCTGTGTCTATTCCATCCGTTGATACACCTGTCATGTTTATATCTCCATTTTTCTTGTTACTTTGCTTGACTGCTGCTATGTAGCCGGGCTATGGCTGAATTGACTGCTGAAGATGCAACCTTGTTAAGTGGTTGTACTGTGTATGTGATTTCTGATTTGTTCATGTTCTTGCACAGTTTGCCTTATGTTTTGCGCTTTCAAGGCACTCCCATACCATGACAGAAAAGGCTTTGTTTGCAAGCCAGTCAAGCCCTAAAAGGTTGCATGCCAGAGCTGCAGCCAAGGCCGCTAGTCCAAATTTGAATAACAGATTTGCATCAAAAAAACTTGTTGAATTGTCTGACAATGATGATGATGACTTGCCTGTTGTATTAGTGTGGATTGTTTCTTCTGTTACTTGCTTGTGCTCATTTTGTTTTTTTGCTTTGAGATAGGATTGCTAAGCAGCCCATACCTAGGCCACTTGTTAAGAAGCCTCTTGTTGTGGTGGTGGGCAATGATAATGTCAACAATTGGGATGTTGCAGACGATAATAGTAACATGCTATCCGACTTTATTGTCAATGATGGTTCTGCTCCTGATTATAGATTGTTGGAAGATGGCAAGTCTCCCATGCCTCCCATCCTTGTCTCGTCTGCTTTGGCTGCTCTGCTTTCAATTGTCTGCTCAGATGCTGTTGAACTGTATGTTTTCTTTTCTTTTATTTTATTTTTTTCCTTTATCTCTGTACCTCATTTGTTGATGTCTTGCTGCAGCATTGATCCTTGTCTCAATCCTGCAGAAGAGCTTGCAGTGGATGCGGTCATGCAGCCTTCTATTCAAGAAAAGTTTATAGTGTTGACTTATCAAGGACTGCTGTTCCTTAAGTGCAGATCGATGTCTACTATTTTGCTTGCATTTATTCAACTTATCGTCAGGAAACAACTCATAATCCAGCCTTTTGGATATGACAAAATGAACAGTGATGGTAAAATCTATTATGCACACATTGGTGTTGTTGCTGAGCATATGAATAAAGACAATTGGACATGCATTTTACTTCTTGTTTTGTATTTTTTTCTGTTCTTATGTATAACTTTTTTAATAGTTCGTTGTCATCTTCTCTTTTATTCAATTGTCATGCCTTCTACATTAACTTGGCCAGGGCTGACCCTGCCAAACTAACCGCCCCACAGCAGCAATTGGCTCTTTGGGATTTGACAGGTCCCTTCTGTGTCTGTATTACCTCTGGAGTGGTAACTGCCTCACATTTATTTGACAGGTCTGTTCTTGTTGGGAGTCTGTCTGACAAGTATGGTTAGCATCATATCAAGATTGTTGAATTCCATCAGGAGTCTCTTCACCAGTTTGCTGTTTTGGGTTGTATTTGTAACCTCCCAGACGGTGTTCGAGGTACTCTTTCTGGTAATGGTGTGGCATTTGTTACTTGAGGTGAGGGTAAAACTCCTACATACAATGTTGGTGAGCCGTGTTTTGTTGTTTTTTGGTTCTGCATTTCATGTGACTTCAGACAGTGGGTATGCAACTCTCAAGTCCAAGAGGCCCTCTGGTATAAAGAGTAACTCAATGTTTACCAAGATGGATGCTCCTGTATTCAAATCGGCTGGGGTTGCTAATCTGTATAAGCTGGTCGTTGAGTTTGATCAAAAAGGTTCTTGTTATGCTCATTTTCAGATGGTGTTCTAACATTTTCTCAGTACCTGTATATGATGGCAGAGTAGAAACCGGTCAACCGTTCCATTTTATGCCCAGTGACTTTGATTCTCTTCCTTCTTGGCATCTATATAAAAACAACAATGTTGAGGTTCTGGAAAGTTCTGTCATCAGTGTTGGTTTTAGTGCCAACTGGTATGAGTCCAGTAGTCACAAGTACGTTGGTGTTCATTGTGTTTGAATATGTTCTCACATTTTTCAGGTATCTTACTTTGAACTTGCTGTTTGTCATTGTGTTGCATGACTCTACTTATGTGATGCGTCTTGTTGAACCTGCTCCTGTGGTGGACCATGCCAGTGCCACTAAAGGGAAGGCCAAATCTAAGGGGTGTAAGTAGTTCCTGCTTTCACCGCTTCTTTATCCTTGTTGGTTGATTATGCCCAAAAAAAAAAAAAAAATGGCATTCAGCAACCTTTTGCATGGGAGGCACAGTGCAGACAGGCGTATTGTGATCTCAGTTGTGACCTTAGCTATCTAGCCATCGGACGTTTACTTGTTACTTTTAGCAGTTGTTTTTGTATTGCATTGTTTTGATAGTCTCGATATAGACTTTTTGTTGAGCCATTGTCTGTTTGACCATTTGTTTACTGAGTGAATTTTCTTTTCTTCAGCAAATCTATGTATAAATGGTTTGTTAACCTACTGGATTTAATTGTACTTCCAACATGCTTTGAATCTTTCGTCACATTACCTTCGGTGGTATTTACTGTGTTAATGCTTGTTTATATAAGCTGTCACTCCCACAATTGTTTATGTAAGCTGTTGCTCCAGCAATTGTTTATGTAAGCTGTCTTTCTAGCAGTGGTTTATGAGCTGTCGCTCTAGCAGTAGATTATGTAAGCTGTCACTCTAGTGATGGGTTATGTAAGCTATTGCTCCAGCGATAGTTTATATAAGCTGCTACTCTGGACATAATTTATATAAGCTATTGCTTCGTTGATGGTTTCAAGCTATGATATAATGTTATATCAGGTGACCATAGTAATGGTTGCTTTGTATGTAACCTGTTTTGTACTTGTGCATTGATTTCAACAATGAGATTGTCTATGTATGCTGCCTGGCTATCAGTTCATATATTGCTCGTTGTTTTAAAATATGCATTTTTCACAAAATATGCACATATCTAATTTGATGCAACATCTCTCATGTACGGTTGACAGGGGGGCCTACAGTAATTCAACATATACGCTCTCAATACCTATGTGTTCTGTCAAACGCTGAGCAATGCTCAATTCGTGATACTGAATGATGCTATCATACCTATACAGAATAGCATACTACCATATGGATTGATACAAGCACAAATCAGTGCACATATTTCCTTGCAATTCGAGACTCTATGGGCAACAGGACACACACACATTGGATATTTTTCTTTTTTAGGGTCAACATACCTAATCAATGCTATGTTTTTTATCAGTTCTATATGCTCTGGTTATATTATTGTAGAGTTGCAACTGTTCTGGCGACGTTCAAACGATGCAGGATAACGTGACTTTTTGTGATGTGATCCCTCATGTCCTGTAACGGCTTTCTAGCGTGCCTGCATCAATGCCATCTAGGTCCTATGTTGCGTAACTGCACAATGAGGAACAATGTATGTAATGTTCTATTTGCTATCAAAACTTTACTGTGTAGATACTGTTTGTCTGATATGTGGCCTTGTTTGGACCCATTGTTATTAGCTCAACCCTTTCTGCAGTAAAATTGTTTGTGGTACCGGGGCTTAGAATATTAAGGTATTTGCATCTATCTGCATCTAGAGCTTCTTATAGGAGTGGTTGATTGTCTGCACGCAAGTCCCTTGGATGTCAAAGGTCGCTTTGTAAACCTAAACATGTCCTCAGACAACCTATAGGTGGTGGTAAAACCTATGTGTGCTCCTTTGCACAAGTAGATATGTACATCAACGTGAGTCAGAGCAAACACAACCCGCAACACATATTTAAATTCATCAATCATGCAGATGATGTAGGTTTGCTGTCATACCTGATTACTGCAGAGTACGTGCATGCTAGGCTGCCTTTGTCTACCCTTTCACAACATCTCACATTGAAGCAGCTACAATCTATAGCGCATATGCATGGGATTGTGCTGCCTAAGCGTTTTAGAGTGTCACATCCAAGTGATTTATTTAATTTTCACAGTTGCTCGAAATGTGTTAGTTGGTCTACTGTATTGATGGCTAATCTCAGTTCACAAGCAAGAAACACGCTGAGACGCTCTGTAGTGCGTAATCAAAAGCAAGAAATTGTTCTTGAGGCAGATGTCCAGGGCCTTAACAAGTCCAAATTTCCTCCTGCGGCTCTTGCATCAAACCTAACTACTCAAATCATACGTGACTTTTGCAACAAAACAGGTCTGGCACAATTAGAAGAAAATGGTTGCACTGTTTGTGGTTTGCTGCACCCAATCAAAGATATGCATACTCTAAAAAGTATGAAAGGGTTTCTCGGTGTGTTATCCACCAAAGGAGTTACCAGGGTGGAGAGGCGTTTAGGAACGGAATCTGTGAGAGAGATAAGAGGCCCAGTGTTGGATCATAGATGCAATTCTGTCTGTTCAGAGTGCAGAATCCCATTGTTGAAGGGCAAAGTTCCTAAGTATGCACTTGCAAACAGTTTTTGGATTAGTGCAGTTCCAGTTGTTTTATCCCATTTAAATTGGGTTGAACAGCTCCTTGTTGCCAAAGTACGCAGGTCTCTCTGTTTCACACACATGTTGTCCTCAGGTCTCAGTAAAATGAACACACATTTGAATTTCCCGTTGAAAAGGTTTACCATGTACTGCCTCCTCTGAGGGCTGACATGGATAATGTTTTAGCTATTCTATTTACAGGGCCTTGTCAGCCTACTGGAGAAGATCTCAAATGATTGCCTTTGCTTGTCTGCCAAAACACTGTGAAGCAGGCATTGGAATGGCTCAAACTTATTCACTCTGCTTATATGGACATTGAAATATACAATAGCAATCTTGATGACTATTCAGAAGATACACTACCTGTAAAGATCTTTTACAAAGAGTCTCTGGAGAAAAACAGAACAGTCAACCCTGCTATTTACAAAGTTGATAGAGACAATGGGATATCAGCCAGTGATTGTCCTTTTGTCATGCATAGACTGACCGGGTAAGAGCCTATCAGCAAAAACCAAAGATGAGCTTGAAGATATTGCTTTGAAGCACTGGCACTCCAATGGCAAAGCACTGCTAGTTGGATATTCATCCCATCTGGTTAATTGGATGAAGGACACAACTATTTATCCTCAAATGTTTTCCTGGTTGTTTTCATATGGCTTTGGGGGTCCAGGCTGTGTTAAAGGCTGTATCTCTATTAAGGTTCACAAAGGCAATCTGCTCATGTATTATGATAAGCGGTTCTAGAGAGATACTGGCTTTCTCTTTGTGGCATTCAGTCATGAGCAGATTAGAGCCACAACTACAGAGGAGTTTCTGGCGATTGAAAGAAACGACTTTGCTTATATTGCTAAATGCATAGCAAGTCTCAACGTGGAATTACTCAGAAGTATGGCTGATTGTATGGCCAAAGGCGAGATCACCAAGTCCATGAACCAGGAGGAACAGAAATGTTTCAAAGTTATTGAAGATGTTGATGCTGTGTCAGGCTGGATCAACAGGTCTCCAATAACAAAAAAGCATATGAGGAACGAGATATGGTCATTAGTAATTGACAAAGGTGCACCTTCTTGATTTATAACATTGTTGTCTGTGGATATCAGACACCCTATATGTCTGTACTATGCCGGTGATAATATAAAGTTTGAACCTGATGTATTATTACCTTCTAACACTGCATATCGACTTATTGCATGTAATCCTGTTGCAGGGGCCAGATTCTTTCATTTTATGGTGTCTGCTTTCATAAAGCATGTATTGGGTGTTGATACTGAATACAAAGGCTTGTACAGCCACATGTCTGCATACTACGGGACAGTCAAGCAGCAAGGTAGACTTACTTTGCATCTGCATATGCTTCTTTGGCTTCATGGAAGTCTATCACCTGAGGAAGCTTGTCGGAAAATCATAGACCCCTCATCTGATTTTCAGAGGGCCCTAGTGGAATATCTGAAATCTGCCGTCACTAGCAACTTCCTTACAGGGACGATGGACAAAGTAATAAATAATATTGAAAAATTCAAGAAGATGCCAGAATATATTGACCCCACACGGATGATGCCCCAGCCCCCTCCTCCCGATCATTTGTGTCAGAGTAAACAAGAAACTTCAATTAACAAACTCTCAGTACCAACAGCCTGTGATGCTTCTATGGACAATATACCCAATGCTGGTCAATCTGACCCTCAGGCACCGTCCCTGGAGTGTGTCAGATGCAAAGATACGTCTAATTGGTGGACTCAATTCCGTAACACTGTAGATGACATTGTATTTAGGTCAAATGTGCATACCTGCTATACATACTATAAGAAGAACAGAAGTAAAAAATTAGGCAAAGAGAATAAAGGGTGTCTAGATAACAAATAGGGCAGATGTAAGGCTTAGTTTCCCAAAGAACTCTTCCAACAGACTGAAGTCGACCCTCTAACAGGTGTGCTCAATATGCATAAAGTGGAACTATGGCTGAACACATTCACCACATCTTTGAGTTATTTGTTTAGATGCAACACTGATATAACTAGTCTTTATTCAGGAACGGCGGTCAGAGGTGTCCTTTTATATGTCACTAAATATATAACTAAATCATTGCTTAAAATATACACAGCATTTGAGGCTGTTAGCACAGTGCTCACAAAATACCAAGATATTGTCAATGGACCTCTCCCACAACAAGAAAAAGCAAGGTCTCTCATGACAAAAATGGCTAATGTAATGAGTGCAAAGTCAGAAATGAGTTCTCCAATGATATGTATGTATCTTCTTGGTAACTCTGATTATTACACTGACCATAAATTCACCAATCTTCATTGGCCCAGCTTCATCCGTGAGGTCAAATGTGCTTGGCCCAATGATCAGCTGACTGACAGTTTATACAGATCTGACAAAATAGCGATCATCAGAAAGAAAGGCCAAGTGGTGGGACTATCTCCTGTGTTTGACTACATATACTGTGGCATAGAATTGCATAATATGACATTGTACAAATGGGCTTCTAGATGCAAACAAGTAAAATCAACTCGTAGAGGGAACAACAGTTCTAAGTCTAAATCGGCCAACACACTGACTGTCAACTTTACAAACAATCATTTCTTGTCGGACTCTCATGCTGTAACGGAGTCATCCGTATTACCATCAGCGTCAACGACGCTATAATCAATTAGTAGAGTATTACGTAAGATAACATCTTGTTTTCACTCTAAGTACTAGTCAATCCGATACTGCGGTCTGATTTAGCACTTGTGTGATACACACAAGATAGTTCTAACTCGTAACTCCGGTTACATTTTTTTAAATCTTCTGCTATCAGCTTTAGACTCTAGGCTTGTTACTGACTAGGCAACTCTCATCAAAACCTCTCGATTCTCTGTTGGCATCACGCTGAAAACGTGCTTCCATGACTAGCTCTCTTGATCCGGATCCTCCGTTCCCAGCTGCAGACGCAGGTGACTTACCTGTGCTTCAGGCTGTGAAGACGCAATCTGCGTCAGCATACCAACCCCCGCCAAAGCGGGACGAAAAGACCCCTCGCGATGTCAGCGCGAGCTATGGAATGCCTGGTGGGCTATCCGTATCACGGATGATGTCCATTGTACGACCTGGTGGAAAACCAGGAGATAGATCCGCGGTCTCAGGAGTGTCGCTGCCAGCAAGCCAAATGCCTTCACTGATGTATCCGGTATTGCCCGAGAGCTCTTCAGCTCCCTCTGAGGGTCAACCAGACGTTACCCAGTACTCGGAAATGGCACAAGGCAGCGTGTTTGCGCATAGCACCCCATTCCGGACTGCACCTACGGAACGGCATTTGGAATATGTGGCCAACGCTGCCACTGAACCAGGACCGTCGTTGTTGACGACACAAGGACAGAAGCAAGGACCAGCAATAGTGGTCAGTAGGGAGGACGACAATGTCGTAAGGTTGGACAAGGCGTTAACAGCGCCTGGAAGTCCAGAGTTGCACCGACGAGCCGGCAAACAGCCGCAAGTGAGGCATGACGGCCTCAGGAGAGTTATGGACTTAGAGTCCGAGTTGGAGTCCTCAGATGATGAGGAAAGCAAAAGGTCGCATTCGACCTTATCTATCCAGTTGCAGCTAGTATTGGACCGATATCCGGCAGTCGTGAAGGAATCGACGCGAAAGCGTCTTCAGCTTTATGTAGTGAAGCACTTACAGTTGCTGGCGGCTAGGAGCCACGATGTACCCCGTGCAGATTCGAGTGAATATATCGAATTGTTTGTGCGCATCTTCGAACTCGAAGTAGTGGAATACCTTAAGCGCAAAGCGGCGCGAGGGTCAGCAGTCTCAACAGCTACTCCAGCCGACTCAGTAGAATGTGAGATGAGTGTGCGCAGACGAGCGCCATTAATTGCAGACGCGATGGAATTGCTCAATGCGCCTCGTCAGGCTAATGAGTCTCAGCAAGACTATGTTCGGCGTCAGAACGCTGCAAACCGTCAACACATTGTTAGCGGAGTGCCTCAGCAGGCATTGTCTGAGGTGGAGACTGTAACGACGACTCCGGCAGAGCCAGAGGCACCACTTGCAGTGCAGGAGGTTAAGACACCTCATAAGCAAGTTACAATCAAGGAAAAGGTGGACAAAGTCCACATTCTTGAGGAGCGAACGCGACCACGACATGTAGTGCGACGCGTCCACCTAGTGGACAACTGGAATGAACGCGTCAATTACCAAAGGATACGCAACCAGGACTTGCGCAATCATGGTGAGTCGTTCATTGATGACCAGGGGGTAGTCTTTGAAGGGCGTGAGGGCGTAACGCCTGTCGATGACATGCGGCGACAATTCGCGGCTCGGACTGCTGAACCGGACAGAGATCCGGGTGGTAGTGACGACAGTAGTGGTCACTACAAACGGAGGGAGCCAAATTGTTGCAATCACGACGGTGGAGATCGTGATTGTAGGAATGACGATCAGGACGATAATAATCGTCGTGACAGTGGCAGGCAGGCTGGTGGATTACCAGCAGAGCAACAAGTGAGGCAACAGCCCGCCACACGGCCGGAAAGAGTGGCCAATGAGCACCTGTTTCGCAGTCCTCGGGCATTTTTGATGCCCGCACCTCATGATTTGCGTGAAACTACGCCAGGAATGAATGAAGCGGTCAGGATCCATATGGATCATATGCATGACCGCCTCACTTGTCTGGTGGATGACTCCCTTGGAGTCAGATTTAAGTTTCCTGCTGGGGTAAGCCCCATATGCATGACCGCCTCACTTGTCTGGTGGATGACTCCCTTGGAGTCAGATTTAAGTTTCCTGCTGGGGTAAGCCCCCGTAAATCCGATGGTAAGCACATATGTGCGTACGCTGGAGGACATAGGTTCTCTCAACTGGAGGACTGGGCCATGGATGTGTGTTACCACCTCGCAGCCTGCTGCTATGGTGGAGACGACATGGACCAGGAAAGGATATTCGTGCTACACGAATTTATGGAAGGAGAGGCTCGGAATTGGTTCCGTCGCCATGTTCTCCACATTAATCGTGACAAATCGCACTGGACATTTAAAGAGGTCCTGATAGGACTGTATAATCGGTTCGTCAACGCTGCTACGATGCAGGAAGCTCGTGATGCCTTTAGGAAGGCAGTGTATGACGCTAAGACTGGCGTCCAGACCTTTTATGATGACCTGGTGGGTCATGCACAGAATATGGCCGTCTATCCAGACGAATACACTATCCGCAAGACATTCCTGGACGGAATACCCGCAGACATGAGGAGAGCGTTGATATGCGACGATAATTTGTCTCCGGAGGTCAATACTGTGACCAAATTCTTGGCGTATGCCATCCGTTATGAGCAGTCGACACGGACTGCAAACCATTATGAGCAGCGTAGTTCACGCCGAGGACCAGTGAACCGTCAGGCAGTGAAGGTGGGAACCTTCCTGGCCAAACGGACAGATATGGAGAATAATCGCAATCCACGATTCGTTGTTCGTAAGACAATTCCTGGAGGCCAACGGCCTCGATCGAAGCCTGCTGGACAGTTGCCAGCAAAAGATAGTCGACCCTTTTTGGGTCAGAATCAAGTAGCACCAAGAGGAGTGGTGGCGCCTGTACCGCGTATAGCGGGTAAAACCGCCGGAACTCCAGGAGCGGCCCAGAGAAGGCCTGCCGGGAATCCCTCAGCGTGCTATAACTGTGGCAGGAGCGGGCATTTCGCTAAGGAGTGTCCCGCCCCTCCTAAGGCACACATCCGAGCGGCCCATATGGCTGCGGCACCTAGCGATGTCGTCAGTGACGACGAGGACGACGAGATCGTTGAGGAAGCGGAGGAAGAACCGCAGGTAGAGGCTGACGGGTCGGAAGTGGATGACGCTGAGAGCGTCCAGATTGATGGCGACGAATACGTCGCAGTGGATGTGTACAACAGCGACTACTATGCTCGTGATGACGAGGAGGAACACCTGTTTGCACTGACGGAGTGCCGTGGAGATCAGCGCATCCGAATGAGACGCGTAACCCTGCAGAAGGCAACTAATAAGTTGCAGCGGCCGCGCTATACTCCTGAGGAGAAGGAGTGCCTGGTCACGTATGTTGATGTCAATGGACATCCGGCATGGACGTTGTGGGACTCCGGGAGTACCACCACGGGCATTACGCCCCAGTTTGCTCACGTCAATGCGATTCGCGTTCATGAACTGGAGGAACCGTTGATGCTCCAGCTGGGGACGTAGGAAGTCACGCCATGGTGCAGTTTGGCGCAGAAGTACGAATAAAGATGTCAGGGACGTCGACAAAGGAATATGTAGACATAGCGAATTTTGATCGCTACGATATGATCATTGGTACGCCGTTCATGCGTAAGAACAAGGTGTCGCTGGATTTCGTGAACAACTTGGTCGTTGTGAATGGTTTGCCGGTGAAGGCGGAAAAAGTTGTGCTAAGCGACACAGATGGTTGGTTGAGGCGCTATCGCGCGACTGAAAAGCGGCGTGATGAACGCAACTGACTAGATGGTCGCAGAGCGACTGTACAGGAGGTGGAGGACGAACAGGTCCCACCAAAAAGCCTGCCGGCAGACTCGTCGGCTGTATTAATGTCTGAGGAAGAGTTCCAAGGAACTCTGAAGAAGGGGAAGCACCCGGATGAGCCTAAGCAGGCTGTACAATGCAAGAATGAGCGTGGTAAACGCGTGGTGGAGTTGCTGGAATGTCAGCCGACTAGCTCTCGAATGAAAGTTGAGGATCTCGTCAAGGACGAGGTATATAGTACAATGGGAACTGTGGGTAGCACTAGGTCGCTAATGGATCGACCAGTGCCTCGGCCAGGAGTGCAATGGGCGTATGACCCACGAATGCCACGGGAGTGGAACGAGTTGGTAGCGTCAATGGTGACGCAGGCTATGGGAAGTGGGCAAGCAACCCAGACAGGAGAAGTGTACCGTCACGCACGAGAGGACGAGATATCCAAAACATTGGATATCGTATTTGACGGATTCTTGCTGAAGGCGAGGAGTGTGCAGTCGTCGGCGAGTACGACGAGGAAACAACCGGTTGTAAGGTTGAATCCGGGAGACCTCACAGAGGAGCACGTACGTGCCTTACGGGAGCGATTTGAACCAAAGGTTCAACCGCGTATAGCACACGTAGCCAAAGGAAAAGGCAAGGCTTTGAGCCTTACAGAGGAGGATATTCCTCAAAGGTTCAACCGCGTATAGCACACGTAGCCAAAGGAAAAGGCAAGGCTTTGAGCCTTACAGAGGAGGATATTCCTCGATTGCGCCAGCAATGGCAACGGGAGTTCGCTGATATCATCAATGGAACGAAGGAGGAGCTTCCTCCGTGGCGGGAGGTTAATCATGAGATCAACCTCATTGACGATAACAAGCAGTACAAGTATCATTTGCCTCGCTGCCCGCGAGCACTTCAGGATCAACTTCGTGAAAAGACGAATAGATACATAAACGCGAAGTGGTGGGAACCACGACCAGCGGTGCAAGCTGCACCATTGCTTTGTATCCCCAAGAAGGATGGAACGTTGCGGACGGCATTGGATGCGCGACAGCGCAATGATAATACCGTCAAGGATGTAACACCTCTTCCAGATCAGGAAGTGATACGAGAAGATGTTGCGACAGCGAAGTATCGGTCGAAAATCGACCTCACAGACGCGTACGAACAGGTTCGCATCCGCAAAGAGGATATACCGAAGACACTGTTCTTGTCCCTGATGGGGACGTTTGTGAGTAACATCATGCAGATTGGTGATTGTAATGCACCGGCGACATTTCAGAGGTTAATGACCTCAATCTTCCGAGATGTAATCGGGAAGTTTATGCACGTCTATTTAGACGATATATTCATATTTTCTGACTCCATTGAGGAGCATGAGCAGCACCTACGAGTCGTATTTGAACGACTACAGAAGGCCAGCCTCTATCTCAAATGGAAGAAGTGCGAGTTGTACGCAATGAGTATAGATTGTCTCGGTCATGTCATTGACGAGAAGGGCATTCATCCTGATACGGATAAGCTCGACCGAATCCGAGAGTGGCGTACTCCACGCACATATAATGATATCCAACAATTTGTCAGACTGGTGAACTATATTGGCAATTTCTTGCCAGACATCACTGCATACACTGGGCCACTTATGGCCATGACCCAGAATGGGTCACCGTTTCATTGGAGACCGCTGCATCAGCGGTGTTTTGAGATGATTAAGCGCATATGCGCGAAAACGCCGGTCATCTGGCCAATTGACCCATGCATCGACGAGCCCATCTGGCTCATTTGCGATGCATCGAAGACTGGGGTTGGGGCCATGTTTGGCCAGGGTAAAACATGGCAGACTTGCCGACCAGCGGGATTTATGTCCCGTAAATTCACTGCTGCTCAGCAGAATTATGCTGTGCACGAGTTAGAAACACTCGCAATACTGGAAGCCCTCCTAAAGTGGGAGGATAAACTGATGGGATATAAGATCCATATTATCACGGATCACAAAGCACTAGAGTTCTTCAAGACTCAGGTGCACCTGTCTCCGCAACAACGTCGCTGGATCGACTACATGTCGCGGTACCAGTTTGACATCACCTATGTAAAAGGTGAATTGAACAAAGTGGCGGATTGCCTATCTCGATATTTCGAGAGTGATACTCGAGATGACGTCCATGACGCGCATGACTATGTCCAGGCGGACAAACGTATTGACCCAGAGGGTGAGGATTTGCCTCTGCATCGATTCCATGAAATCAGGGAACATAGGGTCAAGTTACACGCCATGCGAGCGCAGAAAACACGTCGCAGTAAGCGACTGCAGGAACAGCAAGAGACTCGCGATATCGAAGCTCAGGTGCTAGTGGATCATGAGGTCCCTCATCCACGTGAAGAGACGAGGCAAGAGGTGCCTATGAGAGGTACTGATATGACGCTCCAGCAAGCGCTGGAGTCAAAGGACCATACACCTGCACCGGCCGACTTAGGCAATGCGCAATTCCGCACACGTATCCAGCAAGGATACAAGGATGATAATCTCTTCATAGAGATTCTGAACAATATCCAAGCGCATCCGCGCTTCAGGACGGAGCAGCAGCTTGTCTACCTTACCAGACCCACGGGGTCCAAAGTCATCTGCATTCCCCGGGAGAGGTCGTTGATTACGACTATCCTGGACCAGGCCCATAGAGTAGTGGGCCACTTCGGAACTCAGAAAACGCTGGACTATGTGTGACGCTGGTACTGGTGGCCGCAAATGGCCAAAGAGACGAGCCAATTCTGCTCGACATGCGAGCTATGTCAACAGTCGAAAGTATCGACTTTGAAGCCACCGGGAAAGCTGCATTCGCTACCCATACCGGTCAAACCTTGGGATTCGATTGGGATGGACTTTATAGGTCCGTTCCCCGAGTCAAAAGGCTTTAACTACCTGTGGGTAGTGATCTGCAGAATGACCAGTATGGTCCATCTCATTCCGGTGAGAACCACCATGACCGCGTCAGACTTGTCGTGGATCTATCTCAAGGAGATAGTACGTCTCCATGGATTGCCCAGCTCGATCGTGAGCGATCGAGATGCTAAGTTTACTTCCAAATGGTGGAAGGAGTTGCACAAGCTGCTAGGAGCAAAGCTGCTCATGTCGACATCGTTTCATCCGCAAACGGATGGTCAAACGGAACGTGCGAATAGAAATATCACGCAAATCTTGCGAGCGTTCGTACGTCCTGATCAGAAGGACTGGGTGGATAGATGTCCACTCGTAGAATTCGCGATAAACGCGAGTATATCGGAAACCACAGGGTACTCACCCTTTGAACTCAACAATGGCTACATGCCATCCATGATTCGTGAACTTCGTACGGACGAAGTTATTCATGTGGGAGTCAAGCAGTTTGCGTGCAACGCGCTAAGGAATCTGGCAGATGCCCATGACGCAATTATAGAATCGCGTGTGTGGCAAACCAAACATGCGAATAATTGCAGACGTGATGAGCCGGATATCGAGAAAGGGAGCCTAGTGTACCTTTTGACGAAGAACTTGAACTTGCCAAAAGGCAGGGCGAGCAAGCTGTGTCCGAAATGGATTGGACCATATAAGGTCCTTGAGGCGGAACCGAGCACGTCTAACTACGTGCTGGAACTACCCCAGGCGCTGCAAGCGCACAGGATAGTGCCCAAGTTTCACGTGTCGCTATTGCAACTGTATATGGCCAGTAGTGATGCGCTATTTCCTAATCGCGCAACGCCGGAGCCGTATGACTTTGGAACTGGCAATGACCAGGAGTGGTTTGTAGATGACCTCATCGGTCACCGGTGGACAAAAGGAAACCTCGAATTCGAGGTGAGGTGGAGCTTAGGTGATACTACCTGGGAACCACTAGTGAACTGCAAAGACCTTGCAGCGATGGATAGATACCTAGAGTTGCAGGGCGTGAAACGCCCTCAACAGCTAGCAAAACGCGCATAATGCGCGTGGGGTGGTGGAATGTGGACGAAGTCCACTTTGATGGCCGGTGAATAACCGGGTGGCTACTAATTGTGGCTACTGTTTGTGACCGTTTATGCGACTATGATCGCCGGTGAGAGGCCAGGTGGCAACCGGGTGGCTACTAATTGTGGCTACTGTTTGTGACCGTTTATGCGACTATGATCGCCGGTGAGAGGCCAGGTGGCATGTATTTGTGGTTGTTTACACCACTAGCGGAGTTGGGAGATTGTTTTTTTCTCTCTTCTCAAGTCCCAATACACGTAGTCTACGTGTTTAGCAAAAATGGCCTATTGGGGGCCACAAAATACTGATCAGAGCCGACAAGGCTCTAGTGGAGGGGGGAGACCCCCGAATATACAAGTTTCAGCTCAGTTTCCGAGGCAGCCGCCATATCCGGCGGCAAGCCAGTTTCAGTCAGTGATGGCCTATCCAGGCCGTGATGAGCCGCTTCCATATCAGACGCCCCTCCACTCGCAAGAGATGGAGGTCGATGATGAAGGGCGCTATGGGCGCCCGGAGGACAGCACGCGCCGCGAGCGCTATTATCAGGAACCGTCGTCACGTCCAACTGCGTCGTATCCGACGTATGCCCGGAGGACAGCACGCACCGTGAGCGCTATTATCAGGAACCGTCGTCACGTCCAACTGCGTCGTATCCGACGTATGCAGGTGTGGTGACGGGGCCGCCGTCAGTACCATGGGCGCACCGGCCCGTGGAAGAGTCATATGGGGAGTCTGCGCCACAAGTGCAGAGTGTAGCTGGGTCAGACGTGCTGTTGGGCAGACTGGAAGCAGCGGAACAGCCAGTCCCTGCAACTGCGTCCTTTCTGCAGGACAGTTTGGCCATAATGGTAATGGAGGGGCTGCTCGACCAGATCGAGCTGATGAAGAGGCAGTGCGTCGCAGCACTGGAGCAGATCGAACGCGCTTCTAAGCACAAAATCGCCACGAGTGAGGAATCGACCGCTGAGGTCAAGAGGGCGAGATATCAGCCCAGTCGACCGGTCGCTCCTCCACAGGCAAGGATGCCGTCGGAAGCGCAATTCGCGCGCCATGAGCAGCCTCCTCAGCCCGTGGCTTCGTCATCGCGGCTACCTGAGTCGGGCCCGCAGGCCTCTTCAGAGTCGCTGGCTGCCGTCAGTGAACCCTTGGCAGGTCTGTCCTTGGGTCAGCGGGAAGCCGCATCATCTCGGGCCCCACCTAGGGGGTCCAAACCCGTCGCTGTGGCGCCAAGAGCGCCCGTTACTGTTACTCCTTGCGCTGGGCCTGGAGGGAATACTCTGGCGCGAAATGCGCCTGCCCCTCCGGTGGCTCAGCCACAACCAGAATCGTCCACCCTGACCAAGTCGGGGCCGTCTCGTCAGCGTCACGGCCGCAAGCCGCCCCTCGATGCCTCCAAATTGGAGGTTATACTCTTTCCTGCTGGCATTCCCGCATGAGCGGGAGAAGTCCAGATGTTGTTCATGTTGCCGGTGTTTGTACCGGCCCCTCCAGCAAAGTATCCCGTGGTCGTCTTGACCCCAGACCCCCGTACGCCGGAGCAGTATGATGGTCTGGTGGCAACCTTGAGGGGGAAGACTAGGCCTGATAGAGGCAAGAAACCAGTACCATCCCTGTCCGACGAGAGCGACTATGGAGAGTCAAGCTCGGAGCAGGAGGAGGACGGGGAGGAGGGGGAATCGGCCGCAGACCGATTCCAACGAGTAGCGCGCAATAAGCGCATTGCGAAGAAGAAGGCGATTCACGCCAAGGAGCTAAAGGCCCAGAAGTCGAGGGCCGAGGATGAATGTTTGGGGAGGATCCCCGATGGCTTGGGGGTGAAGGTGTGGGGTCCGCTCGATATCAAGCAAATGAACTCGTGCTTTAGAGGAGCACTCAGCCATTGCACCTATTATTCGTATGCCACAAATACGGTGTTGATGGGAGCTGACGCCAATAGAGCGGCATCATATGAATACTCCTCTGGCCATCCTGCCCACATTCCGGGCACGATTGTGTATAAGCACGCCCCACGCGGTCTTCCCCGCACTCCTCTAGAGCTGGACCGGCTCTACAAGTATTACGCCAATGTACACGTTCCGCGTCGCGACAGAATCGTCGCATATATGTTGATCACAGAGCTCCAGATGTTCGCGCAGCGAACAGTGGAGGCTCTGCATGATCGAACCATGCAGCTCCTGATGAAGGAGCCCAGGTATCAAGAACTCGTCAACCCGATGCAGGGCCCTGACGACCTTGCTCTTGTCGAGCGACGACACATTCCGGGGCGCTTTTTGCGCACAAAAGACGATGGCACCACGGCATTGCGCATAATGCGCGCTCAGGATCCAGCCACCCCGTTCGACCTTGACCAACTGGCGCAGTACGTGCTGGTCTTTGGCCGACCGGGGTTGGAAAATACCTATCAAGGTATCGCCGTGGATCATGCCTATCGCATGCACTGGCGGACCCTCTTTGGGTTCGCCCTATGTCGAGCATTGTGCGCTAACAGCGCAGCCAAGCCGGTGATCGTACGGCGCATGACCCTCGTCGTGGCCTGTCCAGGGCTTTATCGAGAGGCGATTGCCTCGTATGACGCCATGTTCCCCGAGCAGCCATTTGAGCCCCAACATGGGCCGCAGCTCGAAATTCACCAAGTTCACGTGCCCGACGACCATGCACGGAACTTCTCCGACGACGACGCGTTACGCGTCCTTTTACACAACCGGATTCCGCTGGAATGGGTGGACCACGCATACACGTACAGCGTGGTCTTCCTGGAACAGCAGTTCCATTCCCCCACAATGTCTATGGACATCTTTAAGCAGGTTGATGACGAGCGCATGGAGCGCCTCTCCACGTATGGCACCCCCGCCGCAATATGTCTATGGACATCTTTAAGCAGGTTGATGACGAGCGCATGGAGCGCCTCTCCACGTATGGCACCCCCGCCGCAATCCTGCAATGGGATGGATGGCGGGAGATGACTGAAGACGATCACTATCGTCTGATGTTCAAGCACCACGAGGAGAGCAAGCTCCTGGAAAACCCTGAGGCCAACGGCCTCTATTACTTGATTGGCATGGACCCAAATCGGGTCAACCTCCTAAAACGCTTGGCAGCGCATGACCTGCCAGCAGCAGACATGGACCCAGGCCGGGTCAATCTTCTGTCACGCACGGCAGAGCAGGGTACGCTTACCACCACCGCTTCAGCGATTAACGTCGCACTAACAGAGCCTATGGTGGTAGACACGCCTGCAGCCGAGGGGCCTATAACCCCACCGAGGACGGAATCGGCGCCTCCCCCTCCCACGATTAACGTCGCACTGGAGGAGGAGGCAATGGTGACTGAAACGGGCGCTGTTGCGGGAGCATCGTCATCCGGGTCCTAGACCCTTGTAAACATTATTTTGTATGTACCTCTGAGTATTTAACTCGAGCCATTTCAGCTGATACGCACTTTAGAGTCGCATGTAGATACAGCGGACCCAGAGGAGGGGTCATTCTTTTTTGTTTTTTATAATTTTATTATACACACCATTGGCTTTCTACTGCTGGCGCCCCCTGCGCCTGTGTCTGATAAGGACTGCTGTCTATTGTGTCCGGCCAACACATCTTCATTGCGCATGAGTGCTAACGCCTTGCAGCCACGCAATACGTGTGCATTCATCTGTTGTTGCAATACACGTGCATTCATCTGTTGTTGCACTACCGTGCATCTTTCATCTCGCTCTACCTCCCTTTCTCAAGACCAAGTATTCGGTCTCATTGGGGGGTATGTAACGGAGTCATCCGTATTACCATCAGCGTCAACGACGCTATAATCAATTAGTAGAGTATTATGTAAGATAACATCTTGTTTTCACTCTAAGTACTAGTCAATCCGATACTGCGGTCTGATTTAGCACTTGTGTGATACACACAAGATAGTTCTAACTCGTAACTCCGGTTACACATGCTACCCTTGTATATTTGCCAGGGCAGAAGCGCATGCCCAATTTCATAGGTCCTACTCTTTCAAGGCATGATAAAGAGGATAGAGACAAATACTGCGTCACCATGCTTTCCTTATTCAAGTCTTGATGTTCAGATGCTGATTTAAAAAACAAGTATAATTTATGGAGCATGGCATTCAACAACCACCATTTTACCAAAAGGCAACTGTGTCTTATGGCTAATATGAATATTAAGTATAAGTGTTTGAATGCCCATGACAACTTCTACGCACAGTTGAAGTGAGGTGGTGTGGCATTCTCAGAAATGGACGATTCAGTTTCCAATGTCAGAGATATGGAACAAAAGGATCATATGGATGACAAAGATAATGGACAACCTGAGGACTACGGGATAGACCTTGACTGTAGTAATGAGCTTGGCAAGACCAAACTAAAATGTCGGAGAGACATGGCTATTATGACTTCTACCATGACAAGCCTGAATTGGGATAAGCCTGTAATGGGCCAAACCTCCCCTGTTACAATGAAGCATTTACCTTTGGTGTCAGACATGCCTGGTACTTACTGGAGACATAAAGTCAGTGAAACTTGTGTGTCCATACTAAAAGATAGGCAAAAAGACATGTTGTCTGTTTGTGAACAGCACATTGGAAGATCAGACAAACAAAACAAGCCAAGCATTGTGGAAGTATGTGATTGTAGTTTTCTAGAGAAAAAACATTTGAATATCAAATGGGAACCCACTATATCCAAAATTACTACTAGTTTCAATCTCAATGAGGAACAAACCAGAGCATTTAGAATAGTGGCTAACCATGCTGCCACTTCTAACCCCGAACAGTTGAGAATGTATATGGGGGGTATGGGGGGCACCGGGAAAACACAGGTGCTTAAAGCGCTGTCCCAATACTTTGCAGCCCATGGAGAATCTCATAGGTTTGCAGTGGTTGCTCCTACCAGCACCGCAGCATCACTGTTAGGTGGATTGACTTACCATTATCTGTTTGGAATTAATGATATGGTACGTGACTCTCTGGCACAACTGGCTCAAGTAAAGTCATGCCTTATCAGGGTGCAATATGTATTTTTTGATGAAGTATCCATGTTGTCTTGCAGAGATATATATAAGATATCAGCGTGCCTTGCTCAGATTACAGGTCTGTCACACCTCTCTTTTGGTGGTATGAACATGGTGTTTGCTGGTGATTTTGCCTAGCTGCTGCCAGTAACTGGCTGTAAAAATGCAGCGCTGTATAGTCGCAGTATGGGTATGTGATCTATAGATCTGAACAAACAAAAAGCTGCATTGGGTAAAACAGTTTGGCACCAGGTTACTACAGTAGTCATATTGAGACAGAATATGAGACAGACAATGCAAAGTCCAGATGACAAATCCTTTAGAACGGCCCTCACTAACATGAGGTATCAAGCATGCACCAAAGACAATATCCAGTTCCTGGAGTCTCAGCAAGTCTCCAATCTTTCAGACTCCTCGCTTCTCGACGATGACTTCTGTAATGTGTCTATCATAACAGCACACAACATAGATAAAGATGCTGTCAATGTGGTTGGAAGTAGCAGATTTGCCCTAGAGAGTGGACTCGAGCTGACAGATTTTTTTAGCAAAGATACTATACTTGACAAGGATGACGAGAGCACATGCAAAGGTAAAGGTCAAGGAGCATCAGGTAGAAACAGAGTTCCTCTACACTCCTCTATTTAGAATATTCTATAGGAGCAGCCTCCATCATCCACATCTGGTCAAGTTGCAGGCAAACTGTCGCTATGTGTCGGCTTACCTATTATCATTAAGACTAACATTGCCACAGAGCTCTGTATCACAAATGGTCAAGAAGGTTACATATATGGATGGAAGTCATGTATGGGTTCTGTTGGTCAACGTATGATAGACACGCTGTTTGTAAAACTGAAGAATCCACCGCATCACGTACAAATAGAAGGTCTTCCTGAAGACGTAGTACCAATAACTAGAAGCACTGTTTTGACTGAATGCAGTCTACCTAACGACCAAAAGATTACAATTTTGCAATCACAAGTTGAAATACTCATCAACTATGCTATAACCGATTATGCTAGCCAAGGGAAGACTAGGCCTTTCAATCCTGTTGACTTGTTCAAATACTCATCAACTATGCTATAACCGATTATGCTAGCCAAGGGAAGACTAGGCCTTTCAATCCTGTTGACTTGTTCAAATGTCAATTCCATCAGGCTTACTATACAGCACTGTCCTGAAGGGCTACTGCAGCTGATACTATTATAATACGTGGATTTGACAGAACCATCATTCAAGGAAAAGCAACTGGTGCACTACATTAAGAGTTCTGGGATTTGGAGTTGCTGGATGAGATAACAAGGCTGAGGTATGTAGGGAAGCTGCCAAAGGGTTTCTATGATGCTCCAAGATGGTCTGATTTGATAGCATCATTTAGACAATGCAAAAATGACACCTACTTTCCTCCTCATTTGCATCCGTCCCTGAAATGGGGTAAAAACAATCAATTTGATGTATCAGGGTACATAGATATAAATTGGCATATAATATCAAGAGAGAGGCCACTACAAGAAAGGCCATTGCTCAAAAACACTTTCATCCCTGTTAGAAGGGCCAAGGTATACAAGAATCCATATAGCACAGAAAAACAGAAGATACAGGAAGACGTTGAGCATGGTCCAAGCAAATGCCAATGGTTGAGTCACGCAGATAGTCTGTCTATTTTGCAAGGTGCTTGTCCCCTCTTTGCCTGTTTATGAAAGCTGAACAGTTGCGCATACAATTCTGTATTGTCTATTATCTATAGTATATGCAACGACTTTTGTGGAAATTCAGCTGAGTCATCAATGACTAAGGCTGACAAATAGTTGTCTTTTTGGTCTGTTTTCAATGAATGTTGGTAGAAATGCTTAGAAAATTCAAATAAAATCACTGAAAAATCAGAAAAAATTCAAGGCCTACTGATACACTGATTTTAGTTTTTTGGAGATTTATAAATGCTTAATAAAATCCGAAAAATTCAAGAAAAATTCAATATAGCCTACAATAATGCTTGTGAAATGCAGAGGCCTTGACTGAACAAAGTGAGGTTGAGGCCAGGAATGAGCACTGAGTTGTGAAATGCAGAGGCCTTGACTGAATGCTGAATGAAGTGAGGTTGAGGCCGGGAATGAGCACTGAGTTGTGAAATGTGGAGGCCTTGACCGAACGAAGTGAGGTTGAGGCTGGGAATGAGCACTGAGTTCTCTATACATACTTGGAGCCCTAACCGAACGAAGTGAGGTTAGGGTGGAGGCTTAGTTGGGGGGGGTTTGGGGGCGAAGCCCCCAACAAGCTACAAAATTTGTGCCGAAGACACGAATCGTAGCTTGTATACAATTTATGGTGAGAAGATCCTCTAGAATGGTCTCAAAAGCTTAGTACATTGAGCCCGCATCTAAACAAACATCTAGTGAAGGATTTCCATAGTATCACTCCAGGAGATCATGAGGCCCTTGAGGAGACCAGGGAATGGCTTCAGACCAAGCTGTCTCAGAGGAATCACAGAGAGTTTCCATTTGGTAAATACATGTCTGTACACTTTTTGATTAACAAACGATCTGTCAACGTGTTAGATGTGCTTGATTCATTTATGGTCTGTCCAGCTCACCATGCCACGGCCCATCGGAGAGTTAAATCAAAATCAGTAATGATCATACTGATGCCAGGAAGACCATCTGTTCATGAGCATATTGATGACTTTTGATGCTATACAAGCACAAGATGTGATTCATATGTGAGACGACTAATCAAGGTTTCTCAGTTTCTGATGGCCCCTCTGATTATCTATTTCGATATATCAAGTGTATCAGTCAACATGAATAAGAGGCTTGAAATCATGACTGTTGATTCTTTGAATGTAAGTAAGTACACACTAAAAGGAGTTATATATTTTGGCAACTCTCATTTTTCAAGCCGCTATGTATCTTCATCCAACAAATCTTGGCATCATGATAGATTGACTACTGGATATAAAATGATAAAGGAAAGTGAATCTATGAGCTTGATTGATATGTCAAAGTGCAATTCCAGGACAGCCACGTTGGCTGTATACATCAGGACAGATTGATCACGAAGTGGCAGATTATATAAATGACTGCTGGAGCACCAGCTTATATAAACTATTGCTGTAGTGTTGGCTTACATAAACCACTGCTGGGGCAACAGCTTACAGAACAGCAGGTTACTCTAGCGTGACATAAATATTGGCTCAAGTGTTTTTGTTGGCTTCTGTGCAGTAAACAATTTACCAATCTTATTTGTTTCAGACACTGGATATTGTACCGTCTAGTTTGACAGTATTCACGATATTTGGTTTACAGATAAATGGTCTAAAAAGAGCGGCAACATAAACTACAATAAACAACAAACACTACGACTGTTGGATTCGCTTAGCAGCTAGATTAAGTGAATGAGTACAATATTGACACCTGTATTGAGCAACTTACCAAGCCCGTTTGATGATTCGTCTTCACTGCTTGAGCTACTCGAAGTATCACTTGCTTTGGGACTACAGGGAGTTGTATTTGTAGGAGCAAGTACAGGAGATTTGGGGGGGGTGTTGCTGATATAACCAGACTTGAGGCAGGTATTGTAAGTTTTCAATACATCGACAGAAAATTTGACCCAGCAAGACAAGTCAGTATCTTCTTTGCGTTGGGATTGAAATTTGTGAGTGTGATGCCAAGTTGGCATGCAATCATGAAATCCTGCCAAACATAACCATTGATGTATGGATAAGCTGAGGAAGTATGAAAAATGTCAGAACTTAGACGCAGAAAACACTCATGAAAGTCAACTGTTGGAACTTTGTGAATAATATATCAGCTGCCCCTCCAGGCAAATGTTAATTCAGCAGGATCAACATCAGAAGCACCAAGACATGGATGGACAAGGGTGTATGCCTTCCAGGCAGATCCGTCATGGAAAACAGATTGGATGTTGATACAAGTTGTTGACGGGGAGGTATCTGCATCGGAACCATGTATATGATTCAGCCATGCAGTTTTTTTGTAGTGCATAAGTACACAAGCATGGGTAGCCAGGAACCAAGACAATATGTATTCAAGTGCAGGCAGACCCGTTATGATACTGCCATCGGACTCGGCTTTGAGTTCATGATTGGAGAAGAACCAGTACATCAGCCTTTGCACACAGACCCGGTTTTTTACAGACACCTCAAAGGATTGAAGATCGCCATTCCAAGCATAGTCCAAAGACACGAGTGCATCATGCAATTCAAAATAGTTGCATAGATAAAGAAGTATCAGCACATCGTCCCATGAGTTTATGTGTGGAACATGACCATTGTCGTAATCTGCACATATGTGAATGGTATAAACAGATGTGACAATGACTTTACATACCATGATCGGTCACTGAATCAACAAGAACAAGTACAAAATATGTGAGGAGGCGCATCAGCACTATGTCTGAGGTGGGGCCGTGGTCCATGTTGGATATTGATGTCAAAGCAATGTAATGGTGATACAAGCCAATTATTGAGGCAGCGAGAGTCAATGTATTGTAGAAATGACTCCCACGGCATATTGTAGGTACTGGAGTAACTACTGCATGAGGTAAACATGGGTGCATGATGCTGTAATAATACAAGGAAAAGAAATAATCAGTAGACAAACAGCATGGAACCCGGCTGCAGAACAAGGAGCTCGACTTCTCACTTTTCATTGTTTGGCTTTCTGGTGTAGAAATCATTAACGTAGAGGTCCCATGCTCCAAAGTCATCATAATTTCCAGATTTGGGCACTGCCACAAACCACAATTTCGCACCAGTCTTGGTGAAGATGAACGTAGCAAAACCATTGGTGTCGATGTGCCAGTAATGGTGGGTGCCACTAGTAGAAGCAAGATACCATTGCATATCAGAAATTGGATAAAAGTCATTCACTTTACAGTACCTGTGACCTTGAATTTTTTCCCAGACAGCTGAGTCACTCAAGAATGGGAGGCACAGGAAAGTTTCTAGGGAGGCAGGAATATCCAAAGCACTTAATGATCTTGGGTACGAAGATTCTAGTGTCTTTAGAAGATCCCGGGGTGTTGCATGCTTTAAGCGCTCAATATCAGATATGGTGAAATCTGTGGAAAAAAGAATTAAAATTAAAGATAACAATAATAATACAAAGGAGCTTGAGCATACCATGCACCTGGATAACATTGTCCAAGACGCATATGTCTGATAAGGAGCGTGCATTGAAGCCTGGGTCAATATGCTAGTCCCCAATAACAAGAATATAAGAATGCGACATTAATGTTTTGGAGAGAGCAAGTGGAGAGGAAGAGTGATACTCAGTTTGAGTCATCACCTTCACAGATGAGAGTCAATCCTGATGAGCAACAGATGCAGCATACAATCTGCGAAACTAAACAAGGTCCCTGTTGAGCTACAGAGCAGTGAACGGAAGGTTACTAGAAAGAAATAGAATATACACATGTAAAATTTTGGTGTGTATTCAAATATCCCATCACTGCCAGACAATGGTATATATATGGTGTCCTCTTTGCAGAGAATCTATGATTCTGAAAGATCAAGACAATTCGGAACTTTGATGGTATGGCTATCCTCATCATCCTAAATCCAAAATCACAGACAGTTAATCAACGCATAGACAGTAACTCACCATAGACTCAAGGGTCAGGTCAATGTAACCCTGATCTGTCTCAACATTTTTAAGGGGTAAAGCAACTGCCATTACCTCAGCAGAGTTGTTGGAGGAATCGCCATCGCTATCTGAGTCCATATAAGCCTTACTTGTATAGTTTCTTTTCCTCTTTCTAGGCATCAAGGGTGCCATATTACATCGCTTGTTTTTGGCCACAATATGTGCCAACTTTCTCCGCTTTTCTTTCGAAGTCTTAGCAAAGCCAACAGTCACTGCCGGTTTGGAAGTAGGCAAATCATCATTAACTGCTGTCTCGGAGGCGTTGTCTAAAGTTAGTGAACCAATACCGGTAACTACAGATGTCACCTGTTCTTTATCCAGTGCTTCTGTACTGGGAAGAAATGCCCTAGTAGCAGGTGCCATATTGGAATTAGTATGATCAACCTCATGGGCACCTGCAGGGGAATCACAATTTGAAACATCAGATGCCATGTCTATGGGGTCCAGTTTGGGGGAATCCTCAACTTCATGATTCGAAATAACGGGTGACATGTCCATAGCGTCCTCCAAGACATGGACATTATTCGGAGAGGAAGGTACATCAGTTAACTGGTTATGGATTTTGGATCCTGTGGGGTCTTCCAATGCATGGTCAAATGCGTCTGTACAAGGGGACAGGTCAAGACAGAAATCCTCAGCATTGTTATTAGAGATATCAGGTGACACATCCATAAGGTCCCCTAAATCAACAATGCTATCTGGAGAAGTGGTCAAGTTGTCCAAATTTTCAGGTCACATAGGTGAAGACTGCTCATTACCATGAGGCTTGTCACTGACAGTTGGATGAGGAATATCTACGTGATCTGATGGGCTTGCTGAGCAATTAAAGGGTCCTGGTAAGTCAACCAACCCAACAGGGAACAAAGCAGGTCCAAACAACGGGCTTGCATCATCATCTTGTTTGGCTTTGTTTGCTTGTTGAAGTAGTCAATGCAGCAATCAAAACAACATGTAAAGCATCAAGCGGATGCTTCTTAGAAGGTGAAGGGACAGATACGATTTTAATCCAAGCAGGAGCTGCTTCGTTGATTTACAGTACAGTTCGTTCTTATTAATTCTTTCCATGTTTGATAGCATTGACATTGTTGGATTACAGCTGAATGTAAGCTTTGAAGCTGATGATTGAATATCCTATGTCTTACCCATATAAGAAAAATAAAAACTTACTCACTTCCCCTTCCTCCCACAAACGCATTTGTATTCCACCTGCATCATGGCAAAGCAGGCAACACAGCTTATCTAACCACAGTACCGTTTTATCCATTGAATTACAAGTAGAAACTCAACAGGATCTCATCAGACCCAATTCAGACAAAAAATGAAAAGCCCTGATTTGATGTTGACAGAGGTACGAGGTTGTCCCTTCCATTTCTTTAATAACTAACATCTGTATATTCTTAATTATCCTACTAGATGTCGAGGGATCGGAGTCACCGTTTCTATTTCTTGCTCTCAATATTCTACTCTCTATCTCTGTTTCAGAATACAGTAGAGAAGAAAACCATTTACACAAGTTAGTTTCTATTTAACATTGGCAAATTATGATGGTAAAAAGTATAGATATAGCCAAGACCATCCTCTGGGTGTTAAATCTGTGCTAGAGCTGTAGAACCATGCATAACCCTTGGGTATGGCCAGGACCATCTTCTTGGTGCTAAATCTGTGCTAGAGCCTGTAGAATTCACTGCTTCGCATCATCCCAGCCATACCTTTGGCATCTAGACTGGCACTGGTGACAACTCATCTTACTACATTATATTCTCTTAGAAGGCTCAATTCCTGTACCAACCTCTGTACATGCTCTTGGAAACAACGACCTGAAAACAACGACCTCCTGACCCTTGACCATGACAGGAAAGATATCATAATACCCTCTATATACACGAGTTTGAAGCACAACAATTCAAATGCTATTATCATGCACTCATCGGGATTTACAGGACACCCAAAATCTATCTATCATGGACAACAAACCTACCCTCTCCTGTTTGCCACCTGCTGCCCAAACAACAAGAACCTTTCTGCTACTGGGGCAGATATTTATGATGAAAGGCTGCGTCAGACTTGTTAACAGCACCCGAACTCATCATTTCGACTACAGTACATGCATTAAAGCCCAAGCCTGCATGCATATGCTCCAAGAACAACATGGGGGCTAATGACAAGCTAACAGGAGCGACACAGATGCCCAGGCAGGGTTTCGTCATCAACTGTTATGTAGGACTTTTATCCATACTCTGAACTCATGATTTCAATTCTAGGATATTAATAACATATGCAACTCGTGTGCGGACGCTTCAAGGACAATGAGGGGGCCAAACATAGGCTGTTTAAAAGCCAACACAAGCAACGCTGATGCGTATTAGTAGCTGTCACACATGATTTGGACTGTCACGGCGTGCCAGACATTGAACTCACAATTTTGATTTTAGGTCATGAAGAACCTCTTCACCTCGCATGCGGACACTCCAAGAACGATGAGGGGGGCCAAAGTTGGCTGTTTGAAAGCCAAGGTGAGCAACACTGATGTGTATAAGCATTGTCATGTGTGATGCAGACCATCACATTGTGCCAGACATTGCTCAACTTTGCTCAACCTGAACTCTACATTAAATGTCAATTTTGCCCTAACACTGTCCATGAATTACTTGTCAACTTCCAATGAATCCTTCCACGCTATTTCCCAAACTGTTGATGGTGACTCGTTGAATAAAATCGAAAAAAGTGAAGGCAAAGAGACTGGTGTGGTTCAGGGTATGAAGTATGTACCTTCATGCCATTTTTTTAGCTCTATATGACTAACATACATCTAGATCAGCGCACACACTCATTATTTGAGCATTCACATGCTGCAAGGAGATTATGGGGAGGGTTAAGTTATTCAACAGTCATGATCAGGTTCATTGCCTGTTTTTAGCGTGTTTCATTAAATAGAACCTCTTTACAGGCCAGGAACTCAAAACCACATCGCACAGGGATGTACCTGTTCTTGTATAGCGGTCGTGTTGATGTCAACATGTTCTACGCATACAGGGACAACAAAGATAAATAAACAATACAATTTTTGAATTTCTATGTTTTTTTGTATACATTTACGGAATATTTTTTTCGATTTATGCTTATGGACAGCAATACGTACAGATTATATTTTGATATTTACACAAACATGGTCTGGATTTCTCCCTATGTCATGAGCTAGTCTGCACTGTATTGCTGTGCTGGCATGTCACGCTAGCACCATCACATTGGCACTGCCACATCATGCCTCCCATAACATCCAACCGCATAGACCTTGGTCTCACCGTACATCGCAGCAGCCCATCCTTTTTGATTTTTAAGGTTTTGTTGTACTGTACAGTTGTTTCCCATACTTCAGAGGCCCCAGAAGCATCCAACCTGGCATAGGAAATCCCTAGACTTGTTCTCTTTGGATCTCCTTCTGCCAGGTGCATAGTTATTATGATATTGTCAGTACATACTCTAATACACTTTGGATCTCCCTTTGCCAGCTGTGTGACTGAGCCAGAGCCTCTAGAGGTCACTTTTACAGTTGTCTTCACTTCCATCTCTTCCTGTTTCAATGCTATACTCGATTTCAGGTGTACAACCCACATTATTTGTGACAGACACATCTTTTAGTTGTATTACAAGGATCTTGCTGTCCCTGTTGGCACAGCAAATTGCAGCAAGTTGAATATTCTTATGCATGACAAAGTTCATTTCGTTTTCATTGATGATCAACCTATCATCCTTATTCTCTTGGATTGCCTTCATGTGCCAGATATGCCCATAAACTTACTTTCAGTGGGCTCCATGACCAACCATGACTTAGAATTATGTTTCAACAAGGAAGCTACCACAATTTACTTCCTGGAATGGTCTCAACTTTGTGGCAAATCCTTACAAGCTACAGTTTTAAATCAATTATCTTTCCTCCACTGCAATTTTGTTTTGCCTGGCCCACCAAACAACTTGCCATTCCCAGCTATTGAATCCTCTTTGTTGAATTTTCTCTGGATTTTGGTCATCCCTGCCTTGTAGCATCATTGTTTAGGTCATTCTGCCAAGAATACTACATGGCTTACCTTGACTAAGGACTGTGTGACTGGGGTTGATTATAAAGGTCCTTTTCAGGACAATCATTGTATACTCTGCATAATTGGCAAACAGCCAGCTCGACTATTTGACAATCATAAGCACCATGCTACTGAGGTTTGTAAACTCCTACATATGGATTCCTGTGGTCCCTTTCCTACTCAGTTTGCAAATGGGAAATCCTTGTATTTTCACTCTATTTTAGATGACTGCTAAGAAGGATCACACATATAAACATTTCACATCCTTTTAGGCTCATCTTGAACTGAAGTCTGGCAATAAAGTTATGACTGTTTGATGCAATGGGGCAAAGGAATTCATTGAAGGAAAACTGAAAAATCATTTTGATAACTAGGATATCACACTCTAGTTGACAGCAGCATATGCTCACCAGCAAAATGGGAAAGTGGAACAGTATATTTGTACTTTGGAAGACACTGCACAGATACTTGTAGTGGAGACTAGACTCCCTGTTTCTTTCCTTGGTAATGTGATTCTGACAGCCCAGTACTTGTGGAACCAATTGCCTACTTTGACGTTACCCAATCTGATGACTCCATACAAGATTATTGAGGGTCATAAACCTGATCTGTCATTTCTCAAAGTCTGAGGTTGTCAATGTTTTGTCTTATACCCCAAAGAAACTCACCAGAAGGGAAATGCTAGATGTTTTGAAGCAATATTTGTTGGATACAAAGAAGGCAGATTAGGCTAGCACATCCAAGACTTGTCTGGTCGTTATTTTTTCTCACAGGATGTTATATTCAATGAGAATGTCCAGGAAAAGTTACAACTGACACCTTCCTTTCTGGACAAATTGAATTCATCATCATGTAATTCTCATATTTCTTCTTCAGACATTCTGACTCCTTTACCACTTAACCCATCATCTGACTTGCCTCATGACATGGGTATTTCATCATCAAATTTGACTCCTCATATGTCAACTCCAGATCTGCATATATGTCCTTGTTGTAAAATAATGATGACAGATGCAGGTCAAGCATACTTTGATGATATGCACAAAAGGAATGAATGTTTAGTCAGACTTTGTGCAGATCAACAAGCTCATTTATTACCTCATCAGAGTCTCTCTGCTATACTTGATTCAGACGCTTATAACCACACCAAGGACTTCTTGACATCATTTATAAATATTATTCACCTCGAAATTCTTGCACTCAATGACTACAAAGCTTATGCACTTTTGGGACCTGATATTCTGAAATTCAAAACAAATAAACCCTTTAATCCTGACAAAGCTCCAGAAAACCATTTCAAAGCAACACATTATTCTGATGCTAGTGTCTGGCAGGCAGCCATGGAGTGAGAAGTCGACAGCTTGCGATAACAACAGGCATTTGTACCTGCTGAACTACCTCCTAACCAGAAAGCTATTGGAGTCCAATGGGTATATGCTCATAAACTCAACCCAGATGGGTCAATCACTTGGGGAATGGAGAAAGCATGCCTCATTGCTCAGGGTTTTAGTCAATGTTCAGAAGACTATTGAATGACATATGCCCTGGTGGCTAAAATGACAAGTATCAGCATTGTTTTAGCATACACTGCAATGTATGATCTGGAACTTTTTACCTTTGATGTAAAAACAGCCTTTCTCAATGCTCCGCTGTTACAAGAAATATACTGCAAGCAGATACCTGGCTTTCCAGATCCAGATACAACAAAGGTCAACTGAGTTCTTTGTGCTCTTTATGGCTTGAAACAGGCTTTGCACAAATGGTACAAAGTAATCAGGGAAGAATTCAAATTGTATGGCCTCACTAGATGTGGGGTTGACCATGCAATTTTCTATGGTCATTTTTCTCTTTCTCCTGATGACTCTATTTCTTTACTCAATAACAGTCAAGAACTCTTCATCCATCATTTGCTTACACGTTGATGATGGACTCAACACAATGAACTCAAAGGCTCTATATGATTGGGTTATTCATCAGATGAGGCAACAGTTTGAAGTGAAGGATTCTGGCATGACAGATCTGTATCTTGGTATTTGCATCAACCAGGATTGATCTCAGAAAAAATTATGGCTATCTCAGAAAGGGTACGTTCTTGATCTTCTAACTACATATCATTTGTTGGAAGTGGCACCATTATCACTTTCCATCGCAGGGAAGATTGATGATTTACCTGATCCACCTCCAAACACCTTATCATAGATTGCTGATGAAGACATAAAACCTCAGCAACTACGCAATCAAATATAATTTCTCAAGATTGCCATCCAATCCTACAATCTGAATGGTCTTTCCGACAAACTTTGGTGCAGCAGACGCAGACTGGGCTTCAGATTCCTTGAATCATTGCAGTGTCTCAGGCTATACCTTTTTCATATTCTAGTCTTGTCTCGTGGTCATCAGTTAAACAACATATAGTCGCGCTCTCATCTACCGAAGCCGAATATATGTTGATCGCACCATGCTATGAGGGGGGCTCTGGCTATCAGATACTTCATGACCTCTCTAGATCTCCCTATTCCTCGCCCTTTTCCGATTTTTTGCGACAACAAGAGTGCTCTAGATATCGCAAATTCAGACTCAACTAGCACACGTTCAAAACACATAGACATTTAGTATCACTTTATACGCCAACATTTTCACATTGGATCTTTCACTTCTTCGTGGATCCTAACATCTGAAATGGTCATGGACATTCTCACGAAACCATTGGAAAAGGACCTTCACTACAAGTTCGTAAAGGCTTTGGGTATCGTTTCTTTACCTTAATCCTTTTTCCTCTATTCTCTCAATTGTTCCCACTTCGTCACTGATGGGGTTGTGTTGAACGTACAGCATTCTATTGGGTCAGTGAGTCTACGTGGTCACATGATCTAGGGTTTGGAACCGACATTCCTCAGTTGTTCTTTATCACGAAGAGGATGTAAGTGGTTAGTTAGCCTGTATAATACTGTTTCTCTAACTGTACGATATTGGTCTTTGTCTGTCCCGTAGGTATGAATAAAACTTAGTTGTTCTCTATCACGAAGACAGTACACTGAGGATTCTTTGTCTGTCCCGTAGGTTCTTGGATCTGGTCTAATAATTTCGGTAAGGGCCACCACACATACTCATTCAACGGGACACCTTTTCCTTATTCCACATTTGCTTTGTCTGAGCGGGGTGGGGTGGTTCTCGTGTGTCGCCATATCCCGCATGGTCCTGCCGCCTTTCCCTCAAGACACAGATTCGAAAAAATATCATGTCATAAAAGCTTTGCCCTTATGCAGCATTCCGCGCGACAAGCAAGACATTGTATCTGCCAACACGCATTACCTGCATGGTGAAAGCACATCTCCGACTGTCAAGGTACCATGGAGATGTTCTTCGACTCAACTTCAAGGGCGGCAGTGTATGTGTCCTTGAAATTTGTAGTTTCTCGCTGTCGTGGTCTCGTCTAACTTTTTGCAAATACTGAATGTGATTATTACCATGTAAAAAGGACAAGACAAAATGATTTCAATGAAAGTACACGTCAATACAGGGATAGTCTATGAATTAACACATTGGCTTCAACTGTTGAATTCCGAATCTATTCCATATGATGTATACAAAATAAAATTGTGGTGGGCGTACTACTGTCAAATAGCATGATATGATAGGTATATTAGGTATGTGCACCTCGATCAATTAGGACCAGACCGGTTGTCCTGTGGAGTTAATTGACCACTCTTGCGAGATGCTTTCCTGGACCCTTCAGAGTTCAGACGACTTTGCATCTTACGCTTGCGGTTGCTTGGAACGAACTTGGAGAATTTCGCAAGTTTGTGTATGACGCGATCTTCGTTGGCCTTCCAGTCAATCCGTCTCTTATGAAGCACCTTAGTCAAGAGGGTCGGCAGCCAGTAAGGAGTATCCAAAGTCTTCAACGCCGACTTCTTTTTTTCCTCTGCTGTCCGGAGTGTCGTGCTATGGTCCCTGTCATCGTCATCGTCATCGTCATCAACGGTATAAGCTAAAGAGGAGAATTGGGGTTGAGTATACCGCTCGCACAACACTTGCCGCATGCTTTCTAAAACAGATACGATCCCGGCGTTGGCAAATCGTGCCTTCCGAATCAATACACTTGAGTCCATATTCGAGGATCTCGCAGTGTGGATGCAAAGCTGACCTGTCTTGGGATTGAAATACTTGGAATCAAAGTTCTCGTGTAATGTTTCGGTCAGGATCACAGAGGTAAGCTCATGAGATGTGTATCGCAGCGCCATCCAGAAGATGAGATGGTAGAAAGATTCTACGTCATCAATTCGATTCTGGATCACTGGCGCTCCATCGTGCGGAAACAAACGGATGGCAAGGAACTGCCAGGTACCCTGAGAATGACAGGAGATTGAGTTCAGTACAAACAATAATCAGTTTATCCGTTCTTACCGTACGCTCCGGCTGTGCTTCCCCGGATTTCTTATCAGCCAGCTCCAGGTCGAGGGAAAGGTCCCAATCGATAAGATATCCTTGGATCGTTCCATCCGTCTTCCGCTTGAACATGATATTTCCGTTGCTGATATCACGATGAAGAACTTTGGCCTTGGTAGCAGCATCGCCATGAGCTATAGATGATTGTTATAATGCTAAATCAAAAACTCGTCAAGAATCACATACCTATCGAAGCGTCTCGTATGATCGTGATCATCTCATGTACGTTTTCAAATTCTTCCAGTGTCAAGGGCAGGTACTCGAGGGCGATCCGATAGTGACGATGTGTGCGCAAAGTTATCTCGAAAGGTTTCGGTAGTTTGTCATTGAATATCTTCGTTTGCGTAACGTGGTGGTCCTCATTGCCAATGTCAGCTCCATGATATGCTTCCGGAACATTTTGGACTTTATGCTCATGAAGCGTTTCATAAATCTTGTGTTCGGGCTTGAGAGTAGGAGAGTAGACGCGCCAACTTTCTTTGAGCAAGACGACCTTTTTGTCCTGTAAGCAGTACGCTTTGAAACACCGCGTCGAGCGCCCAATAGGGGAGGTAGAGCCAGGAGGCTGGTCTTTAAGAATGACGTAGTTCTTGTCACCAACGGAAATGACAAGGAGATGAGCCTTCTCATCGCATTCCAGCGAGTGTTGAATATCCGTCTTCTGAGAAGGAGATAGAGTAGCGTCGGCCACAGTAGGGTCACGTCCACGCTCCGCCGTCGTTGCAGAAGTGAATCGGCGAAAGAAGTCAAAGAGATGTGAGTCGTTGAAGAGAACCTTTTTAGTTACAACAACACCACTTCTGTCCCAACGAAGAAGGCGCAAGTATGTGCGGAAGATGAGAGCCGAGAACGCATGAGTTCGGAACTCCATTGCCTGGTGACACGTCGCATAGCTTGTGATTTGACCAAGAGTCTCCTTACCTCGAATACTTTCCCTCTCAAAACCGTCGACAAGATCGTCAAAAGGATCGTCATCATCATTGTATTTGACTTCGAACATAGCCTCGATGGTAGCATTCTCGTTGCCGCGATATACGACGATGTCGGGTTTGATATCTACACCGTCGAACACTTTCAATACATCGCTGTGCTTGTCGCAGAAGTTGATGTTCTCCGATGGTCGCAATGTATTTAGATACTTAACCTAGACAATATTAGCGACGCAATAATGTTTGAACCATATGAACCGCATACCAAGTCTTCATACATGTCCCCTTCCTTAGTCACACGTCCGAGAGCCAGTTCAAGAGTTTTATAAGCTGCTATCCCGTCGGGTTCGCTACCTGTACCTTGTACAGCTGGCAAGAAGTCGTTGAAAAGATGGACATCAACAGGGCCGACAACTCGTCCTGATATGATAGCATGAAAGGCAGCAAACTGAGATTCCAGTTCGTCAGAGATGGCGTTCCGTTCGCTGGGCACTACCTTGTGGTTTTTCATTGGTGTAGAACCAGCCTTTGGTCCAGGGTCTTTTGGACGTGGAGTGACAGGTGGAGATGACATGTTCCCATCGAGCAAAGTTGGCCTTAATAGGTCATCCTTAAACGACCACTGCCTGTCAGATTCTGTGGATTGCAGGATGAGAGAATGGCTCAGAACTAAAGGTGGATGAGTCAAAGTCAAAGTTCGACGAGTCAATATCACGTGAGGTATAGGCCTAGAAACACCGCCAGAATAATCACCTACTTATAGATTCATAATGTAACCGAATGACTCAAAATGTGATGGGCATAATACTATTAGAGAGCATGAATGGTGTAATAGGTATACATATTGGGTATGTGCACCTCGATCAATTAGGACCAGACCGGTTGTCCTGTGGAGTTAATTGACCACTCTTGCGAGATGATTTCCTGGACCCTTTAGAGTTCAGATGACTTTCCGTCTAACGCTTGCGGTTGTTTGGGAGGAACTTTGAGAGTTTCGCAAGTTTGTGTTCAATGCGACCTCCGTTGGCCTTCCAGTCAATCTCTCCCTCATGAAGCAACTGATCCAAGAGGGTCGGTAGCCATTTAGGATTCTCCAAAGTCTCCAACGCCAACTTTTTGTCTTCCTCTGCCATCCGGAGCCGGGACTTTCTCAAGCTATTCATACTGTCATCAATAGCATAAGCTTTAGAGTTGAATTGGGGTTGAGTATACCGTTCGCATAACATGCCCTGCATGCCCTGTAAAACGCATGTGATCCCAACATTGGCAAATCGTGCATGCTCAATCAACACGCCTGATTGCATATTCACGGACCTTGCAATGCCAAAGAAAGGCCGACCTGTCTCATCTCTATATCTGGCATCAAAGTTTCCGTGCAACTCAATAGTCAGCCATTCAGAGTGAAGCGCATGACCTGTGTATCGTAGTGCCATCCAAAGTATAAGATGGTAAAAAGACTCGATGTCATCAATCCAGGTCGGGATCATTGGCTCTGCATCATTCACCCGCGAAAAACGGATTGGAAGGAACTGCCAAGTACCCTGAGAGTGATGGTAGACTAAATTCAGTCAAGTAGACAAACACTTTAACTGCTCATACCATGCGCTCAGGCCATGCTTCGTCGGAATTTTCACCAGGCAGACCGAGGTCAAGAGAAAGGTCCCAATTGATGAGATAACCCTGAACTGTGCCGTCTTTGTTTCGCTTGAACATAATATCACTGCTGTTGGTATCACAATGAAGAACTTTGGCCATAGTAGCAGCCTGGCCATGAGCTAAATCCATCATGTTAGAACATCAAATGAGTTGTAAGGAATCTCAGTCGTACCTATCAAGGCATCTTGCCTGACAGTGACCATTTCCCCTATGATGTCAAGTTGCTTCAACGTGAATGGTAAGTACTCGAGGACAATGCGGTAGTGACGATACGTGCGCAACGCAAGCTCAAGAGGTTTTGCGGACTTGTCAAGCCATAGCTTTGTTTGCGTGGTATGGTACGGATCATTGTCATCGCCAACGTCAGCACCACCATATACTTCCAGAATATTCTGGACCTTATGTTCATGAAGCCGTGTATAAATCTCGTGTTCTGGCTTAAGAATAGTGGAGACGACGCGCCAATTGTCCTTGAGCATGACAACCATATTGTTCTGTAAGCAGTACGCTTTGAAACAGCGCGTCGAGCACCCAATAGGCGAGATAGAATCAGGATGCTGGTCTTTCAGAATGATGTATTTCTTGTCGCCAACGGAAATGGTAAGGAGACGAGCTTCCTCGTCGCACTCCAACGAGTCCCAAATGTCCTTCCTTTCCGAAGGAGATAGATCAGTGGCAGTTACAGTAGAATCGCGTCCGCGCTCTGCCGGCGTTGCGAGAAAGAATCGATGAAAGAAATCAAAGAGGTAACGATCTTCAAATGAAACCTTTTCAGTAACAACGACACCACTCCTGTCCCAGCGAAGAAGACGCATGTATGTACGGAAGATGAGAGCCGAGAAGATATGAGTGCGGAACTCTATTGCTTGATGACAAGTCGCATAGTTCGTGATCTGACCAAGAGTTTTTGAACCTTCACCACTTGTCGTCAGAAAGTCATTCATGTTGTCATCAAAAGGATCATCAGAGTCGTTGTACTTGACCTCGAACATAGCCTCAATATTGTTCTCGTTGGTGTAAACCATGATGTCAGGCTTTCCTTGGTCTTCGAACACTTGGACTACGTGGTCATCCTTCAACTTGTTGCAAAATTTAAGTTCGGTTGGACACAATTTCGTAAAATAATTAACCTATGTGGAGGTCAACGATGACGGACGATGCAGACAACTATGGAAAATACAGACCAAAGGTTCATACATGTCACTTTCAGCTTTTGCGGCCTTCAAGAGTGGCACCAACTCTTCATATGCAATTGTCCCACTGTGCGCCGCACAATGACCTTGTGACAAGGGTAAGAATGTTCTAAACAGGTCGACCGGAACGGGCCCAACAACCCTCTGCGAAATTTTATCAAGTATGTCTGGCGCGGGAGACTCCTGAGATATTCTGTTGAAATAGCTAAACGTTTGTGACATGATAGGTTAACACAAATCCATACAGCGAGGCTCCATCAGAATCCTGAGATGGAAATTGCCCGGTCGATTCTAAATGGCATTGCATAACACAAATCCATACAGCGAGGCTCCATCAGAATCCTGAGATGGAAATTGCCCGGTCGATTCTAAATGGCATTGCATAGTAAGTCGAAAAAAAGTATCTCGAACCACGGGTGGGGGTACGATAAACAAAGGTCTCAGAGATATTATCTTGACAGATGTATATCCTTGAAGAGGGTCCATCGGCGGAGTTTGATCGAGATCCTTGGCCTCATGCTCTGCCCTTGATGTGCAAGACAAACGATTCAAAAACAAACTACAAAGGGACGAGGACCTACATTGTTGTCAGCCTCATTGCGTTGTGGGAGATAAAATTCATCAATTTGAGTTTCCTCTCGCCCTTCCATACCTAGAGCCGTGGCCAGAGTGTACCAGTACACTATTGCAAACGTATCAACTACATTCAATGAAGGTCGCTAACACAAGAAATGATCATGAATTGGTCGAAGGGATTAACGGCAGCGTGGTGTAACGTTTTGCCTAAAATGGAACACGTCGGAATTGCACTCGACGCTACCTGTCCCATTAGAACAAACATGTTTTGATGAAGCTGTTGCGAAGTTTGATATCATTTCAGATCAAGAGGTCTGGTGATTTCAATGAAAGTACACGTCAATATGGGGATGGTCATTGAAGTAACACATTAGCTTCAACTATTGAATTCCGAATCTATTCCATATGATGTATACAAAATAAAATTGTGGTGGGCGTACTACTGTCAAATAGCATGGTATGATAGGTATATTAGGTATGTGCACCTCGATCAATTAGGACCAGACCGGTTGTCCTGTGGAGTTAATTGACCACTCTTGCGAGATGCTTTCCTGGACCCTTCGGAGTTCAGACGACTTTGCGTCTTACGCTTGCGGATGCTTGGGACGAACTTGGAGACTTTCACAAGTTCGTGTTTGACACAACCTTCGTTGGCCTTCCAGTCAATCCGTCTCATATAAAGCAGCTTATTCAAGAGGGTCGGCAGCCAGTAAGGAGTATCCAAAGTCTTCAACGCCGACTTCTTCTTTTCCTCTGCTGTGCGGAGTCCAGACTTTGTCGTGCTGTCATCGTCATCGTCATCGTCATCAACGGTATAAGCTAAAGAGGAGAATTGGGGTTGAGTATACCGCTCGCACAACACTTGCCGCATGCTTTCTAAAACAGATACGATCCCGGCGTTGGCAAATCGTGCGCTCTCGATCAAGTGGCCCGATTTCATATTCGAGGATCTCGCAGTGCGGATCTGAAGCTGACCTGTCTTGGGATTGAAATACTTGGAATCAAAGTTCTCGTGTATTGTTTCGGTCAGGGTCACAGAGTCAAGCTCATGAGATGTGTATCGCAGCGCCATCCAGAAGATGAGATGGTAGAAAGATTCTACGTCATCAATTCGATTCTGGATCACTGGCGCTCCATCGTGCGGAAACAAACGGATGGCAAGGAACTGCCAGGTACCCTGAGAATGACAGGAGATTGAGTTCAGTACAAACAATAATCAGTTTATCCGTTCTTACCGTACGCTCCGGCTGTGCTTCCCCGGATTTCTTATCAGCCAGCTCCAGGTCGAGGGAAAGGTCCCAATCGATAAGATATCCTTGGATCGTTCCATCCGTCTTCCGCTTGAACATGATATTTCCGTTGCTGATATCACGATGAAGAACTTTGGCCTTGGTAGCAGCATCGCCATGAGCTATATATGATTGATATAATGCTAAATCAAGAACTCGTCAAGAATCACATACCTATCGAAGCGTCTCGTATGATACTAATCATCTCATGTACGTTTTCAAATTCCTCCAGTGTCAAGGGCAGGTACTCGAGGGCGATCCGATAGTGACGATGTGTACGCAAAGTTATCTCGAAAGGTTTCGGTAGTTTGTCATTGAATATCTTCGTTTGCGTAACGTGGTGGTCCTCATTGCCAATGTCAGCTCCATGATATGCCTCCGGAACATTTTGGACTTTGTTCTTATGAAGCGTTTCATAAATCTCGTGTTCGGGCTTGAGAATAGGAGAGTAGACGCGCCAACTTTCTTTGAGCAAGACGACCTTTTTGTCCTGTAAGCAGTACGCTTTGAAACACCGCGTCGAGCGCCCAATAGGGGAGGTAGAGCCAGGAGGCTGGTCTTTAAGAATGACGTAGTTCTTGTCGCCAACGGAAATGTCAAGGAGGTTAGCTTTCTTATCGCACCCCAGCGAGTGTTGAATATCCGTCTTCTGAGAAGGAGATAGAGTAGCGTCGACCACAGTAGGGTCACGTCCACGCTCCGCCGTCGTTGCAGAAGTGAATCGGCGAAAGAAGTCAAAGAGGTGTGGGTCGTTGAAGAGAACCTTTCTAGTGACGACAACACCACTTCTGTCCCAACGAAGAAGGCGCAAGTACGTGCGGAAGATGAGAGCCGAGAACGCATGAGTTCGGAACTCCATTGCCTGGTGACACGTCGCATAGCTTGTTATTTGACCAAGAGTCTTCTTGCCATCAATACTTTCCCTCTCGAAACCGTCGACAAGATCGTCAAAAGGATCGTAGTCGTCATTGTATTTGACTTCGAACATAGCCTCGATGGTAGCATTATCGTTGCCGTGATATACGACGATGTCGGGTTTGATATCTACACCTTCGAATACTTTCAATACGTTATCATGCTTGTCGCAGAAGTTGATGTTCTCTGATGGTCGCAGTTTATTCAGATACTTAACCTAGACGATATTAGCGATGTAATAATGTTTCCACGATATGAACCGCATACCAGATGTTCATACATGTGCCCTTCCTTTTTCGCACGTCCCAACGCCCGCTCAAGTGCTTTATAAGCTGTCATCCCGTCGCGTTCGTTGCTTGTACTTTGTACAGATGGCAAGAATTCGTTGAAAAGATGGATATCAACAGGTCCAACAACTCGTCCTACTATTTCAGCATGAAAACCTGCCAACCGAGACTCGTATTTTTCAGGAATTGCATTCAGTTCGCTAGACACTGCCCTGTGGTTTTTGATTGGTGTAGAACCAATCTTCGGCCCACCATCCTCCGGTCGTGGAGGAGTGACAGGTCTAGTTGAACCTACTGGGTTGTCCTCAAACGACTGCTGCTCGCCAGATTCCATGGACTGCACAATGAGAATGGCTTAGAACTAAGGGTGGATGGATAAAGTCAAGTTTAACGAAGGTCAATATATATACCACGAAAACAAGGCCTCGTGGTGGCGGCAACCCGTGAATTGAATAAACTTATGTAATACTATTGTTTGTGAAACCAGGGAATTGTTATTTTGGTTCGTCCAATGCCCTTCAAAACAAGGGACACATTATCCTCGTGGTCCAGATGAGATTGACTGATAGGAGTTAGCTGGTACAATAGTATCCGCAGTTGCTCCCCTCCACTGGCGCCACTCCGTCGTTTGGTGGTTGGACCTACATGGCGTTCCTGTGGCCTTGTTCCAACTTCTTCTGGTGTACATGTGCCCAGTTCGCAATCCACCTCAGCTGACAATGACAGATCTCTCGAACCAGTAATTCTTCCTCCGTGTATTCCACATTTTTCTGATTGCCAACAAATCGATAAAACGTCAAGTCGGCCTCGCGGCCATCGTGCGGCTTCAGCCTGGCCCACAATGCATGACTCGGTGACTTGTTTTCCACGAATGCTACAACTGGACAAGTTGAGTCTGATGATTCACCATCTCAGCGACACGAGGTTAGGTCCAGCCTATGGCACAAAAGACTTCCTTTGGTTCTGGATCGTGAGTGGCCATTGTTGTTCCTGCAATGCAGATACACGTGTTTTGAACCCTGAGATGACTCACGAACATTGGGGTAGCAGGTCAGAAGTATTCAAGACCAGAATGTCCACTGTGTTCATCAAAACGTTTGTGATGCAAGTCGTCGAATCCCAGCTTTTTACACTGCTCGGTACTTTAAATTCAA
The DNA here is from genome assembly GCA_027475525.1 of Macrolepiota albuminosa. Lineage (NCBI taxonomy): Eukaryota > Fungi > Basidiomycota > Agaricomycetes > Agaricales > Agaricaceae > Macrolepiota > Macrolepiota albuminosa. The sequence continues at coordinate 773,545 of JAMWFC010000122.1, forward strand.
TGATGAATGCTGGTTTTCCCCTTCCGCGTAACAAAAAGAGATCCGATTGCGCTGCGTATTTGAGCCTGTCTAATCTATGTTTCTTGACGGGTGACAATTATTGACCTTGAAGAGGCCTTTAGAAGCCGTGAGACTCGCGTGACGATGGACGGACGAAGTTGGGGGGTCGTAAGAAGCGAGAATTAGTGGGTATCAAATCACGCAGGCAGATATTCACTTGGAGTGAGGTGTTTGCGGTTTGTTCTTTTTCTAAATGCCTGCTTGCGCGATAAACTTGGCTGGGACTTACGCTGTGCTGTATACCATTATCAAGAGATCAAGCTAGAGGGGCACGAACAGACTGTGTCTGCACTAATCCGGTTTATAAATGAAGTTGACCCAAATGCCAATCGAGTAGAAGCTTTTGTGACGATAATGTGAAATACGATCTGATAATTCTGCAACGTCTCGAATGGCCCGACATGGTTGATCAAGACTTGTCTGGTGACTGGTGTGTCAAGAACCTCTTCAATTCACCAAGTCCATTCTGGTAACCCACTCTCCCAGACATAGATGCCTGTGCCAATGTAGCGAGGGAGGGGTAGGTGGGTAATGCTGACCAGTCACAGTAAGTAATGCATTAACTGGGGAGGGAAGGAGTAATGCAACACAATAATCCATTAGCTGTTGAGATCAAGTGCATAAGGACACCGCGAGTGATTAAAAAGTACAAAGCACACTCTTGGGCCAACATCAGGGCCGTCTCTTTGTCCAGCCAGACAAAGAGACAATGGACTCGATACGAGTTATATACCACACATAGATATTGAACACCCTCAGTCATTTATACGGAGCACATAGATTAATAACATACGGACAAATACTTACCTAGGTCATAGATTATACTTAACCATATTCTGATCTAGGTACAGAAATACAGTCATTTATATGGAAGACTGAGGATTATAGTTAAACGTATTCTAAACTAGGTGTAACCCTTCAACAGGTTATGGGCCATTACTTTCTCTGAACAAAGCGTTACAAACTTGGAGAGTTCCACAAGTACATGATTTTACCCCTCCCTCATTGGTCTTCCAGTCGATCTGGCTCTTTTGAAGCAGCTTATTAAAGAGGGTTGGCAGCCAGTAAGGATCCTCTAAAGTCTTCAACCCCAACTTCTTGTGTCCCTCTGCCGCTTGGAGTTCAGATTCGCCATGTCATTGTCACTGTCATAATTTAAAAATAGAAACTGTTCTGCAGGATTAGTATACCGCTCGCATAACATACGCCGCATGCCCTGTAAAACGCGTGTGATCCCGGCATTGGCAAATCCTCTCCACACTCCTCCAGAAAGGTCAACAGGACTTTGCATGCGTATATTATTAGGGCTCGTACATGGATGTGGAGTGGACATTAACCGTTTTCAGAGATATACAAATATAAATATTGATCTGCACGTGCTACATGTGACCTCGATGGGTCAATTTCGCAATTCGTCGTCTGCCGTCGTCGTGGCCTGCAGTCCCCTCGCCTGCTAACGGTTTGCTGGGCTCGACGCAATCTATGCCCAGCTACTCGCCGGAGAACTGGGACGGCAGTCGATCTGCGCAGGACTCATCATGGTCACAACAAACAAATGGCCGACACTTCACGCCGATGCCGGTCGGTGGCCAACACGGAAATGGCAAGGACGGTGCTTCACGAATGGAACTGGATGCGTCAAAGGAAAAGTTGGTTGTCGAACACGTGGATAATCGAGATGAGTTGATAATAAATGTACGTAGATGCTTATGAATGGGCGCTTATCAAAGACGTTTGACATGCTTTATATAGCCTGTTGAAGGAACTCAAATTTCATCAATCTTTTCACCGACGTCTGGATATCAAAACGTCCGATTCGCCCAGGCGACGAACGCATCAATAACTTCGGAGAACGGCGGACCCGCTGAAGTTGGTTTTGAACTGAACCCACCAATGCGCTATACTTTTGACGCAAGAGTAGGAGACCTTCATCAGGTATGGAAACTGAATCCAGCATCTTGTTGGTGTGCTCATGGCCTGAATTTGTCTAGCGTATACCACAGCAACAACCTCAAATTTTACGAGTAAAGTTGCGCCGTTGTTTCAAATTTGGTCAAAGTCCTAACGGGGTCCACTTCCTTCTTATCCATAGCCTGTCACAGACACTCAAATTCTGCCAGTGGCTCAAGTGATCATATTCAACTCCTCTCAGATCGTTAGACCTGACTGATTTGACAGATACTTTCTTCAAGTCATTTAAACCACGATAAACCAATGATAGACACGAGCCAATCAGGGTATCTATTTGAGAAACCCCTAGTTGGCCCTCCCATAGAATCCGGGATGGATGTTGGTAGATCAGCGGAACTGCACGACATAACAAAGATATTCGACGACGACATTGATGTGACCGTTTTTGATGACCGCACTCAAGGGTTCGTACAGGCAGCTGAGGAGTATCTTCCAACAGCATTCGTAAGGGCCAACCTCTTACTTCGTCCTCAATCACTAATCACGGGCCCAGGAAACACATTTTTCATTGGCACACGCTGCGGACTCTCCCGCATCATTCGACATTCCAACAGACATATTCCACACTCCATCCCGATCAGCCAGCGAATCGCATGACAACGTTTTTGCACCTAGCCCCTTGCCTTCCCCAGCCCCAGTTCTCCGTCGTGTCGTCATGTCCCACATCGCTGTGCCGCCTTTCCCTCAGGGCACAAATTCGAAAAAATACAGAGACATACCGCGTCACAAAAAATTTCGCCCCGTCCGACCTGATGTCCAGACCCATATGAGCATGGGCGAGGCTTTGCAGGCGGCCATGAACAACAATGGTGCCATATACACCGTCTCGTCGCAGAAACGGAGAATTGCCGAGACCAGAGCTGATTCGGTGAATTCATCAAGGCCGCCGACTAGAGTGGTCAAAAATAAACAGGAGGCTGGGGTAACTAAAGAGAAGGAGAGGAAAAGGGAGCGAGAGGAGCGCCGACTAGAGTGGTCAAAAATAAACAGGAGGCTGGGGTAACTAAAGAGAAGGAGAGGAAAAGGGAGCGAGAGGAGGGGGAGATTGTGCCGTATCATATGGATGTCAGTGAAAATCGAGCGATCAGTGTCGTTACATCATCTTCGAGCTTCATTTCCACTCGCCGACCCTCCCATCGCTTCCAACGACGCGAATATGGGTATACGACGTACGAACCAGAATTGGATATCGTTCACCTCACGATATGCGGCATTCCGCGCGACAAGCATGACATCGTATCCACCAACACGCGTTTTCTGCGCGAGGCTAAGCGTATACCTACGAATACCAAGACACATTGGAATAGTTATTCCACTAAAGCAGATGCGGATGACTATGGGTATGCACAGAAATGGTCCTCTAGGTGTGAATCGCTTGAGGGGATAGAGGAGACGTTGTCTACGGGCGAATTTTTGCTGGCTATGGATGATAGTGATGCAGAAGGGTCGGAAGAAGAGGAAGTGGTGGTGCAGCGGGAAGAAGACGAGGAGGACGAAATCATGTTTATTGGAAGGAGTGGCCCATCTCAACCTCAATTGCCGGAGAAGATATGGTCGAAAGCGCCTGGGAACACATCTGTTCTCAATTGTACAATTCGCGCTGGGACGCCGTCGGTTGATGACGATGAGGTGGAGATTATAGAGGTGTCGTTTTTGCCGAAACAGAAGAAGCCTCAGGCAAAACCGAAGGTGACATCAAGGACGGGTAATAGCATGCCGTCGTTGGGCAAAGTCGGGTCCCAGGGCGTTGTGCGTAGGTCACTTGCGAAACCTGGCGAAGGAGGAAAACGAAACTTGCCACCTAGTGTACCTCATCCGACTAGATCAAGGGCGATACCGCGAGAAAACCCACGTATCCAAGCACAACGGGTCCGAAAACGCCTCCGCGCAGATGACGACGAAGAGCGGCACTGGCCTTCGGCCAAAGCTCTAGGAAAACGTCGAGCTACGAGTCCTGGTTCTCGAGATCGAGAGACAAAGGATGTTCAACGCGTCCCACCTCCGCCCTCTCCTTCCCTATCGAAACTTCACTCCGAACCAACTCAAAAGATCAAGACGCCAAAGACACAGAAGTCCTCGTCAAAGCCTTCGGAACTGCTTGAAATGGCCAATATGATCAGCACTACTATGAAAAGTCACCCTCCGCCTCCACAGCTCTTCTCGGATCGACTTGCGTCACCTCTTCCTTTCTTCCCGCCTGATCACTTTGCATCTACACCTCATTCAACTGACACGACTGCGGAAGCCTTGTACACGGATAACTCATTGATGCCACCAATGAGTCAACCAAATTCTATGTTTGACTCAACAGCCATTATGGACTTGTCCTCGGACTTCTTGGAACCGCACGCTTTAGCCTCGCCCTTTATATCCCATGCCATTGCGATTGGGGGTGATGAACCCTTCTTAGCGGGCGATCCCTACGCGCACTTGCCGAGTCCTGCCGATCATTACAGGTTCTCGTCACCCGAGAATCAAGTGAACTTAAACGGACATGGGACTGGTTCGTTGACATGGAGTCCAGGGAATGGGACGATTGATCCATCATTACTTGGAGGACACCTGCCAGAGAAAGAGGAACACTCCGCACCGTCACCTCTCTCTCCGGTTGCTTCGTCTGTGCACCTTGAGTTGGTCGCGTACGATTCGGACACACCTTCCGCATTAGAATCCCCGTCCTCACAGTCAACTCAATCTCGGCAGGCTTCCACACCCCGAAGGACGCCATCCCCAACAACATATTCGCCACTTGATCCTTTGTCTCATATGATCTATTCGTCTCCAGAGCCGCGGTCGGCTCACCTCACCTCGGACAAATCGCGTACCTCTGTCCACCGTGGGAACGTTACTCCCTCAGCAAATCCGAGTACGTCTGACAGAGCTACAAGGTTTGCGCGCGCGTCGAAACGGCCTCAGTTGCCTAATGGAATGATTCCGACTGCGGACGTGTATTTGGAAGGGGACTCAGATGAAGAATGGTCGCCTACGGCTGGTGAGAGGCCCAGGAAGAAGACCCCAGCGAGACGAGTGGTCAGGCCTCGTGATTACGCTGCAGACGACTCTATATCGACATCTGAGTATGAGGAAGGGTCACCATCTAGATCGAAAGCCGTTGTTCTGCAAACACCACCAGTTTCCACTGTGTCAAAGCCAAAACAATCGACATCGCGACCGCCTAAGGTGGATTGGCCGCGAGACCCGCAGGAGGAATATTGCCATCAATGCCGCACAAAGACTTTTCGTCAAAAATATGTATGTCCGTGCACAAAAAAATATTGTATTCGCTGTCTAAGTTTAAGGTATGATATCAGTCTCTCTCCAGTACTAACAGGATTTAAAATAGCTGTCAGATATTGCGGCGAATTAACGTATACCTTTCCGTGTTCCAATTTCAGATGCCCATATTGTCAGGGAATGTGTAACTGTGATATTTGTACTAGGAAGCGAGGCGAGGAGTATATCTCTTTGCGGAAATACAAAGCCAAGAAAATATCTCCCAAAACTCCCGTAACACGCGTTGCTGAAGAGAAACGCGCTGCAGACTCGGTTGTACCTCCGGTTACTCGCCACCGACTAGGCGGCAAAAAAAATCTATCCCCTTCTACAGTAACAGGACCAGTTCAATATTGGGCGACTATATATGGAATGGACGGAGAGCGGATTGGAAATGCCTTTGTTGGTAATGATAGTGAAGGTCTTGTACTCCCGCATTTTCTTGGAAGTGAACCGTTACGGCAACCTCAATCACAGCATCGTATATTTGTAGGAGAGATTCAGGATTCGTGGGGGCTCGGTGAAAGGTACTCGGTCAAGGATTTGAACCCAGTTCCTTGGTATGAGAGGAAAATTGGTCAGAACAAACGTATATATGTTGGAGCGAAGGCCCCATTATCCTGGTTATCCTGCAAGAAACCAAAACCTTCGTTTCGTCAACACAAGGAACCGCTATTATTTGATAATAAATTATCGTCGCCACTATCGTCCATGAACGAGAGCGAAGACGGGGAAAGCGTAAACGAGTCAGGAATCGGTGAAGGCGAGTTGCATCAAGGACATGGGCCATTTGATGTCGAGGCTGATTTTGAGATGGCTGTACAGGAGGACGTTGATGGTTTCGTTGTCAAGGGCCCCGGCGCTGGATTTTCTACAGATAGTCTCGGTGATTCTGACGTCGTGAGGGCTATTTCGCTGGGGTTAATTGCGTGCGGTATGACGGTCCAGATCTCGAGTTGTTGATCTCATTGATTTGCCATATCCACTACATTCAGGATTTCATCCGTGAACACGTTAATATAATAGGTTCCTCTGAATTTCACTCTTGGCTGACACATTGGCGTACTATATAGGTGTACTTGTCTCCGCAACGTCGTGTACCATAATATCCTTAGGCTTTACCGGACTGAGAATGAAATACTTCATTTAGATGAATTCAAGTACTTCCAGTCAAGACGTCCACATGCGCAAGGCGGCCCGAGACAACCGAAATCAATCTTTTTCTCATCCATCCAACACCGTGGCACATTTACGCCATTTTTTTTTTATCTTGCAAGCATTTACCCCTCTCACCACTCACACTCACACTATGACATTTGAGGCTGCAGCTATTCTCAGGGGCGTCGACGTTTTTCTGTTCGACGTGTTCGGCACTGTCGTAGATTGGCGAAGCACTGTTGAGAGGGAGCTGAGAGCTCTTGTAGCTCGACATGATCTTAGTGGGTATCCCCTCAGAGACGAGACTATGCCATACGAAAACCATGTCATTCGTTCTCAGAGGTTGACGAGAAGTGGGAAGCCAACTTTGCACAAGAATGGCGCACAGGGTACCTGGAAACGACGTTAGCTCGGTTCAAACCCTGTATCCCATTTAAGAACTTATTTGTTTCATAGTCGTGCAATTGCTAAAGGTGCTTCTGGAACTACAAATGTTGATGTAATGCATCGTCAGGTACAAGATTTGACATGAAATCTGCCTGATTCGGGCTGTCTCGCTTGCTTGACCGCTGTGCGCTGATGTCTCATAGATTCTGGATAGAATGCTGGACATTCCCGGTTCACGCTGGCAGTTCCTCTCTGCCGTACTCGATGATAAAGAACGTGAAAGACTCAATGGCGTTTGGCACCGACTCGATGGTATCATCCATACTTTCTATTGCAATAACAGGTAATCAATATCTATCCTTCATTAAGGTTGGCCTGATTCGCGGCCTGGTCTATATGCATTGAAGAAGCATGTGATTTGTGGTGCTCTCTCCAATGGAAACATCCGTCTCCTCGTCGATATGGTGTGTTTCGATTGATTCTCAGAGTCTTCTCCATTCCTATATCGTCAGAATTTCTTTGACATTTGACAGGCAAAGAACGCAGATCTTCCTTGGGATGTTGTACTTTCAACAGAACTTTTTGATACGTTCAAACCGTGAGTATCATTTGAGCATATTAATAAATAACGTTATCATCACAAGATGCGAATAACGTAGCCATTAGAAATCCAAAGGCTTATCAATCCGCTCTTCGCCATCTAGCTGTTGAGCCAACACGGTGTGCTATGGTGGCAGCTCACGAATGGGATCTTCGTGGTGCATCCGCTGCCGGATTGCGTACCGTGTATATTCCGCGTTCAAGTGAAGGAAGCCCCGAAGTCGAGGTGAAGACCAAGGGAGAGGGTGGTGAGGTGGACATAATTATACGTTCTTTCGAGGAACTTGCAGGCCTTCTGGTAGCGGCTGGGAAAGACTGATCGCTTTTGTCATTGATGTACATATTTACACAGACATTTGACGATGACTCATTACTTATGAGTGCAAACCGGAAGCAAATTGATTGTCATTGATGTACATATTTACACAGACATTTGACGATGACTCATTACTTATGAGTGCAAACCGGAAGCAAATTGATCCCGATGCGAGTCCATTTTTGTTTTTTAACACTCGATTGGTTTCCATTTTTGCATGCGCCACCCCGTGTGCTTCAATCAATACATTTATGGGATGGTCTTTTAGGCACCTCATATTCGCTCTCTGTCTCCCTCTTTGTACTAATTGATCCTGTTCTGGATCATGAAGCCAAAAAAAGGTCTGACTTTGGGATATTTGGGATACGAATACCAAAAGGGGATGGCGGTGACTTGGTGAATTTCACGGAACTTTACCGTCGGCAGACGACCGCCACTCAGACTCCTTCAGTCGTGTGCTACTTCAATGAGGTATACTTCATTCTATTGATTTTGTTTTCTACGTACGCTTGCTTCGGATTTTCCTGTTCTGCCTGCCTTTCTAAATCTTGTACCCCACCGTCACGAGGCTGAATAGGCTTGTCTGTCTCAGTGGACACCAGGTGCACTCTGCCATCAAATATCGTGATCATGTCCTCAGAAGAAGAAGGGCAAGTGCGCATAGGTTCCTTTACCAAGCGGCGTAAGCTGCAACGCGCCTGCGATGTTTGTCGTAGGAAGAAGAGTGTGTTCTCGAGATTTTATTAATATATCTATTGTTTCTGACTCCATATTACAGTTCGATGTACGTTGAATACGAAGTGTAACATCTGTATGGAAGCTCTGAATATGTCTCCTCGATGCAGGCGATGGCGTCCAAATGCCGGGCCAACAATGCACGAATTGTACTGACTACGGACTCGAATGCACTTATGTTGAGAGTGCCAAGGTGACTGAACAGATTCGTCCTCTGGCTACCTCCACTGACTCCGCACCTGACAGAAACGCGGGCCTCCTAAATTGTCCGTGGTCTTCTCTCGGGACATCTATTTTAAGTGTTGAATATTTTTCATTAGGTATATTGAACGACTCGAGAACCGTGTCAAGAAGCTGGAAGAATTTATAGGAAGGGTAATTTAATCCGGATTCTATTCATGTCTCAGACCCTAACTGTTTTGATTCCAGATATCGCCAGAAGCTCTAGAACAGCTCGACGTCAGTCCGTCCGCCCCTCTTCAAGTGTCTCCTCACAATCCTTCGATACCCGAATGGACCCCGTATGACCCTTCTCCGAGACGATTCATCCGCCATGTGGGAAGCGGTAAAAGTCCGCCGCCTGCGTCAGATGAGGAGTCTTCTGTGAAATTTCTGATGGATGACTTTGACCAGATGCACATAACCCTGGATGACTCTCGATATCTTGGCAAGTCAAGCGGGATCATGCTGATCAATCTCGCGTTGGAGATGAAACGTGTTTATATGGGTGATGGTGGTGGTTCCACTCGTCAACAGAATGTAAGACGCCTAGTAAGTTATCCTCCTAACCCATTCCTGCGTTTTCCGAGGTTCAGCTCACATTTTTTATAGTACACCGAACCGTTACCTGTTACCCCGATGCAGGCTCCCAATTTTAAATTCCCTGATCCAGATCTCATGGCAGCCCTCATTGACCTCTACTTTATACACATGAATCGATACCTTCCCCTCTTGCATCGCCCTACATTCGAGCGCGCAATCAACTCGGGCTTGCACTACACTGACGCTTCGTTTGCCGCAACACTCTTGTTAGTGTGTGCAGTAGCAGCAAAGTACTCTGATGATCCCCGTGTAATGGATGAGCCGCAAAAACCCGGTGGGAAGCCTGACCCACATTCGAGTGGCTGGAAGTGGTTTGCGCAGGTGCCGTTAGTGAAGACGGTGTCCATTAGTGTTCCTAGTTTGTACGATCTTCAATTTTATGCTGTAGGTCCTCCGGCGTGTCCGTCGAGATGGATCGGTACTCATTACACATTGTAGCTCGTCGGGGAGTTCCTTCAAGCCTCATCTGTACCACAAGCATGCTGGACAGTTGTTGGGATTGGTATCCGTATTGCGCAGGATGTCGGTACGCATCGACGGAAATTAAAGGAAGCGCACACTGTGGAGGATGAGCTGTGGAACCGAGCATTTTGGTAAACAATTGACTCTGATGTCAGGTCAATCAATCTCATATGTATTCTTCAACAATAGGGTCCTACTATGCCTGGATCGGCTGTTTAGCTCTTCTCTTGGGAGGCCATGTTCATTACAGGATGAGGAGTTGCGTTGTATCTTTCTAGAGACGAAAAACCTGGCTTATAAGGCTTTAGTTTCGACATTGACATGCCTATGGAATGTGACGATGAGTATTGGGAGCACTCTGATCCAAACCTTCGCTGGCGACAGCCAACGCCGGAAAAAACGCCTTCCATTATGGCGTATTTCACTTGGTACATCAAGCTGAACCGAATCCTGGCGTTCCTGCTCAGGACAGTGGTAAGAACCAAACTTTTACCTTGTGTGGGTTTGTTGATTCAATTATCTGATACACCAGTATGCTACCAACAAGTCACGAATTCTATATGGCTTCGTAGGGCAACATTGGGAAGAAACCATCGTTTCCGAAGTAGACTCTGCCCTGGAATCCTGGATGGCCAAACTCCCTGATCATCGTACGTCCTCCAAATTTACTTATCTATCTCTCTGTCGTCATGGTAGCTAAATACTTTATTTGTTTCAGTACGCTGGGATCCCCAGCGTCCCGATGAAGTGTTCTTTAATCAATCAGCTTCCCTCTTTTGTTTCTACCAACATGTCCAAATCCTTGTTCATCGGCCGTTCATCCCAACCCCAAACAAACCTGACAACGCACTTTCATTTCCTTCTCTTGCCATCTGTACGAATGCTGCTAGGGCGTGTAGCCATGCCCTAGATATTCAGAGGAACAGGTTTGGGCTCGCACCACAGCCTTTGATGGTAAGTGTTTTTTGTTTTTCAATCCAAGGCTGTTACGCAAGCGAGAATGGCAATCAATTTCTCATCATGTGGGATCTCTGTAGACCGCAGCATTTTCGGCTGGTGTGATCCTGCTACTCAGTATCTGGGGTGGGCGTCGATCGGGTCTTACAACGGATTTCGATAAGGAGATGATGGATGTGAAGAAGTGTATGGATGTTTTGGCGCTTGCGGAGGTCAGGTGTGTATATTCTTTGAGTTGCATACCCTCGTCTCACGTATTGGACAACTTTTGCGTAGATGGTACCTCGCTGGCCGTCTCAGGTACATACAGTTTTTCAAGCTTGTACACGAGACTGATGACAGAGCCCTCAAAGTGACATCCTCAACGAACTTGCCTCCGTTGGTGATATGCCACTACCACAACGTAGGTCGAATTCGCCCTTTATTACTCCCAAGCGCGAGCGCAAGCAGAATGACGATGACGACGAGTACGTGCTCAAATCAGCGGCGCGTTTAGCTAGGCGGATAAAAAAGGGGCCAGAATCTGTCTCTCCAAGGGGCACTGTCGGGGTACAACGACAGCCATCGCCTCAGTTGCATACGCCACAGTATGATGTTGATTATCGCAAGCCCCCACAACAGCAACCACTCCCACTAAATCCACAGCAGTATTGGCCCTGCCAGTCCACGTCCCAGCTTACCCAAGAACCTTCTGATACATATGTCCAGTTCCGTTCTGATGCCTGTTTACAAGCGCAAGTCCCAGTGAGTGTTCCTGCCTTCGGCCAGAGCTCAGGACCAGCAATATACCTTAGCGGTCCTGAAGCAATCCCCGCCAGAGCTGTCGGAACGGACTCTACTGTAGTAACTGTGTATCCGTATCAGTCAGGCGGCACAGTTGCAAATACTTTGAGTAACATGAATATGGACGTCGATATGGGTCTCGGGCAAAGAACGGGGGATGTTCGACTTGACTTGAATCCTTCGGGAGCTTTGGCCTCAAATGTCGATCAGTCGTTCATGTGGTCTAATGCGCCCACCTCTTTTGAGTAAGTCGTCTTGTCTCATTGATTATATACAGAGTCCTCATTGAGAATGGCAGGTCAGATGAATGGGGAAATTATATTTCAGCTTTGAATAATCAGCGTGTGCCTCCGGATTCTAGCCAGGGAACATTTAATCCTACGGGATGACTGTCCTGTACTAATATGGTTATTACATCTTTCAAGTGCGAATGTGTATGGCGTGCGCGTGTCACTACTGAAACAGCACCTTGACTCCTCTGTGACGAAGTTTTCCCTGATATCTCCTGTATTTACACAGGTTCTCTGGGTTTTCAAACGTGTTTTTTTCCCGATGGCGATCCATTAACGGAATGAGCAGTGGATTTGGGTTTGTCATCATGTCGTGTTGAGGTTATGAATCGTCCGTCAATCCGAGACCTTAGGACGTGCTTTTGGTTCTTTTCGAAATTCCTACATATCAATCAGGTTAACGCAGTTTTTCAACCCGAAGGTTCCGTCATCATAGATGCATGGTCGAAAAAAAATTAAAATGCTTGGGAACGTCAAATCTTCTGGTGGTTTTTAGGTCGTTGCTGGTTCCACTGTTCACCTCAGTGCGCTTTCTCTCGATGTCGTAGTACAGACCGGGGATCTACAAGTGTAAGAATAGCAAGCTTTGTGGCTTCTCGTTATTCTCGAGCAGCTGATGGCCTATTTCCGTGTCAATCAATGGAATAATGTGGAGTTAGCTTTAACTACCTTTATATCGACGGCTCATTAAAATTACCTTTCTTATGCAAGTTCTTACAACGATGCAACTCGGAGAAATATATATAGGTGGCTAATAACTGACTCATTCACTAGGTGTAATACCGACCTCTACCTTTCCACTTTGCAAAAATTCCTCTGGCCTGGCTGTGTGGTGTACAGTCCACCCTGGATCCCACTACTATACTATATAACTAGGAACGCTTCACAGATCTTACCCTCTTGTATATCTCTTCTGTGGTTTCTATATGGCATGTCCTGTAGAAATTTTCCATCTTCATCCAGACGCTTCTCAAATCAACTTTCTTGTTGTCATACGTTTGATTCTTCATTAATCTCGGCCGTGCGTCTACTATCAAATCTAGACAAATTGTGCGTTTTCAACAACTATTTGATCTCTCGCGAGCATTTCTAATGTGCTGAGCACGTAGATAAATGACCTGTATCATTTTTCCTAAAGACTTGCGCCGTATGCATCGGACTGAATTTTCAACTTGAGTTTTCTTTTGAAGGTCACCGCCTGGGTGTATTCCAAGCCCACGCACACAATGTTGGATATCTGTTGGATCGAGCAGTCTGACAACAACTCCACAACTCCACACCCAAGCGAAATGCGCAATCTTAGGGTGCCAGCCACATCAAATTTCGATGGTCTTGGTAGAACTTCAGATGAGGCCTAGGAGCAAACGTACTCATCTGACAAGTATCCAGCTGGGGATCAGTAGTTCTGTATCGTATGTAGACACGCAGAGTTTTGGTGTGCGAGAGAAAATCAGTGGGACGTTTAACGATAAATCCGTACACCACACGACCTGAATCATTTGTCTCGAGCTTATTCTCGAGGACGGCGGGATAAATTTAAATGTGAAGTGAAAGTAAGGTAGTAAAAACATTTCCTTAGTTCGGATACGGGGAATCGAACCCCGAGCTGCCGCGTCAGAACATAGTTGGACAATTACAATGAGAGGCGGCAATGTTAGCCATTACACCATATCCGATGCCGAAAAATGGGGTCTTGTAAAAAACTTGTCCTCTCCCCACACGAAAACAACCTTATCATCACGTGATCAAAGGCTAATCAGGGATTGGCGATTCGTCAGTAAGACCTAAGTCCGTGGGACGTGCGAAGGCTTCTAATCGTCCGAATCAAAAGCGATAACCCCAAAGATGACTTTATTCCGCTTGACTACGCCACTTGTCTTTGCCACTCGGACAGGCTTTCAACCTTTTCATAAAGTTATTATATCATGATGGATGATGACTATGATATGGAAGATACCTCACCATCTTCTCACCCTCCTGCTCCCGTCGCTGCCCCACTCCCGAGTGAGGTTGTCCACGACGGTTCTTCTGCCCTCATAGTTGCCGTTTGGGATGAACATCCGAACCCGATAGAAGTCGCATCATACCTAGCCCGATGGCCACCCTCTCGTACTCTTAGTACATACGCAGCGTGGATTGCAGTGGAACGCGGACCTCAGTCCAACGCACACAAATCTCAGGATATAGCTGGTCTTGCGAGAGAATGGGAGACCCTGAAGCAGCGTGCAGCACCCTTTGCAGTCGGCGAGCCGGGCATCGAAGGACAGGGTAATCCTGTAGTGACCATTGAGGCTCTGGATGCGCTTGCGCTTGCATATGGTGTACTATCTGGGAAGTGGCTTATCTATGCAAAGCCGCACAAGATCGATGATTTATGGTCACGCATCGTAACGGCAGTCATTGCAAATGCGCCCGCGGGAGTTGGAGCGCGCGCAAAGGTGTCACCTGCGCATCCGGGGGAACCACATGTCGTGTGTGTATATGTGGAAGATTATAGTAATGAGGCGGAGGTCAACAGGGTCAGAGAAGCGCTGAGGAAAGTTGGAGTGCGCTGGAAGATTGGGTTCAAGCCGGACATTTACACCCACCTTGGTATCTACAAGACAAACGAGTGGAGAATCCGACCAAGCCGATACTTTGCATAGTGGTTGGTACTGCAACCCTTTGCAAGCTTATGTTCTTCCCTTTTGACTATTAGACTCTGAACGTTGAACCCTGTACTGGTCTACTAGTGTTATACCAAAGACTTGTTGTAGTAGTTGAAACCTGCTGACGTAACTTGTACTTTGTCGGATGTTTCCGATACTCCTTCACTTTTGCAAAAGGATCTCCGTGTTATAGGCAATTCGTGTATGGATAAACGACATTGATAACAATGACTTCACGCTATATCACACACACCGAGAACCCTCCATGTCTGGGTAGTGTCCCTCAACTACAGAATACAATAAACAAGATCTCTTCCGCACTCAATACCACTTTCCAGAGTATCTTACAACATGGCCATCAGAGTTCCAGTCGAGGCGTGTACGTAGGCCTTGCAGGTAAATGATCTACTACTCTTTTGACCAATACTGGGGTAAGACATCGCGACTCGGCCAATAGGCATTGCGCTGCTGGATCATCGTCTTTCGAAGTCTGAAGTTTTACGTACGGACCACTTGCACTCCACTCTTGTCTCCACGGGGGACCAAGCGCTTCTGGCTTGTATGAAATCTGTGGTTCCAAAGCGTGTGAAGCAAGTATCACCTTCGCATGTTTCGTTTCTGGAGACAGATGTCGGCGTTGCCACTCTTGTACTGCTACGTCTTCTTGAATCAGGCGGATCCATGAACCAGTTGCCTTTCTTCAAAGATTATGAATTCTGCCTTCAGCTCATACGGGCAGCCGTTGAAAGTGTGAAGAACTCCAAGGAAGATGCATGTGAAGTGCTGTATGGCCGTGCAGGGCTGCTATATGCACTCCTGCGTATTCGTGACGGTCTGTCCAAAGCGCGAGCTTCCTTTTCTGCTGACGCAGAAGTATCCTTAATGGCGCTCAATGAACTTGCTAGCGACGAGGTTTTACGAGCTGTGGTCGGCTCGGTGATTGATATAGGAAGGGAAGGTGCTGCAAATTACGCTGTAGCACTCAAACCGGTATCTAATATGCCCATTCCGCCATTGATGTGGGCTTGGCACGGAAAGAGATACCTTGGAGCTGCGCATGGTGTAGGTACGCTTTTCTTTTCTTTTCTAATCACTTTCGCAAGGGAGAATTTAAATGAAAACAGCTGGCATTCTGTCTGTCCTATGGACCTGCCCTTCCAATATTGTAGAGCCATATTCTGAAGACCTCGTGAAAACCTTCGAGTGGCTCGTCGACCTCCAAGATTCGGCAGGCAATTGGCCTTCCAAAGCGCCTGAAGGTGTAATAAATGATCATGCTCACAAGAATGAATTAGTCCAGTGAGATCCCTTCACTGCCTCGGTGGTACTTGCTGATTTCCTGCCTAGATGGTGTCATGGAGCCACCGGGATACTCATGCTACTATCTAAAGCGTCTTTGAAACGGAGCGGTATCATCCTAAATCAAAAACTAATCGAGAAGGTCAATTCTGCAATCCGTAAAGGAGCCCGCATCGTCTATCACCATGGTCTGCTTAGAAAGGGCGTCGGGATATGTCATGGTGTCGCAGGGTCCGTATACGCACTCCTGGCTGCCTCTCGAGTCCTCGACACACACACAACACAGAATGGCGCACTGATTGCACTGACCGACGAGAATGCCAAGCAACTACGGAGAGCGGTGCATCTTGCAGTGCTAGCAGCTGATTTCGAGCAGCTCACGAGAAATGGGGAAATGAGGAACCCGGATCGTCCATGGAGCTTATATGAGGGCTCTGCGGGGATATGCTGTGCTTGGGAGGACGTACTTCTTAGTTTGGCTGGCCGTGATATCACTGGCATACCGGGTTTTGATGATCTTTAATTTTTACTTCGTTCATGCTGCCTCAATGGTGTATAAACGAACGTCTAGATCTTCGATGTGCCATGCCTTGCAACAGCACGTAATAGCACATCTCAAATTGGAGCTTTGGATCCTGCCTTGTTCCCAGATTCTGTTGGCTCAGTCTTTTTATGGAGGGGTGTTATCATGTTTGGTAGCATTCAGCAACTAACAACTGGGCCACTTGGGGTTAGTTCATTCCGCCCGCTGATTCAAGTTGTCCGCCCTGAGGAAATGCTTTATGCGTGATCCTGGCGTGTAGCAGTATGGAATTCTGTGTTATTTGTTGAGGAGGTCTTGCCATCTCTGCCCACTAAAACCTCAGCCTGCTTAGGCCAGTTCTTAGGCAAGTCACCCTCATTTCCCAGCAGGCATTTCCGTGTCTCTTTTACTAGTCTTTGGTTTGCTCTATTTCTGCTGTAGTTCATTCTTGCTGACAAGAGATAGTCAAGGTTTAACCGCAGACAAGTCAAACACTGAGCCGAAAAGAATCAAAGGCGCTGATTCGGTGAGGCTTCCAGAACACTCCGCTATTTCGCTATTTGACTGACCTTGAAAATTAAACAAGCTTTGCTTCCATTGCTTGAAGATACGTTAACTATTACTAAAACTCAGCCCTCAATGTCAATTTGTCTTTTTTTTAGCTCCCAATTGCTGTCAACATGTAGCGAAAGTGATCCGGACCATAATTCAATGTTGGAAGGTTGGATTCAGACACAACTGCCTACTTTTTTGACGGCTCATAGATTTCCTATGGTCAGTTTTTTTTTATCTTGGACATCGGGCTGTCCAGTTGAGGAAGTGATATGTTAGCCCTGGAACCTGCATGCTGGATCTGTGTTAGGAATCTTCTTATGAAGAAAGCACGAAATCCTTTGCATTTAGGTTGACAGTCTGCCTGGATGTGGCTCCTCAGACACCCACTCTACGTAAGTTTGTCATCTGGGTTGCTGGTCCTGATGCATTTAACCTGTTTGTTCTTTTTATATCTTTCTTGGAGTAACTCTACTCAACACTCACGCTGCTTCCGATACTACTAGTGCCGTATTCCCGAACCATTTCTACCCTAGGAGGCAAAGACAAATCTAGATTCCACCATCTCATCGATGGATCACTTGACTTCGCCTATGGACAGTTCTGTCAAAGACTTCCTATAAATACAACTTGGCTTAAGCCCTTTGTCTCCTCACCCTCACAAGTTATCAATCAACTACCCAAGACTCAATCGTCACATTTGATAGTTTCCCAAATGCCTTCCATCCGTATCATCCTCCCGTTTGTGGCTGCAGCGCTTGCGATTGTTTCCTTCGCTGCGCCCCATCTTGGGGGTACACAAGGGGTCGATGTTTCACTTTCTCTGATAGCGGCAGACGCAAGTGGTAGTCGTACGTATTCGTTCACTTGTTCAATTAAGGCAACACGCTAACACCTCTTTTTTTCTTATCTTGCAGAACCCGACGATGGGTGAGCAATGTTGTTCATGATTTGACTGTATTGTACATGCCCAATGCTTCTGAGTAGTACAAAGAGGCGACGTTATGACCCTGAGTGTCCGCGACATCTTTACTACCAGGGTATTACCGACTGGAACGAAGTAAAAGCCATCTGTGGCATCGATGATTGGTACGTTGTTAGCATTGCATCTGGCCTATCTCTCAACTAAAACACATTTTGAGATATTGTAGATTTTGGCTCACTCCGAGGGTGGAGTTTGCTAACTTGCTTTTCAAAGGCCATTTAGACTCAATTTTTCATGTTTCTATGACCCTTCTGTCCGCTTACACTGAACTTTTTCCATTGTCCTTCGTCGTTTGTGTCGTTGCCTCAACCCGTTTTGTACTAGTTTTCACAAATTCTGATTAGTTTACTTTCACAATTGAATGTGTCTGCAGTCCTGGAAATTTAAGCTGATTATTGACGACAACGAACCGATCAGGCGGCTCAAAAGTTGACTGGCGCTTGACGAGAAACAGTGACTGCCAGCTCCGGCAAATAACCAATTCATCATAACGTCATCAAATTATTGTCATAATCCTGTATGTTTCACTCTTATGTTTTTTTTTTTTCAAATACCTTTCAAACAGATTATTCATCCTTATTTACAAACTCTCCAACAGGCCCCACATATCTCATAAGTACAATTAGTTAAATACTGTCCGTCACATGAAGTCAAAATCATCTTCGATTATTGACTTCAGGTGAATACTTACTGTATTTCATTCTTTACTTATTCTAACATAAAATCTTTGATTATTGACTTCACGTTATACTATTGTTATTCATACATGAATACAATCGGTTCGTGATTTGCTGCAACAGGTTATGGGCCCCACTGCCACCAATGACAACACTTCAGAGATCTTACAGTTTCTGAAGTTGCACAAACTACCATGTATGGGCAAACAATATACAAACTACTCTACAGGCCAAGGGACTATATGTGAATCTAGCCCTTCCAAACCACCCACCAGGTTCCTTGATTTGATGACTTCACCTTCCAAGGGGCAATGAGTTCCCTGAGACTCCTTATAAGGAAGGGGACAAATTAATGAAGGCCATGCAGTCAAATGAATTCTTGACTTGGGAACATGCACATGAAAAGTATGAGCATTGGCTCAGCAAAGACAATTCCACAGTAGGACTGATTCACAGCACTATCAAATATACTCAGCATGAAACAATTGCTGGAATCAAAGGCTCCAGGAATATTTGGGAGCACTTATGATGAAACTATATTGACCAACAAGGTGGAATCAATGTCTATTATTATTACCAGCAAATGTATGCTAAATGATGAGATGGAAATTCTCCCTTGACTGATCATCTGGGATTCTATATGAATGTCCATTGTCAGTTCATCAAGGCTGGTCATACCATTGATAATTACACCATTCTAAATGTGATACTCCTTTCATTACCATGCGCCCCTACATGGGAAGTCATCAAGCAAAACTTATTATTTTGTAGCATGTTGTTAATATACTCCTTTCATTACCATGCGCCCCTACATGGGAAGTCATCAAGCAAAACTTATTATTTTGTAGCATGTTGTTAATCTTGGAGACTGTGACAACCAAGTTTTTGTCAGTCTATAAAGGTACAGCAATGCTAACTAAGCTCAAGATCAATATAATAAATGATCAATCAGTAGATAGTATTACAACATCAATGGCAGTCTCATTTTGTGGTCATACAGGAAGCATTAGTAACCACAACTTCCACTGTTAAAGCAGAATACATTGCCTTAGCAAATGCTACCTATGAGGCCATTTGACTTTATAATCTGCTGAAATATGTGAACTTCAAGCAAGTTGGTTCTATTATTATCTATACCAACAACATCAGAAGTATTGCTTTATCCAAAAATCCTGTCAGACACTCACACACCAAATACATTGACATGTGTTTTTACTTTATTTGCAAATATATCAAACATGGCAACATAAAACTTCAACTTATTTCAACTTGCAATATAATAGCAGATGCTCACATGAAGGTATTGTTGGGAAACATTCTACTAAGCCACTGTGGCTTAGTGGAATGTCTCCCAACAGGTATTGCCCAAGAAGATCTTTAAAAAACACCATGCCAGATTAGGTGTAATATTGCCTACATTGCTATCAAGTGAGAGTAATGAGGAAATGACTAGCATCTTCAGCAAAGTGACTAACTCTTCATAACATCATCAACTTTTGTCACAACCTTGTATGTTTCATTATTATTTATGCTTTTCTCAAATATTTTTCATGCAGATTAGATTATTCATTCTTATTCAAAAGTTCTCAACAAGCTCCACATATTTTACAAATATAAATAGTTAAATATCTATCTGTCACTTCAAGTCAAAATTGCCTTTGATTATTAATTTCAGGTGAGCACCATTACTGTATTATGTCTATTACTTATTCTAACTAAATCACCTTCAATTATTGACTTGATTGTACTATAGTTATCCATACACAAAAACAACTTTTTGCAATATGCTGTGTCAGGAGTTCTGACAGAAACTTATGATGTTAGAGCATTTATTTTGCCAGAGCTACTAGTAGTGTCAGAAGACTAGTTTCTGGACTGTGACCAACCCTATTCTGAGCTTAATCTGATGAAATGCCCACTTTTAGCACATTCAAATGACACTTTACTCAGCATTGATTATTGTTAGTTATACTCCATTACGAACCCAATTACAGTGGCTCAAAAAACTGTCCCAATGTTTCATACTTTTTGAAAGATGACATTGGCATGAAGGATGAGAAGTACCTAAAATCCTAATTAAATCATGTAAAATACTATGGCATTGTAGCTACAAAATGAATCTAGGTTTATGTAATCAAGATCAAAACCGATGGAGCAATAGCCATTTTAAAATATTCACTCATTGGGACAGTTTTTTGAGCATCTCTAATTTTAGTATCTAGTACTTTGTATGTCCTCCATTTGCCTTGATAATTGCTTGAATCCTTCTAGGCATGCTTTCTATTAGTCTTTGGCATAGTACTTTGTATGTCCTCCATTTGCCTTGATAATTGCTTGAATCCTTCTAGGCATGCTTTCTATTAGTCTTTGGCATACCTTTGGTAGTATTTCATCCCACTCCTTTGCAACCCTCTCCCATAATTCATGCACACCATGAGGAGGTGTTTCATATTGCCTAAGTTACTCCTTAAGGTACTCCCAGAGATGTTCAATAGGGTTGAGATCAGGAGATTGGGCTGGCCACCAAAGGACATCAAAGCTGTTGTCCTCAAACCACTTGTCAGCCCTCTTGGAGTTGTGTTTGGGGTCATTGTCCTGTTGAAAGTAGCAGGCACCCTCCTCCATCTCCAACTTCTCAAAGCTCTCCTTTGCTCCATCATCCAAAATTTCACAGTACTGCTCTGCATTCATGATTCCCACTATCTCCTCAAGCTTTTCTACCTCATTCCAACCCATACAGCCCCATACTATGAGATTAATCCCTCCTCCATGCTTCACAGTAGGTGTAGTTGTTTGGTCTGAAATGTCTTCTCCTTATAGCTTCCACACATACTGCTTCCCATCTGACCCAATCCTGTTAATCTTTGTCTCATCTGTCCACAACACCCTTTTCCAGTCCTCTATAGTCCAGTTCTGATGCTTCTAAGCCCATTTAAGCCATAGTTATCAATGTCTAGCTTTGAGCATAGGAACTTTTCTCTTGGTAGCAGACCAATACCCCTCCTCCTTCAACACATTCTGGACAGTCAGGAGAGAGACAGGGTTGGAGCTGATGTTGTTGATAAAATTAGTGGCCTGGACAGCTGTATCAAGTCTCCCAGTTGAGATTTGCTGAACAATAGCCTGTTTATCACATGGAGTAAGCTTAGCAGGATGGCCTCCAGGATGGGTTTCCTTGTCCATCTCTAACTTTTTACCAATCCTCTCAATAGTAGACTTCCCTAGACCAGTTTGAGCCCCAATCTGATGCAGAGAATACCCTTGAGCAAGAAGAGAAGCAACAGTAGAGCATTGTGCAGAAGAAATAGGTTTCATAATGGTGGTTGAAAGTCAAGATGTGGTTCAACCAGCTTTGAACTCCAAATATATCTAAACATGGTCACATAACTTTGTTTATATTCCCACATGCAACTTACTCTTTATTTCTGAGTAAAATAGGAATAAACCTGAAAAATTAGAGATGCTCAAAAACTGTCCCAATGAGTGATTATTTTAAAATGGCTATTGCTCCATCAGTTTTGATCTCAATTACATAAACCTAGGTTCATTTTGTAGCTATGATGCCATAGTATTTTACATGATTTCATTAGGATTTTAGATACTTCTCATCCTTCATGCCAATGTCATCTTTCAACAAGTATGAAACATTGGAACAGTTTTTTGAGCCACTGTAGTTAAACAGTATTTTTTCTTAGAAAAAAATCCATTAATGTGACTGAGGTGCAATGTGCCTATATTACATGGTACTGCTAGAGTGATAAACAAAGCTACAAGAGCCATGCAATGCTCCACCCCCCCCTCCCCCCACTACATAGAGAATGAGTGGGCCAACATGTTCAAGTGCTGTTTTAGAGTGTGCTCCCCTAGTAGAATCTGTTGAGCTTGCTGTGAGAGACAGAGGATGTGGTGAGTGATGAGGTCCTGCTGGAGTCAGCAGATGGGTGAGGGGGACAAGCAGCTGGGCTGCAAGCCCAATCAATGCTGGAATGAGATAAAGTCAGTAGTCATGGTGAGCATATATGTAAGTGCTGCTGCCAGCTAGCTGTACCATTTGTTGATGGACTGATGCCATCTGTCAACTGTCATTTCAGCTGCTGCTGGCACTATCACTAATTGGATCCATTGTCTGCCATGCATAGTCATTGGATATGGTCTAAAATAGATAAATCATGTGTGCTAAGTTCAGATTGCCAGTGCCAAGGTATCCAGAGCTGGTGCTGAGCCTGCCATTGGTGTGCCTAGCCTGTGTGGGATTCTATCAATGGTGGATATAGTTGGCCTTGCAGTGGAGTGTCTTGGCCACATTGTGGACCCCATCTAGGATGTAGTGGGCTGAGTCAGACCTTCAGAGCTGCCTAGTTGTCACTGCCAATGAAAGTGCTGCCTTGTATCTGCTTTATCACAGATGTCAGGAAGTGAAGACTTAAAGTGAAATCCACAGCCTCACTCTTATAGACTATATGCTCTGCATCAGAGCCTAGGTAGTAGTGCAGGGAGGCAGTTTCCTCTCTGTCCACATAGAAAACAGCCACTGCACCCACACTACCCTCAAAACCAGAGCCATTGCAGTGGACCACTACTGTAGATAAAGCAAAAGCTTCTGAGGCAGCCTGCCCTGCCAACTCCTTGCTGCTTTCAATGTGGATGGTGAAGGAGGGTCAATAGTTGGATCACTGCCATGCTGGTTGGATCAATTCAACTAAGGCTAGTGTAATATCTGTTAACAAGAATAAGTCATGTAATGATGACCTGTGCTTGTGCACAAGTCATCTGGCCACTCACTAGGCCAGGCCATGGAGGAGATGGGAAGAGGGGAGTAAGGACAGATGTATTATGGCACATGACAGGACCTTCTGAAAGAGGAGGTTGATAGGCAGTAAGGTTGGCATAAGCATTGAGGACATCCCCAGCTGCCATGCTCAGTGTGCCTGTTGTCAGTTTGGCTGCCTTGTGCTGTGGTGGGCCTAATTTCTTGGTTACTGATAGTGAACCTGTGTGTTGTGTGCCATTCTCCAGAAAGCTGACCTCTGTAAACCAGACATCAGCATATGTAAAAGCAGGAACTGCCACCATGTTGTAGAGCTGGCAGACCCATCATGCTGGCATACTATCTGAAATCCAGGACAGTCATGCAATTTGCTGAGTCTACCATGTGGCACTGGCCATGACTTTCTGCAAATGTGCATTTCATCTAAGCTTTGAGTCAATGACTACCCCCAAGTACTTGTACATGCTGACAGTCTGAACTGCTTGAGTGGTGAGAGACCCATCATGGTTGGTCCTGGTGAGAACCAAGTCTGGCAGAGCTATATCTAACCAAGACCTGGGGAAGTTAATGAGGGCCAGCTTGCTAAGTTCAAAGGGTGAGTTGTGTGAGAGCAACCACTCAAAGCTACCACTCTATTGCTCCATTATGTTTGCTGCCACTGCATGAGCTTCCTGTAAAGTATTAGCCACAGCTAGGAATAGGACATCATCTACAAAGGTCAGCTCAGTGGAACTTTGAGAGTCAGCAACCTGGATGAGCAGGGCATTATAGAAGGCATAATACATCATTGAAAGCAGGCAGCCTTGCATTGTGCTGTTGTTGATGGGTATCTAGTTGGATGTAAAGTCATCAAATTTGAGGTGCATGCACTTATTGGTCAGCATCTTCTCAGCCAGCCTGATGAAGCATGTAGAGACTCCTCAAGCCTGCATGTTGTGGATCAGTTGGTCACAGATGGTGTTTGGGAAGGCACCTTGCACATCAAGGAACAGTGCAACCACCACCTTGCCAGCTCACTATGTGCTCTTGATCCTGCTTGTGACAAGGTGCAGGGCATCTAATGTATTATGGCCTAGGCACCCTCTAAACTGGTGTGCTGGCAACATACTGAATTTCTTGGCTAGGTAGGAGAGATCAGCAGCTATAAGGACAGAGAGGAGCTTCTCTATTATATTGAGAAGGCAAGACCAATTGGTCAGTATACTTTTGTTACATTGTAGGAGGGTTTACCAGGTCTGTATAGGACTAGCATGAAGGATTCTAGCCAGGAGTTGTAGTATATGTCAAGCTCAAAGACTGCCTAGTAAATGAAGTGGAGGTAGTCAACTAGTACATCAGTGCAGCATTTCAAAATAATGTTAGGCAGACTGTCTGGGCCCGGAGTTTTGTGTGGTGGCAGGTCACAAATTGCCACCAAGATCCTGTCTTATGTGAAGAATATAATTCCAGATCTGGGCTTGGGGTAAACAAAAGGAGGTTGAGTAGCAGGATGAGGAGGGGGCTCAGTTGATATTTGGCACCTTCTTCTCATTCATTGTTGCCACCTTTGGAAACTCACCAATCACTGCTGTGAGGTCTGAGACTCTGTTGCATGAGAGGTCTGACAGTTTGCTAATTACATACTTGTTGGTGAGGTAAATCTGACAGGCATTGATTGTTTCAAGCCAGATGATCCAATCAAAGGGGATGGGCCGCTGCGACGCACGGCGAGACCGAGGTCTACACGGCTGGGTGTTATGGGAGGCGACGTGGCAGTGCCAGTGTGACAGCGCTAGCATGACGTGCCAGCGCGGCAATACAGTGCAGGCTAGCTCACGACATAGGGAGAAATCGAGACCGTATTTGTGTGTATATCGGTATATAGATTGTACGTATTGCTGTCCGTAAGCATAATTCGAAAAAAATAGTCCGTAAATGTAAAAAAAAAACGTATAAATTCGAAAATTGTAATGTTCATTTATCTTCGTCGTCCCTGTACGCGTAGAACGTGTTGACGTCGACACGACCGCCGTACAAGAACAGGTACATCCCTGTGCGACGCGGTTTCGAGTTCCTGGCCTGTAAAGAGGTTCTATACGGCGTAACACGCTAAAAACAGGCAACGAACCTGATCTTGCCTGTTGAATAGCTTAACCCTCCCCATCATCTCCTTGCAGCGCGTGAATGCTCGAATAACGAGCGCGCGCGCTGACCTAGCCGTATGTTAGTCATATAGAGCCAAAAAAAAGGCACGAAGGTACGTACTTCATACCCTGAACCACACCAGTCCCTTTGCCTTCACTTTTTTCGAATTTATTCGACGAGTCGTCGTCGACAGACCGGGAAACAGCGTGGGAGGATTCATCGGAAGTCGACAAGTGATTCATGGACGGTGTTAGGGCGAAAATGACGTTTAATGTGTAGAGTTCAGCTTGAGCAAGGTTGAGCAATGTCTGGCACAGTGTGACGGTCTGCGTCACGCGTAACAACACTTATACGCATCAGCGTCGCTCGCCTTGGCTCTTGAACAGCCAACGTTGGCCCCCCTCGTCGTCCTTGGAGCGTCCGCACGCGAGGTGAAGAGGTTCTTCATGACCTAAAATCGAAATTGTGAGTTCAATGTCTGGCACGCCGTGATGGTCCGAATCACGCGTGACAGCCACTAATACGCATCAGCGTCGCTCGCGTTGGCTTTTAGACAGCCTACGTTTGGCCCACTCGTCGTCCTTGAAGCGTCCGCACGCGAGTTGCATATGTTATTAATATCCTAGAATAGAAATAATCAGTTCAGGGTGCGGATAAAAGTCCTACGTAACAGTTGACGACGAAACCCCGCCCGGGCATCCGCGTCGCTCCCGTTAGCTTGTCATTAGCCCCCGCGTCGTCCTTGGAGCATACGCACGCGAGCTGGGGCTTTAATGCACGTACTGTAGTCGAAATGGTGAGTTCGGGTGCCGTTAACAAGTCCGACGCAGCCTTTCCTCATAAATACCCGCCCACGCATCAGTAGTGGGAAAGGTTCTCGTTGTTCAGGCAGCAGGTGGCAAACGGGAGAGGGTAGGTTTGTTGTCCATGATAGATATATTTCGAGTGTCCTGTAAATCCCGAGGAGTGCGTGATAATAGCATTCGAATCGTCGTGCTTCAAACTCGTGTACATAGAGCGTATTGTGATATATTTCCTGTCATGATCAAGGGTCAGGAGGTCGTCGTTTCCAGGTCGTCGTTTCCAAGAGCGTGTACAGAGGTTGGTACAAGAATTGAGCCTTCTGAGAGAATATAATGTAGTAAGATGAGTTGTCACCAGTGCCAGTCTGGACGCCGAAGGTATGGCTGGGATGATGCGAAGCAGTGAATTCTACAGGCTCTAGCACAGATTTAGCACCAAGAGGATGGTCCTGGCCATACCCAAGGGTTATGCGCGGTTCTACAGCTCTAGCACAGATTTAACACCCAGATGATGGTTTTGGCCATACCTACGCTTTTTACCGTCATAATTTGCCAATGTTAAATAGAAACCAACTTGTGTAAATGGTTTTCTTCTCTGCTGCATTCTGGAACAGAGATGGAGAGTAGAATATTGAAGGCAAGAAATAGAAACGGTGACTCCGATCCCTCGACATCTAGTAGGATAATTAAGAATATACATATGTTAGTTATTGAAGAAATGGAAGGGACAACCTCGAACCTCTGTCAACATCGAATCGGGGCTTTTCATTTTTCGTCTGAATCGGGTCTGATGAGCCCCTGTTGAGTTTCTACTCGTAATTCAGCGGATAAAACGGTATCGTGGGTAGATAAGCTGTGTCGCCTGCTTCGCCGCGGTGCAGGCGGAATACAAGTAATTCAGCGGATAAAACGGTATCGTGGGTAGATAAGCTGTGTCGCCTGCTTCGCCGCGGTGCAGGCGGAATACAAATGCGTCTGTGGGGGGAAGGGGAAGTGAGTAAGTTTTTATTTTTCTTAGATGGATGAGACGTAGGATATTCAACCACCAGCTTCAAAGCTTACATTCAGCTGTAATCCAACGACGTCAATGCTATCAAACATGGAAAGAATCAATAAGAACGAACTGTACCGTAGTACTGGACACGTAGAGCCCTTCATCTATATGCTGGCTTTACCCACATTTGGGATTGGCTGCATATGACCCGCCAGTGGGACTATATGGATTTCTTAGAACATATAATCGTGCGGGTGGAGGAGACATACCTAGCACTTTGAATGCCAGCAACGCATGCTTGAGACTCCATGGCTGACAAACGATACTGCTCACGGTTACACGGAGATTGCCGCAGAGCTGTCATGTCACGTTATCTAAAATCTTCCTTCTAGAATAATCCGCTGGTTCCAGAAACATGTTCCATCAGAAAGTGCCAGGTCGTAGCTCCAGCAGCGGATGACAAATGAATGTGTATGTTTATCGTTGTTGTATGATTCGTGTTTGATTGTTCAAATCCGTTCTTGTTCTTCAATTGTCACCATGGACGGTATAATGTCATCTCACCACCCTCGCCTCGACAACTCTAAGTTTTATAATCACTCATGGTATTCAGACGTTATTCCTAACACTCATGACCTGTCTTCTCACTTTGACAGCACACCTGTGGCGGCAAGTTACTTAGATATTCTTTATGTATGCTCTGCTGACCTATTTAAGGCGCTTGCACGTGTGTTGTCTGAGGCAGAAAAAAATATTTCTCTTGCTAGCCGTTCAGACGTATTCTCCATATTTTGAGATACTATAAATGATGTCCCTGTTTATTGTGTACCAAAAGATAAGGCACTCGAAGCCTTTTTCAAAGTTATTATGTCATATCGTGTACTCGACATATACACGCTTGTATGTGAGGATGAGATGCGCCCTCCACGAACCTCGGGGCCGATGATGGAGAATAGCCGTTCAGTAGGTTCATCTTCTATTATCTATTTCATTGTTTGAGTTTGTGTTTTAGCCGGTAAACCCTTTAAACTCACTCCCAAACCTTATCGGGAAATTCCATAAAAACCTCGTACAACATCTGAAAAAGATAAATGCCGAATCTAGAGGAGAACGACCGAGAGACCGTCCCACTCCCAAGTTTACGGGTCCTCGCATGAAGCTGTACTCCGAACTCACTTCTCGGGTCAGCAATAAGGGTGTTCAAAACACCATAATCAATCTTACCAGTGCGGCGTTACATCTAAGTTGCCTATTAAAGGTAACTTTAATTGATATCAGTTCGAATGTCCATTAAAGTTGCCTCAGGGTAACCTCTATCTACCGTCCGATATCACGGCAATCGAAGATATCATCGTTGACGAGTATTTCCCTTCTCGACCTTATTATAATGGCTGCTCATTGTCTTTGTTGTGTATAGCGAAAGCAGATCTAGCGATCAAGACCAATTGAAATATCTCCATACTACGCATGGCGGTGCAATCGACGGTGCCGGTTCATATGGTTGCTCGACTATTATGCACAACTCCCTTTATCTGGCATTACTCGTATCCCCCCTAATGTTACTTCTTCCTCGCGAATATGGTACACTAACCGGTAAAGACTCCCTGCTACAGGTAAATTGATATATATATTTTATTTTGTTTGAGCAGCTCTGATTGCTTTTCAAGCTTTGGAGGCATGTTGGTGGGCTGGAACGTCCACGTATCGTCGTCGAGGCGGATCGAGCATTGTGGAGAGTGTTGTTCTCGGCAGCTCAGGGTGGTGACCTGCTAACCGAGCTGTCATCTGCCTTGAATACCTTAACTGATCAAATCAACGAAGCGGCTCCTGCTTGGATTGAAATCGTATCTGTCCCTTCACCTTCTAAGAAGCCCCCGCCTGATGCTTCGCGTGTTCCTTTGATTGCTGCATCGACCACTTCAACGAGCGACGAAGCCGAACACGATGATGATGCAAGCCCGTTGTTTGGACCCGCTCCGTTCCCTGTTGGATTGGTTGACTTACCAGGACCCCTTATTCGCTCGGCAAGCCCGTCAGGTCACGTAGATATTCCTCATCCAACCGTCGGTGACAAGCCTCATGGTAATGAGCAGTCTTCACCTACGCGACCTGAAAATTCAGACAACTCGACCATTTCTCCAGATTTAGGGGACCTTATGGACGTGTCACCTGATATCTCCAATAACGATGCTGAGGATACCCGTCTTGACCCGTCCCCTTGTACAGACGCACTCGACCGTGCATTGGAAGACCCCACGGGATCCGAAAACTATAACAAGTTAACCGATGTCCCTTCCTCTCCGAATACCGTCCATGCCTTGGATGACGCTATGGACGTGTCGCCCGTTATTTCGAATCGTGAAGTTGAGGATTCCCCCGAACCGGACCCCATGGACGTGGCACCCGACGTTTCGAATTGTGATATTGAGGATTCCCCTGCAGGTGCCCGTGAGCATACTAATTCCAATACGGCACCTGCTACTGGGGCATTTATTCCCAGGACAGACGTACCGGATGGAGAACAGGTGACACCCGTAGTTACCGGTATTGGTTCACTAACTTTAGACAACGCCTCCGAGACAGCAGTTAACGACGATTTGCCTACTTCCGACCCGGCGGTGACTGTCGGCTCCGCTAAGACTTCGAAAGGAAAGCGGAGAAAGTCAGCGCGTATTGCAGCCAAAAACAAGCGACGTAATACGGCACCCTTGACACCTAGGAAGAGGAAACGAAACTACACAAGTAAGGCTCATGTAGACTCTGATAGCGCTAGCGAGCCTCCCACGATGGACTCAGATAACGATAGCGATTCCTCCAACGACTCCGCTGAGGGAACGGCGGTTGCTTCACCCATTGAAAATGTTGAGACGGATCGGGGTTACATTGACCTGACCCTTGAGTCTACGGTGAGTTACTGTCTATGCGTTGATCAACTGGCTGTGATTCTGGGTTTAGGATGATGAGGATAGCCATACCGTCAAAGCTCCGAATCGTCTTGATCTCTCAGAACCATGGATTCTCCGCAAAGGGGACACCGTACATATACCATTGTCTGGCGGCGATGGGATGTTTGAATACACACCAAGATTTCACGTGCGTATATATTCTATTCCGTTCTAGTAGCCTTCCGTTCACTGCTCTGTAGCTCGACAGGGACCTTGTTTGGTTTCGCAGATTGTATGCCGCATCTGTTGCCCATCGGGTTCGACCCTCATCTGTGAAGGTGATGACTCAAACCGAGTATCACTCTTCCTCTTCACTTGCTCTCTCCAAAACCTTAACGTCGCATTCTTGTATTCTTGTCATTGGGGACCAGCATATTGACCCAGGTTTCAATGCACGCTCCTTATCAGACGTATGCGTCTTGGACAATGTTATCCAGGTGCATGGTACGCTCAAGCTCCTTTGTAACATTTTTATTATCTTTAATTTTAATTCCTTTTCCCACAGATTTCACCATATCTGGTACCGAGCGTTTAAAGCATGCGACACCTCGGGATCTTCTAAGGACGCTAGAATCTTCGTACCCAAGATCATTAAGTGCTTTGGATATCCCTGCCTCCCTAGAAACTTTCCCGCGCCTCCCGTTCTCGAGCGACTCGGCTGTCTGGGGAAAAGTTCAAGGTCACGGGTACTGTAAAGTGGACGATTTTTATCCAATTTCCGATATGCGATGGAATCTTGCTTCCACCAGTGGCACCCACCATTACTGGCACATCGACGCCAATGGTTTTGCTACGTTCGTCTTCATCGAGACTGGCGCGAAGTTGTGGTTCGTGGCGGCGCCCAAGTCTGGAAATTACGATGACTTCGGAGCATGGGACCTTTACGTTAACGATTTCTACACCAGAAAGCCAAACGATGAAAAGTGGGACGTCGAGCTCCTTGTTCTGCAGCCGGGTTCCATGCTGTTTGTCAACTGATTATTTCTTTTCCTTGTATTATTTACTGATAATGTATTATTACAGCATCATGCGCCCGTGCTTGCCTCATGCCGTAGTTACTCCAATACCTACAATATGCCGTGGGGGTCATTTCTACAATACATCGACTCTCGCTGCCTCAATAATCGGCTTGTATCACCATTACATCGCTTCGACATCAATATCCAACACGGACCACGGTCCCGCATCAGACACGGTGCTGATGCGCCTCCTCACGTATTTCGTCCTTGTTCTCGTCGATTCGGTGACCGATCACGGTACGTGAAGTCATCGTCACATCTGTTTATACCATTCACGTATGTGCAGATTACGACAATGGTCACGTTCCGAACACAAACTCATGGGACGGCGTGCTGATACTTCTCCATTTATGCAACTATTTTGAATTGCATGATGCACTTGCGCCTTCGGACCATGCTTGGAACGGCGATCTTCGATCCTTTGAGGTGTCCGTAAAAAACCGGGTCCGCGCACGAAGGCTGATGTACTGGTTCTTCTCCAATCACGAACTCGAAAGCGAGTCCGATGGCAGTATCATAACGGGTCTGCCTGCGCTTGAACACATATCGTCTCGGTTCCTGGCTATCCATGCTTGTGTACTTATGCACTACAAAAAAATCGCATGGCTGAATCATATACGCGGTTCCGACGCAGATACACCCCCGTCAACAACTTGTATCAATATCCAATCCGTCCTCCGTGACGGACCTGCCTGGAAGGCGTACACCCTTGTCCGTCCGCGTCTTGGTGCTTCCGATGTCGATCCTGCTGAATTAACGTTTGCCTGGAGGGGCAGCCGATACATTATTCGCAAAGTTCCAACAGTTGACTTCCGTGAGTGTTTTCCGCATATAAGTTCTGACATTTTTTCATACTTCCTCAGCTTATCCGTACATCGATGGTTATGTTTGGCGGGATTCCACGATTGCACGCCAACTCGGCGTCACACTCACAAATTTCAATCCCCGACGCGAAGAAGACGCTGACTTGTCTTGCTGGGTCGAATTTTCTGTCGATGAATTAAAAACTTACAATGCCTGCCCCGAGGCCGGTTATATCAGTGACACCCCCCCCGAATCTCCCGTTCTCGCTCCTACAGATACGCCCCGTAGTCCCAGCCAAGCAAGTGATAAATCGAGTAGCTCAAGCAGTGAAGACGAATCATCAGACAGGCCTGGTAAGTTGCTCAGTACAGGTGTCGATATTGTACTCATTCGCTTAATCTAGCTGCTAAGCGAATCCGACGGTCGTAGCGTTTGTTATTTGTTGTAGTTTATGTCGCCACCTTTTTTTAGTCCGTTTGTCCAATTATCGTGTATACCATCAAACAAGACGGTAACAACATCCAGTGTCTGAAACAAATAAGATTGGTAAATTGTTTACCGCGCAGAAGACGGTAAAAACGCTCGATCCAATATTTATGTCACGCTAGAGTAACCTGCTGTTGTAAGCTGCTCCAGCAGCGGTTTATGTAAGCTGACACTACAGCAACAGTTTATGTAAGCCGATGCTCCATCAGTAGGTTATGTAAGCTGATGCTCCAGCAGTCGTTTACATAATCTACCACTTCCATTAACGTGATCAATCTCTCCTGATGTATACAGCCAACGTGGCTGTCCTGGAATTGCACTTTGACATATCAATCAAGCTCATAGATTCACTTTCCTTTGTCATTTTATATCCAGTTGTCAATCCGTCATGATGCCAAGACTCGTTAGATGAAGATACGTAGCGGCTTGAAAAATGAGAGTTGCCAAAATATATAACTCCTTTTAGTGTGTACTTACTCACCCTCGAAGAATCAACGGTCGTGATTTCAAGCCTCTTATCCACGTCGACTGATACACTTGATATATCGAAATAGATAATCGGAGGGGCCATCAGAAACTGAGAAACCTTGATTAGTCGTCTCGCACATGAATCACACCTTGTGCTTGTATAGCACCAAAAGTCATCAACATGCTCACGAATGGATGGTCTTCCTGGCGTCAGTATGATCATTACTGATTTCGATTTCACTCTCCGACGGGCCGTGGCATGGTGAGCTGGACAGACCATAAACGAATCAAGCACATCTGACACGTTGACAGATAGTTCGTTAATCAAAGAGTGTACAGACGTGTATTCACCAAACGGGAACTCTCTGTGATTCCTCTGAGACAGCTTGGTCCGAAGCCATTCCCTGGTCTCCTCAAGGGCCTCATGATCTCCCGGGGCGATACTATGGAAATCCTTCACTAGATGTTTGTTTAGACGCGGGCTCAATGCACTAAGCTTTCGAGACCATTCTAGAGGATCTTCTCGCCATAAATTGTATATAATAGACAATACAGAATCGTATGCGCAACTGTTCAGCTTCCATGAACAGGCAAAGGGGGGACAAGTACCTTGC
Organism: Macrolepiota albuminosa; assembly: GCA_027475525.1. Taxonomy (NCBI): domain Eukaryota; kingdom Fungi; phylum Basidiomycota; class Agaricomycetes; order Agaricales; family Agaricaceae; genus Macrolepiota; species Macrolepiota albuminosa. The sequence goes on from JAMWFC010000122.1 coordinate 807,068, forward strand.
AAAATAGACAGACTATCTGCGTGACTCAACCGTCGGCGTTTGCTTGGACCATGCTCAATGTCTTCCTGCATCTTCCGTTTTCCTGTGCTGCATGGATCCTTGTATACCTTGGCCCCTCTGGCAGGGATGAAAGTGTTTTTGGGCAATGGCCTTTCTTGTAGCGGCCTCTCTCTTGATATTATATGCCAATTGATATCTATGTACCCTGAATCATCAAATTGATCGTTTTTACCCCATCTCAGGGACGGATGCAAATGAGGAGGAAAGTATGTGTCACTTTTGCATTGTCTAAACGATGCTATCAAATCGGACCGTCTTGGAGCGTCATGGAAACCCTTTGGCAGCTTCCCTACATACCTCAGCCTCGTTATCTCATCCAGCAACTCTAAATCCCGGAACTCCTGACGTAGTGCGCCAGTTGCTTTTCCTTGAATGACGGTTCTGTCAAATCCACGTATTATAATAGTGCCGGCTGCAGTAGCGCTTCGGGACAGTGCTGTATAGTAAGCCTGATGGGATTGACATTTGAACAAGTCAACAGGATTAAAAGGCCTAGTCTTCCCTTGGCTAGCGTAATCGGTTATAGCATAGTTGACGAGTATTTCGATTTGTGATCGCGAAATTGTAATCTTTTGGTCGTTAGGTAGACTGCATTCAGTCGAAACAGTGCTTCTAGTTATTGGTACTACGTCTTCAGGAAGACCTTCTATTTGTACGTGATGCGGTGGATTCTTCAGTTTTACAAACAGCGTGTCTATCATACGTTGACCAACAGAACCCGTACATGACTTCCATCCATATACGTAACCTTCTTGACCATTTGTGATACAGAGCTCGGTGGCAATGTTAGTCTTAATGATAATAGGTAAGTCGACGCATAGCGACAGTTTGCCTGCAACTTGACCAGATGTGGATGACGGAGGCTGCTCCCATAGAATATTCTGAATAGAGGAGTGTAGAGGAACTCTGTTTCTACCTGATGCTCCTCGACCTTTACCTTGGCATGTGCTCTCGTCACCCTTGTCAAGTACAGTATCTTCGCTAAAGAAATCTGTCAGCTCGAGTCCACTCTCCAGGGCAAATCTGCTACTTCCAACCACATTGACAGCATCTTTATCTATGTTGTGTGCTGTTATGATAGACACATTACGGAAGTCATCATTGAGAAGCGAGGAGTCTGAAAGATTGGAGACTCGCCGAGACTCCAGGAACTGGATATCGTCTTTGGTGCATGCTCGATACCTCATGTTAGCGAGGGCCGTTCTAAAGGATTTGTCGTCTGGACTTTGCATTGTCTGTCTCATATTCTGTCTCAATATGACTACTGTAGTAACCTGGTGCCAAACTGCTTTACCCAATGCAGCCTTTTGTTCGTTCAGATCTATAGATCGCATACCCACACTGCGACTGTACAGCGCTGCATTCTCACGGCCAGTTACTGGCGGCAGCTGAGCAAAATCGCCAGCAAACACCATGTTCATACCACCAAAAGGGAGGTGCGACAGACCTGTAATCTGAGTAAGGCGCGCTGATATCTTGTACATATCCCTGCAAGACAACATGGACACTTCGTCAAAAAATACATATTGCACCCCGATAAGGCGTGACTTTACTTGAGCCAGTTGTGCCGGAGAGTCGCGTACCATATCATTAATTCCAAACAGATAATGGTAAGTCGATCCACCTAACAATGATGCTGCGGTGCCGGTAGGAGCAACCACTGCAAACCTATGAGATTCTCCACGGGCTGCAAAGTATTGGGACAGCGCCTTAAGCACCTGCGTTTTCCCGGTGCCCCCCATACCCCCCATATACATTCTCAACTGTTCGGGGTTAGAAGTGGCAGCGTGGTTAGCCACTATTCTAAATGCTCTGGTTTGTTCCTCATTGAGATTGAAACTGGTAGTAATTTCGGATATGGTGGGTTCCCATTTGATATTTAAATGTTTTTTCTCTAGGAAACTACGATCACATACTTCCACAATGCCCGGCTTGTTTTGTTCGTCCGATCTTCCAACGCGCTGTTCACGAACAGACGACATGTCTTTTTGCCTATCTTTTAGTATGGACGCACGAGTTTCACTGACCTTATGTCTCCAGTAAGTACTGGGCATGTCTGACACAGAAGGTGAATGCTTCGTTGTAACAGGGGAGGTTTGGCCCATTACAGGCTTATCCCAATTCAGGCTCGTCATGGTGGAAGTCATAATAGCCATATCTCTCCGACGTTTTAGTTCGGTTTTGCCAAGCTCATTACTACAGTCAAGGTCTATCCCGTAGTCCTCAGGTTGTCCGTTATCTTCGTCGTCCATATGATCCTTTTGTTCGATATCTCTGACATTGGAAACTGAATTGTCCATTCCCGGGAATGCCACACCGCCTCGCTTCAACTGTGCATAGAAATCGTCACGGGCATCCAAACACTCATACTTAATATTCATATTAGCCATAAGACACAGTTGCCTTTCGGTAAAATGATGGTTGTCGAATGCCGTGCTCCATAAATCATACTTGTTTTTTAAATCAGCACCTGAACGCCAAGGCTTGAATAAGGTAAGCATTGTGACGCAGTATTCGTCTCTATCCCCTTTATCACGCCTTGGAAGAGTAGGACCAATGAAATTGGGCACGCGCTTCTGCCCTGGCGGATATACAAGGGTAGCATGGGAGTCCGACAAGGGATGATCGTCTGTAAAGTTGACGGTCAGCGTGTTGGCCGATTTAGACTTGCAACTTTTGTTCCCTCTACGAGTTGATTTTACTCGTTCGCATCTAGAAGCCCATTCGTACAATGTCATGTTGCGCAATTCTATGCCACGGTATATGTAGTCAAACACAGGAGATAGTCCCACCACTCGGCCTTTCTTTCTGATGATCGCTATTTTGTCAGATCCGTATGAACTGTCAGTTGGCTGATCGTCGGGCCAAGCACGTTTGACCTCGCGGACGAAGCTGGGCCAATGAAGATTGGTGAATTTATGGTCGGTGTAATGATCGGGGTTACCAAGAAGGTACATACATATCATCGGGGAACCCATTTCTGACTTTGCACTCATTACATTAGCCATTTTTGTCATGAGAGACCTTGCTTTTTCTTGCTGTGGGAGAGGTCCGTTAACAATATCTTGGTATTTTGTGAGCACTGTGCCAACAGCCTCAAATGCTGTGTACGTTTTAAGCGATGATTTAGTTATATATTTAGTGACATATAAAAGGACACCCCTGACCGCCGTTCCCGAACGAAGACTAGTTTAAGCGATGATTTAGTTATATATTTAGTGACATATAAAAGGACACCCCTGACCGCCGTTCCCGAACGAAGACTAGTACATCAGTGTTGCATCTAAACAAATAACTCAAAGATGCGGTGAATGTGTTCAGCCATGGTTCCGCTTTACGCATATTGAGCGCACCTGTTAGAGGGTCGACTTCAGTCTGTTGAAAGAGTTCTTTGGGAAACCGAGCCTTACATCTGCCCCATTTGTTGTCTAGACACCCTTTATTCTCTTTGCCTAATTTTTTACTTCCGTCCTTCTTATATGATGTATGGCAGGTATGCACATTTGACCTAAATACAATGTCATCTACAGTGTTACGGAATTGAGTCCACCAATTAGATGTCTCCTCACATCCGACACACTCCTGGGGCAGTGCCCGAGGGTCAGATTGACCAGCATCGGGTATATTGTCCGTAGAAGCATCACGGGCTGTTGGTACTGAGAGTTTGTTGATTGAAGTTTCTTGTTTACTCCGACACAAATGATCGGGAGGAGGGGGCTGGGGCATCGTCCGCGTGGGATCAATATATTCTGGCATCTTCTTGGATTTTTCAATGTTATCTATTACTTCGTCCATTGTCCCAGTAAGGAAGTCGCCGGTGAAGGCAGATTCCAGATATTCCACTAGGGCCCTCTGAAAATCAGATGAGGGGTCCATGATTTTCCGACGAGCTTCCTCAGGTGATAGACTTCCACGAAGCCAAAGGAGCATATGCAGATGCAAGGTAAGTCTACCTTGCTGCTCGACTGTCCCGTAGTATGCAGACGTGTGACCGTACAAGCCTTCGTGTTCAGTATCAACACCCAATACGTGCTTTATGAAAGCAGACACCATAAAATGAAAGAATCTGGCCCCTGCAACAGGATTACGTGCAATAAGTCGATATGCAGTGTCAGAAGGTAATAATATATCAGGTTCAAACTTTATATTATCACCGGCATAGTACAGACATATAGGGTGTCTGATATCCACAGGCGACAACGTTATAAACCAAGAAGGCGCGCCTTTGTCAATCACTAATGACCATATCTCGTTTCTCATATGTTTTTTTGTTATTGGAGACCCGTCGATCCGGCCCGACACAGCATCAACGTCTTCAATAACTTTGAAACATTTCTGTTCCTCCTGGTTCGTGGGCTTGATAATCTCGCCTTTGGCCATACGATCAGCCATACTTCTGAGTAATTCCACGTCGAGACTTGCTATGCGTTCAGCAATATGAGCAAAGTCGTTTCTTTCAATCGCCAGAAACCCCCCTGTAGTTGCGGCTCTGATCTGCTCGTGACTGAATGCCGCAAAGGGAAAGCCAGTATCTCTCTGGAACCGCTTATCATGATACATGAGGAGATTGCCTTTGTGAACCTTAACAGAGATACAGCCTTTTACACAGCCTGGACCCCCAAAGCCATACGGAAACAACCAGGGAAACATTTGAGGATAAACAGTTGCGTCCTTCATCCAATTAACCGGACGGGATGAATGTCCAACTAGCAGTGCTTTGCCATTGGAGTGCCAGTGCTTTAAAGCAATACCTTTAAGCTCATCTTTTGTTTTTGCTGATAGGCTCTCACCCGTCAGTCCATGCACGACAAAAGGACAATCCCCGGCTGATACCCCATTATCTCCATCAACTTTGTAAACGGCAGGGTCAACTGTTCTGTTTTCCTCCAGAGACTCTTTGTAAACGATCTTTACTGGTGGTGTATCTTCTGGATAGTCGTCAAGATTGCTATCGCATATTTCAATGTCCGTATAAGCAGAATGATTAAGCTTGAGCCATTCCAATGCCTGCTTCACAGCGTTTCGGCGGACGAGCAAAGGCAATCGTTTGAGATCTTCCCCAGTAGGCTGACAAGGCCCTGTAAATAGAATAGCTAAAACATCATCCATGTCAGCCCTCGGAGGAGGCAGTACATGGTAAACCTTTTCAACGGGAGATTCAAAAGCAATCAAATGTGCGTTCATTTTGCTGAGACCCGAGGACGACACGTGTGTGAAACAGAGAGACCTACGTACTTTGGCGACAAGGAGCTGTTCAACCCAATTTAAACGGGATAAAACAACTGGAACAGCACCAATCCAAAAACCGTTTGCAAGTGCATACTTAGGAACTTTGCCCTTCAACAATGGGATCCTGCACTCTGAACAGACAGAATTGCATCTATGATCCAACACCCATACTTAGGAACTTTGCCCTTCAACAATGGGATCCTGCACTCTGAACAGACAGAATTGCATCTATGATCCAACACCGGCCTTTTATTTCTCTCACAGATTCCGTTCCTGAACGCCTCTCCACTCTGGTAACTCCTTTGGCAGATAACACACCGAGAAACCCTTTCATACTTTTTAGAGTATGCATATCCTTAACTGGGCGCAGCAAACCACAAACAGCGCAACCGCTTTCTTCTAATTGTGCTGGACCTGTTTCGTTGCAAAAGTCGCGTATGATTTGAGTAGTTAGGCTTGGTGTAAGAGGCGCAGGAGGAAATTCGGGCTTGTCAGGGCCCCGAACATCTGCCTCAAGAACAACTTCATGCTTTTGATTACGCACCACGGAGCGTCTCAGCGTGTTTCTTGCTTGTGAACTGAGATCAGCCGTCAATACAGTAGACCAACTAACACATTTTGAGCAACTGTGAGAATTAAACAAATCACTTGGATGTGACGCTCTAAAACGCTTAGGGAGCGCAATCCCATGTATACGCGCTACGGATCGTAGCTGCTTCAACGTGAGATGTTGTGAAAGGGTAGACAAAGGCAGCCTAGCATGCACGTACCCTGCAGTAATCGGGTACGACAGCAAACCAACATCATCTGCATGATTGATGAATTTGAATACGTGCCGCGGGTTGTGTTTGCCCTGACTCGCGTCGATGTACGTATCTACTTGTGCAAAGGAGAACGCATAAGTTTTACCACCGCCTATCGGTCTGAGGACACGTTTAGGTTTACGAAGCGATCTTTGACGTCCAAGGGACTTGCGTGCGGACAATCGACCACTCCTACGGTAAGCTCTAGACGCAGATAGATGCGAATACCCTAATATTCTAAGCCCAGGTACCACAAACGATTTTACTGCAGAAAGGGTTGAGCTAATAACGATGTGTTGGTCCAAACAAGGCCACGTATCAGGCAAACGGTATCCACGCAGTAAGGTTTCGACAGCAAACGTAACATTACATACATTGTTCCTCATCATGCGGTTACACAATATAGGACCTAGGTGGCATCGGCGCAGGCACGCTAGAAAATCGTGACGGGACATGAGGGATCGCATCACAAAAAGTCGCGTTATCCTGCATCGTTTGAACGTCGCCGGAACAGTCGAAAATCTACAATAATATAACCAGGGCATATAGAACCGAAAAAAAACATAGTATCGATTAGGTATGTTGACCCTAAAAAAGGAAAATACCCAATGCGTGTGTGTCCTGTTGCCCATGGAGTCTTGAATTGCAAGGTATGTGCACTGATTTGTGCACATATCAAACCGTACAGTAGTATGGCATTCTGTATAGGTACGTCTTGAATTGCAAGGTATGTGCACTGATTTGTGCACATATCAAACCGTACAGTAGTATGGCATTCTGTATAGGTACAATAGCATCGTTCAGTATCACGGATCGAGCATCGCTCAGTATCATAGATCGAGCATTGCTCGGCGTTCGACAGAACACATAGGTATCGAGAGCGCGCGGGTTGAATTACTGTAGGCTCCCTGTCGACCGTACATGAGATATGTCGCACCAAATTAGATACGTGCATACCTTGTGAACGATGCATATTTAAAAACAACGAGCAATATATGGACTGATAGCCAGGCACCGTACACAGACAATCTCATCGTTGAAATCAATTCACGAGTACAAAACAGAGCAATATATGGACTGATAGCCAGGCACCGTACACAGACAATCTCATCGTTGAAATCAATTCACGAGTACAAAACAGTTACATATGAAGCAACCATCACTATAGTCACCTGATCTAATATTACATCACAACTCGAAACCATCGATGGAGCGATAGCTTACATAAACCATGTCCAGAGTAGCAGCTTATATAAACCATTGTTGGGGCGACAGCTTACATAAACCACTGCTGGAGCGACGGCTTACATAAACCACTGCGAGAGCCATAGCTTACATAAACCATTGCTGGAGCGATGGCTTATATAAACCACTGCTAGAGCAACAGCTTACATAAACCACCGCTAGAGCAATAGCTTACATAAACCATTGCTGGAGCGACGGCTTACATAAACCACCGCTAGAGCGACAGCCTACATAAACAAGCATTAACACGGTAAATACCACCGAAGGTAACGCGACGAAAGATTCACTCAGTGAACAAACGGTCAAACAGACAACGGCTCAAAAAGTCTATATCGAGACTATCTCAAAACAACGCGACACAAAAACGACTGCTCAAGGTAACAAGTAAACGTCCGATGGCTAGATGGCTAAGGTCACAACTGAGGTCACATACGCCCAAAAACGACTGCTCAAGGTAACAAGTAAACGTCCGATGGCTAGATGGCTAAGGTCACAACTGAGGTCACATACGCCCACCCGCCTCCCATGCGGAAGGTCGCTGAATAATATATATATATATATATTTTTTTTTTTTTTTTTTTTGGCAGTCGACCAGCAAAGACAGAAGGAGCGGTGAAAGCAGGAACTACTTGCGCGCCTTGGACTTGGCCTTCCCCTTAGTGGCACCGGCGCGGTCCACCACAGGAGCAGGTTCAACAAGACGCATCACGTAAGTAGGGTCGTGCAACACAATGACAAACAGCAAGTTCAAGGTGAGATACCTGAAAAACGTGAGAACATATCCAAACACAACGAACACCAACGTACTTGTGACCACCGGACTCATACCAGTTGGCACTGAAACCAACACTGACGACAGAACTTTCCGGAACCTCAACATTGTTGTTTTCGTATGGACGCCAAGAAGGAAGAGAATCAAAGTCACTGGGCATAAAACGGAACGGTTGACCGGTTTCTACCCTGCCGTCATATACAGGTACTGAGAAAATGTTAGAACACCATCTGGAAACGAGCATAACAAGAACCTTTTTGATCAAACTCAACGACCGGCTTATACAGATCGGCAACCCCAGCCGATTTGAACACAGGAGCATCCATCTCGGTAAACATTGAGTTACTCTTTATACCGGAGGGCCTCTTGGACTTGGGGGTCGCGTACCCACCGTCTGAAGTCACATCAAATGCAGAACCAACAAAACAACGAAGGAGGGCCTCTTGGACTTGGGGGTCGCGTACCCACCGTCTGAAGTCACATCAAATGCAGAACCAACAAAACAACAAAACACGACTCACCAACATTGTATGTAGGGGTTTTACCCTCACCTCGAGTAACAAATGCCACACCATTACCAGAAAGAGTACCTCGAACACCGTCCAGGAGGTTGAAAACACAACCTCACCTCGAGTAACAAATGCCACACCATTACCAGAAAGAGTACCTCGAACACCGTCCAGGAGGTTGAAAACACAACCAAAACAGCAAACTGGCGAAGAGACTCCTGATGGAATTCAACAATCTCGATACGATGCTGACCATACTTGTCAGACGGACTCCCAACAAGAACAGAACTGTCAAATAAATGTGAGGCAGTTACCACTCCAGAGGTAATACAGACACAGAAGGGACCCGTCAAATCCCGAAGAGCCAATCGCTGCTTCGGGGCGTTGAGTTGGACAGGGTCAGTCCTGGCCAAGTTAACGTAGAAGGCGTGACGATTGAATAAAAGAGAAGCCGACAACGAACTATTTAAAGAGTCATACATAAGAACAGAAAAAAAAAATACAAAACAATAAGCAAAACGCACGTCCAATTGTCTTCATTCATATGCTCAGCAACAACACCAATGCGCGCGTAACGGATTTTACCATCACTGTTCATTTTGTCGTATCCAAAAGGCTGGATTACGAGTTGTTTCCTGTCGACAAGTTGAATAAATGCAAGCAAAATAGTAGACGTTGGTCCGCACTTAAGGAACGGCAGTCCTTGATAAGTCGACACCATAAACTTTTCTTGGATAGAAGGCTGCATGACCGCATCCACTGCAAGCTCTTCCGCAGGATCGAGACAAGGATCAATGCTGTAGCAAGACATCAACAAATGAGGTACAGAGATAAAGGGAATAAAATAAAATGAAATGAAATAAACATACGGTTCAACAGCATCCGAGCGGACAATCGAAAGCGGAGCAGCCAAAGCAGACGAAACGGGGACGGGAGGCACGAGAGACTCGCCATCTTCCGACAATCCATAATCGGGAGCAGAACTATCATCGACAATAAAGTCCGATAGCATGTCGCTATTATTGTCCGCAACATCCCAATCGTCGACGTTATCGTCGCCCGCCGCGACAACAAGAGGCTTCTTAACAAGCGGCCTAGGTACGGGCCGCTTAGCAATCCTATACCAAAGCGAAAAGAACAAAATGAGCACAAGCAAATAACAGAAGAAACAATCCACACTGACACAACAGGCAAGTCATCATCGTCATCGTCAGACAATTCAACAAGTTTTTTTGGTGCAAATTTGTCATCCAAATTTGGACTAGCGGCCTTGGCCGCAGCTCCGGCACGCGACATTTTAGGGCTTGACTGGCTCGCAAACAAAGCCTTCTCCGTCATGGTACGGGAGCGCCTTGAGAGTGCAAAACATAAGACAAACCGCGCATGAACGCGAACAAATCATAAATCACGTACACAGCACGACCACTTGACAAGGTCGCGTCTTCAGCAGTCAATCCAGCCATAGCCCGACTACATAGCAGCAGTCAAGCAAAGTAACAAGGAAAACGGGGATACAAACATGACAGGTGTATCAACGGACGGAATGGACACAGCCCTCTTTTTCTTGGGCGACGGCGTGGCAGGAACACTAACAGAACTGATACCAAGACATTAAGTAAAACGATAGTCACAAATACAACAAGTAACACACGCGTGGCAGGAACACTAACAGAACTGATACCAAGACATTAAGTAAAACGATAGTCACAAATACAACAAGTAACACACAAACCCATCATGCGACGCAGAAACCTTTCGCTTAACGGCGACCCGCCGTCAATAGACCTAAAGAACATTAGCACTACAGATTACAACACAAAAAGAGTACTCACCCAGCAGATGGGTCGCCTGTTTCAGATCCAGAAGCTGTCGCCGCAGAAACGCTATCGAATATGCTACAATAAGCAAATCAGCAAGACCGACCGGAACTGAAAGAGCTGTACACACGCTTGCAACCTATCCGCACTCCTGCACCGAGGATAACAAGTTTTTTTCTTTAAAAAAAAAAAAAAAAATGTACACACGCTTGCAACCTATCCGCACTCCTGCACCGAGGATAACAAGTTTTTTTCTTTAAAAAAAAAAAAAAAAAAATCAAAGACACCAATATAAAACACACATGGTCTTGAGTTGGTCGACAAGTGTCTGAGCCTTATTCTCTTCAGACTTTATCTTGCGAGGAGGCATTGGTTTGTATGGTGACACAAAACACACAGAGAAAAAAGAGGAGGCAGAGAGGGGATTATCGAGGACAGTGGACAAAAGACACTTATATAGAGCAGCAAGCTGCACGTTGCATCAAAGAGGGAAAGGCAGTATAACGTAAAGAACGGTGTATCCCTTTCTTCGAACAAAATAAAATCAAGTAGAATGAAAAATTCAGTAAGACAAGATTCACAGAAGGCACAGCGGGACCTTTTAGATAGAACACAAGCATTACAGATCCACAACTCGTAACGTTGTACCTTAATAGCCGTAACCTCAGAAGGGCAACGCACTAGAGATTCACGAACAAGAGGACAAAGAAAGAGAGACAGAGGAACATCACAAGGTCTGTTCCTGAACAGTTGAGGATGATAAAACGAAGCCAGAAACGAAGCCAGAAATTAATGTACCATTGGAAACAGACTACGGAAAGCATCAAGATGACAGGCACAGAAGGTACCAAACAACCAAAGTGCATATACCAAAAAAGACAAAGCCGATAGGAAGGAAACGAGTTGGGTATGGGATAGGTAAACCAAGATACGTCACGTCATACACAGGAAAACAGTCGAGGCACTCACTGATCACTTCCTGATACTATAAAGAATACACAGATAGCACAACAGACTAGACACAGGAAAACAGTCGAGGCACTCACTGATCACTTCCTGATACTATAAAGAATACACAGATAGCACAACAGACTAGAGGATATCAAGACACAGCAGCAATACAATGTACGTCTAGCCACTGTCCGACAGGTGTATTATGCTGACAGAGCCACAATAGATATATCATAACAGAAATGACCTTAGGAGCAGATTACGACACAGAGGCAGCAAGTAAGCAACATTTACAGACACTCAACATCAGTAGACTCATTACGCAACCAAGAAACCGCGATCGAGAAAGCCATACGCAAAGGAGAAGAAGAAAACGACGTTATGTTGACTAGCGTCGCACGCGTAAGTAACCAAACTGCACATCGTATGTCGGACTCTCAACATACAAGACACAACAGGAACCAAGATGGGCAGAAGCCATTAAGACAAAAGAAGTAAATAAGCCTCACTCATGGTGACTAGTGTACGTCCACAAAGACGGCGATATATCAGACGAGGAGTTAGTTTTCACGGTATACGGAGCCATCAGCGAAAAGGATCTCCTGCCACTGAAAAGAGAAACGCGCATGAGGTGCGTTCAATGAGATCCAATATAACAGAGTCTAATCACATAAAGCAGCGACTACAGACGACTGAAATACATGAAGCAATACGTGAAGCTGGATGGCCTAGGAACAAAACATTTCGACGATGCAATGATAGGAGCAACGGAGATTAGCAAGTACTTTGAACTTGAGTTCTCAGAAGGCCGACTCGAATGCTGGTACAACGCGTTACTCGGACAGCAAGAAAGATCACTAGACATCGCGAACAGGATATTTACACCGGCATGCGATGTGGAGAAGAACGAACAACACATTCCCATGGACAGGGAACTAGACCCGTACAATCTCACAGAGAAAATAAGGCAGAAAGGGTTCATGATTACCGAAGACAACGTGGTCCAATTTTCGAAGATGAAGGTAAATGAAGGGAACAGGACAACGTAAGTACAACACAATAGAGCAACACACAAAACTGAAGGAAACTTAAGATACGAACATTACAAGCCGGAAAGATTCCGAGTGGGAGACCTCGTTTCTGTCCAGCTATCTTTCCAGGTTGTTAACCTGGCGGGTGGGAAACTCAAAATGCTTCTCGTATTGAGATCCATGACTCTTATCGAGCACCGGTCTAGCTTCATAAAAGTGAGCGACAAAGCAACACAGTAAACACACTGATAAACACCCCACAGAACGTAGTATCCAACGAAGGGACCAAGAACAAACTGAAGAGAAAGCTGAGAGACATTTCAGACAAGGGCCAGAACAGAATGGACGTAGACGCATCAGGCAACGGCAACCAATGATTACATCGATCAAAAAGCCTTCAATTGCGACCACGACACTCGGATCACATTCGCTTTGTCACATTGTCAATAACGGCCTCGTTGATCTTTGCCAATCGCATATAGTTTCGACTACGATTCACAGACACTTGCTTGTCACATTGTCAATAACGGCCTCGTTGATCTTTGCCAATCGCATATAGTTTCGACTACGATTCACAGACACTTGCTCGGGTCTGACTATATTGTCGTCCTGCTTCCTTCTCTAACGAGTCCACTGGACCCGTATTTTGTTTCTCCCTCATCCACCGATCCTTCTCGTTTTAGTCGCTTTTATAGTATTCCCGCATCATCATATTACCAAATACACTGCATTTGCCCGCAAATGTAATATCACAAACAAACAACCGCGAAGGCTTACATAAACCGCAGCTGGAGCGACGGCTTACATAAACCATAGCTGGAGCAACAGCTTACAGAGCAGCAACTTACATAATGTCAACTTACATAACCAGCGGCCAGGAATTTATTTCTATTTTCTTTTGACGCGACCCCAACTTGTACATATTTTATTCACTTTCGTACTTCTTCACTTTTGTTGTTCACCAGTTCATTAGTTCAATAATATTTCATTCCTGCTGACAAGTCGATAGCTACCTATCTAGTGTACTTTTGTTGTTCACCAGTTCATTAGTTCAATAATATTTCATTCCTGCTGACAAGTCGATAGCTACCTATCTAGTGTAAGTAGACTATGTTATCGTAATATAACAATTCATCTATCGACGATGTAAACGACTGCTGGAGCAAAGAAATAATGAAACATTCTCACATCTGTCAGAAAACATAACAAATTACATACACAATAAAAATATACAAACAGGAAACAAATGAAAATAAATCAAGATAAAGGATAGCAAAACAAACAAATAAAAATAAAAAACACATTCGTATATATAATCCATCGACTTGGTGAAATAAACACAATAATGCGCTCAACACAAGAAAATTATATATATGTGTATATAAAGAAAACGCAAGGATTTTTCAACATGAGGATGAACATAATAGCCGGTAGAGATAGCCGAAAGGGAGCAAATATCGAGGACATGGCAGTAATAGCCGGTAGTAATAGCCGGTAAAGATAGCCGAAAGGGAGCAAATATCGAGGACATGGTAGTAATAGCCGGTAAAGATAGCCGAAAGGGAGCAAATATCGAGGACATGGTAGTAATAGCCGGTAGTAATAGCCGGTAAAGATAGCCGAAAGGGAGCAAATATCGAGGACATAGCCGGTAGAGGAAGAGAACGGCAACTGCCGAGATCACGTGAGGGGCACAAATTTCGAGGACAAAATGCGCGCCAAAGCAGGTAGTAAAACCTCAGTCTACTAAAGTAGACCTCGGAATGTTCCTCCTTGGTCTTCCTGATGCATTTAGACATTTCACAAGACAGCTGGGCTGCTTCCAATCTAGAGGGGTGATCTACTATGTCATGAAAGCAAAAGGCTAGGTTGTCAGCTCTGCACCTCTAAGCCTTTAGCTTTTTGAGGTCTTTGGTCCACTAGTGCTTGGTGTATGGGCACAGGTTTTGCATGGAGACAATTTCATCTCTAAAGGCCATTTCCTAGATGATAGAAGTAAGATCTCTGACCTTCTGATCAAACTTGGCAGGCAAGGTGATGAGACAGGCTGGGAAGGCAGGGATGATGGTCAGAAATGGTAGGGTGGAGGTTGAGAGCAACTATGCATGAGACTATAGGATCTCTCATGCTCAACATCTGCCAGACATTGTCAGAGCATGTCTATCTGTCACTCACAGTCTGGAATGTGGAGAGCCCTGAAGGAAAGGCAAGCTTGAGGTCAAAGTCCTGGAAGAGGGTCAGTAGTAGTTAGATCATCTCCTCTGAGGAGTTCAGGTGGCAATTGGCTGGGACTTCCAATATTGGGTAGTGGCAGTTAAGGTCACCACTCATCACTACCAGGTGGTCCTATAGAGAAGAGTAGATTGTGGGTGATGAGCTTGTAAAAAAGGAAGATAGGGCCATCAGCACCTTGTTGTGAGTACAATTGTTATATACATTAAAGAGTGAAATGCTCCTATGCAGTCCACTGAAGTGGACTGCTGAGATGTCAACTGAGTCAACTGGGAGAATCAAGAAGGAGTCTGTTGAGATGTTAGTGTTAATGAGCATAGCAGAGCAAGAGAAACTGCTTCTGTCCTTGTGGTGTGGAAAAGTGTATATGACCTGCCAGTATCTGGAGGCCTTGGTGTTGCTAAGGTGATCTAGGAGGGGTTCCTGCAGGGTTAGGACATCCTAGTCCTCAGGATTTGCCATGTTGATCATTGCTACCTGAGTGATGTTGGACTTTCTGGCATTCTGTTGCCAGACTCAAAGTTTTGCTGGTGCTGAGGTTGGCCTGCTAATCATAGAGATGCTGCCTGCATGAGTTCTTTGGAGCTAGGAGAGCCAACCTCATCTGGTGTAGGTAGTCCTAGAAAAGTATCTAGAGTGCTGGGCCTTAAACTGCTGGAAATCCTGTTGGCCACATTAGTCCTCAAAGTAGTCAAGGAAGGAATCAGGAACTGGCTATCTAGTGACAAGCTCAGTAGAGGCAGTGATCTAGGTGGCAGGAGTCTTAGGGCTAGGAGTAGCAGGGTGGATAATTGTTTGGGTGGGGCCTTGATCCAAGTGGATGAGTCAGCTGTTGGGAAGAATGGCATAGCATTCTCAGAGAAGCAGGTGTCATAAATTGACAACACATCTCATCAATGGGCTTAGTGCCCTCAAATACAATGCCCTGATCATCTATAAGGGAATATCCCTTAGTCCTAAGATTGCCATTGTGCATTCATTGGTATGTGATGCAGTCGCTCATCAACTCAGCCATTGGCATGTGCAGCATCATGGATGCCTTGCTTTCCACTTTGAAATCCATGCTGGCTTGACCATCCAGACCTGGATTATCTGTCCTGGGGTCTTGGGTATGCATGTGAGAAGGCTCCTCACACCATCCTTGTCCTGCTGAAGAATGAAAATTACTCACCGGGTTTGCCTTGGGCACTTCCTGCACCCATGCTAGTGCCTCCACTAGCTCAACTCCTATGTCTTGATTACAACATGCCAAACATTCCTTGGACATGTGGCTCCAGGAGGTTGATACCCCCAATTGCCTTGCGGCCTTATGCTGCAAATACATCTGGAGTTCTAATAACAGAACCTGCACCATTAAATCAGTATATTTAGTACTAAATACGGGGAGCACATTGTGCCCTTGCCAACTAAGTGCTACTATGTGTGCTGAGGTGTAATGCTCAAGTCACACCTGGGTGGTGAATTTTGTCACCTCTGGGTGCAAGTAATCAACTTTGCAGTCAATGAGTGATCTTCCACTTGCAGATGTTCAGATTCTAAAATGTAATGCTTCATGTTCAAAGACAGCAACAGCTGATAATCTGTTAGAAGATTACACCTAAATCACAATATATTAATCCTCAGTCTTTTGTGTATATTCTGTGCAAATTTAAATCACAGTATGTTACTCTATGATTTAGGTAAGCAGTGTCTATAATTCATAAGTAAGTTGCTCATCCTCATTCTTCCATACAGATGACTGAGGTGTCTGACATCTAGAAGTAATATATATATTATTTTGTCTATTGTCCCTTTGTTGTTCCAGACATGTTATTTTATTTTGCTTGATCACTCTGTGGGTGGCCCTGATGTGCCTAATCTCAAGAAAACTTAGGGTCAATTTAAACTTGTGTATCATTTCTTATCACTAAAAATCTCAGACTGTGTGCTGTGTTTTTTCTTTTTGTCCACAACAATTCATAATCTGTATGCTTGCAGGTTTTCTTGTCATTTACACAAGTCTGTCCTTTTTTCTTGTCTGCAATAATTATCTGAACACTTGCTCTTGTAGGTTTTGTTAGAACTGTAGCAGGAGGGTACTTAATATTGATTGTATCTATATATCTGAGGAAGACAAACCATGGGTAGTCAGCATGAGTCTGACAATGGTGTATATTGATGTCTCAATCTCAAAAGCCTGGGCTCTCAATGGGGCTTATTATGTCTAAAGAAGATGGAGTCACTTGTGAGTCAAGAAGAAAATGTATGATTTTCTGCACCAATACCTAAATACAACTAAATCACAATATATTCAGTCTATTTGCGACAGATATTAATTATTGCATGCCAACAATTTGGTGTGTAACACCATTCATAATCACATTGGTACTCATTTAATTGGTATGTCACTGAACAAGCCCAAGAAAAAAATAGAATGAAAGATTATGGAGTCCTTCCATTCCCCCAATCGTCTCTAGTCAATTTTCAGCACCTCCCTCTGCATTTGTTACTTGGTGCAACACTTTCTCTCCATACTGTTTTTTTTGCTTGTTGCTTCTTTTAACTCTTTCTTTGTGAACACCTCTTGTGTCAACAGATGGAATGGAAGCCGGTGCATGTACATAGTGAATGCTTATAGCTATCACTCCCACCACATGGATCGTAATGTCTACTTTTCGACACCAAGGCCCATGCATAATCTCAACTTGTTCTGTTCTAATCTTTGATACTCAACTTACGTCCTTGTTGATCATTTCTTGTATGACCAGTTCAGTTACGTGTTATACTTTGACCCCTCTCTAGAACTGACCCGTGAGCTATTCCTGTCTTGACCTATTATTGATAACTCTTACCTGGTGATACATAGATTCGACGTAACTTTGTACAATCAACAGCATAATTGCACCTAGCTTGATGGAGGTTGTTTATGGTTTCGGACTTTATGGGTGTCCTGGGCCATGTCCCAGCCCAAAATCTGTGTAAGTCGGCCGCAAGTCGTCCGAGTCTACATACAATCAAAAGCGCCCGACGTCGAAGACCAGTTGGAACACTGGTAGAAAGGCAAGACATAACCCAACATTCCACATATACTGAAGCGCAGGAAAGGCTTTGAGTGATCAATGCAAGCTGGAGTCTGAGTTTGGGAGGGTAAAGTGAACAAGTATGCAAGGCTCCTCTCCCAGTAGCACAATTTGGTTGGCCAGGAAAACTGGTACATACAGTAAGCGTGTAACCTTTTGCATGCGGCACCCGTAAGCGTGCCTTGATGTTGAAGAAACTAGATGTATACATACCATCTATATACCATAAAACCCTGAGTAGATTCTTTCAGAGACTGACGTTAAGTTCCTGTCACTTAGATATGCTAGACTTACTGTGCCGTAGACCTCCACGGTCCCAATTCCAAAATACCCAGAATCCGCTGTTGGCCGAGGATACCAAAGACTGCCTGGGAACCCGCATCCTCAATAGGACAGTCTCTCCGGCTGAAACACACATTTACCATCACCGCCGGTTGTTTTGAATGAGCTTTTACGTATTCAGTAATGTATACTTGGAAGGAAACAAGGAGAGTTCTTGTTACAGATCGTTCTTTATTCTTCTATCTGTTCCTCTGACAGCTTCTCTCACATCGCTCAAACCGGTTCCAGAGGTCCTTGCATCAACAGCGCTTTGTCCTGGTTCTGCCAGCACAGAACATCAAATGTTGGCTTCGCTGACCTAAATTTATGTGGTATAAAAGTGACTCATGTGACCATGAGAACACAGGTTCCTGGACTTCTAGAGATGATGATGTGATGTTCCGTGGACTTTCTCCCACAGTATAATAATGGTGGAACTCGAGTTATGACGAGGCTGTGTATACAAACGATCGAGAGTCCTGATATGTACATACTGGCGATCGATGTCGGCCAAGGTTTTCTCGGGTTAGAACCGTGCCAAACGACCTACAGCTGCCCCCACATGAACCAAGCATCAACGATTTTAGTACCCTGACAGACTCCAATAGTGAACCGCGTGCAGATGTAAATTTTCCCTAGAATGTTAAGTAGATCATATGTCGAGAGGCGGCAGTTGTCTTGGTACTTCGGAATGGAAACAAAACCTCCGACATGAGTGGGCCGAAGGCTTCGGGCCGATCAATTGTCATCAATGTCGATCACAAAAATTACTCTTACAGAGCGCCTCGACAAGGAGTAGAGCTGATACACTCTAGGAGAATAGAGATGGGCTTCATGGCTTTTCTAAAGAAGCCCTTGAAGGAATCTAGATGGAGAGTAAGGTCGAGGTACGCCTTGAAACGGAATCAGAATGCAACCGTGGGGTGTCAGGGGGCTTGCTTTTCCATCAACGCCGACGGCCGGCCGAAGATCAGGCAATTTCTCTCATTTCTATCTCTCCACGCTTTCGCCATCCCTCTCTCCCTCCTTGACCTCTTCCGGTCATACCCTTTTTTCCTGCAATTACATTCTTTCCTTTTTCACTCTAATCTTTCTTTCCTCGTTTCAACAATGCTCTCAACGCTTCCCTTGCTGGCCTTTCTGGCCTCAGCGTCTTCTCCGGTATTTGCTGCGAGTGCAGGATCGTTCGCGGATGGAGGGAACACTCTAGTTAGCGCAATGATGGTGCGTGAGCTTCTAGGTTATCTCTGTGACAACCCTGAAGAAGTCAGATGTTTTTGGGAAACGAAGAAAAAGTTTACATCCTAGATAAAGCAGAGGGCAATGCTGCCACAGTGGCAGGTCATCCAGCTTGGGGCTCAGTTTGGTATGTCTCTTCCGTCGTAGTCGTCGAACTGCTAACACAAAGCAGGGACATCGCCTCGCGTCAAGCGAATGTCATGGATGTGCGTACAAATGTCTTCTGCGCGTCAGGAATGCATCTACCAAACGGGTCGTGGGTCACGTTCGGCGGAAATGGCGCAATTGGTCGGGGAGGTGTAATCGGTTCGCAGAAAAATCCCTCAGGCAATGGTGCTTGGGATGCCGAATATCAAGATTTCGATGGATCAAAGGCAATTCGGATATTAAATCCATGCACAGACTCAGATAATTTTGCCTCGACTAATTGCCAGTGGTTCGATGATCCAAGCCTACTTTCAATGCAGAAGCAACGATGGTATTCCACGGCCGAGGCGCTTGCTGATGGGTCTATCGTCTTAATCGGTGGTTTTGTCAACGGCGGATACATCAACCGAAATTATCCCAACACTGATCCACAATTTGAGGGCGGTGCCGCAGAGAACACGTATGAGTTTTACCCAGCAAATGGACGTGGAGTTCAGACCTTGAACTTTTTGATCCAAACATCTGGTCTCAATGCTTACGCTCACGCGTTCCTCCTCAACTCTGGCAAGATGCTCGTTCAGGCTAATGTTTCTACCAGTTGGTATCTCTTTACTCGCTTTATTTATGCCTTTAGTATTGATTAATCACGTTTAGTGATCTGGGATTACAACAACAATATCGAGACCCCGCTTCCAGGCATGCCTGGCAACGTCGTCCGTGTCTATCCCGCGTCCGGAGCCGTCGCCGTCCTTCCTCTTACACCTGGTAATAACTGGAACCCCACCATCATCTTCTGCGGTGGTTCCGACATGCCAGATGAAGCCTGGGGCAACTACGCAAATCCTGCGATCAACACATGGGATTATCCTGCCTCGAGGGACTGCCAAAGGCTGACGCCGGAGCCTGCAGATGGTTCTGCTCCTGCTTATGAGCAGGATGATGACATGCTCGAGGGCAGGACGATGGGGCAATTCATACTTCTGCCTGATGCCACGATGCTCGTAGTCAACGGCGGTCTCAACGGCACAGCTGGCTACGCTACTGAGACCGGACAGACTGCACTATATGGTGACATGCCCTTTGGAATGTCTCTGGCCTCTGGCCCTGTTGGTACACCTGCGATTTACAACCCCAACGCACCCAAGGGCCAGCGATGGTCTAATACTGGCTTTGACACATCTAGTATTGCCCGATTGTATCACTCGTCTGCTATCCTCCTCCCCGACGCCTCAGTCCTCATCGCTGGCTCGAACCCCAATGTCGACGTCAACACCAGTACCTTTTTCCCCACTGAATACCGCGCAGAAATCTTCTACCCTCCCTACTTCAGCGCATCGACACGCCCTGCTCCTACAGGAATGCCCAAAACGATCTCCTACGGCGGTTCTTACTTCGACCTTACTATACCCAAATCCTCTTATACTGGAACAGCGAATGCAGCAGCTGGTAACACCACCGTCTCTCTCGTGCGTGGCGGTTTCACAACACACGCCATGAATATGGGCCAGCGCTACGTGCAACTCAACAATACCTTCACAGTCAACAACGATGGTTCTATTACTCTCCATGTGGCCCAGGCACCAAATCCTAACATTCTCCAGCCTGGACCCGCACTTCTCTTCGTGACCATCAACGGAATACCCTCGAACGGCACCATGGTTATTGTAGGGAGCGGAGCAATGGGCGTACAACCCACCTCCCCGCCAAGCGAGCTCCCAGCAAGTGTTACCCTCTCCGTTACCATATCGGACAACGGGTCGTCCCCCAACTCCGACCAGAACAACCCGGACAACGGCGCGAGCGGATCGCACACAGGGGCGATCATAGGTGGTGTGGTTGGTGTTATAGCGGTGATTGGTCTTCTGGGTGCGCTTATTGGTCTTTTACTCGCCCGTCGTCGGCGCCGCACCGCTGTTTCCACGACCTCGTTCGCTATGACGGGAGGCGGACTGAGTGCCACGGCGCTGGCGGCTGGGTCCCACAGAGGATTCAGGAATTCTGACTCGAGTGCTTTTGTTTCTTTACAGCATGATAATCACAGTGATGCGTGGAATGGGAGTACGGCGAATTTGGCGCTGGGCTCGCCATATAAAGATGACGGTGGGTTTAGAACTGCGAGTTCGGATTCGGGGTGGGATTCGTATATGGCGAATTCACCGAGTCCGAAGCGCTTTCAAGGACATGAGATGAGGTATTCGTAGAGCTGAGTAATGTGTTTTCGTCGTGCTTTTCGTGTTATTGTTTCCTTGCCACCCCATACAGTACAGACTTTTTCGCACGCCCTTTTTCTTTTAAATCATTCATGACATTTCACGGCACTTCATACCCTCTCTACCCCACCGACGTGCTTCATATCCCGTCAAATTCCGATCCTTACCCACAGCATCAGTAAAACGGACCTTTAATTTGTAAATGTATTTTGGATGGATTAAGATCACGGCCTTTCAGTGAAGGTGTTGCACGTGGTGGGTTCTTGGAGGCTCATGATAGCGATTGGACATGTTCCAGAAATAGACGTGTCTTCCCAGTCTTAAGACCATGTGTTACAAATTGCGCCAGATATATGGGTCGTTGTAACCTGATGACCTCTCAGAACTTCGCACCTTAGAGTATGGAAATCGGTAGTCTTTTAGAAACGGTCAACGACGATGTCCAAGCCAAAATTCAATGTCGCTGTTTGGTACGTTTTCTAATTCTTTTCCACCGGAATAGTTTTGATGACCAATGTTTCCAGTGGAGGCGGAGTGGGAGGGCTTATTTTTGCTGTCGCAATGTCACGATATTCCGATGTTGAAGTTGGAATCTTTGAAGCTGCAAGTGAATTTTCGCCTATTGGAGCGGGCATTGGTATATGGCCTCGTGCTTGGAGGGCTTTGGTGGCCATTGGTCTTGGGGATTTGGCGCAATATGCTTCGAGGCCGCCAAGCGATGACGCTGGTACTACTTGTTTGACGGTCTGTTTCTTAGCTTTCCGCGCTGATATAATATCTTCCCCAGTGTGCACTCTTGAGCTACGAAAGAGCGATCAGACTGATGGATATTCGTTTTGTCGCATAATCAGCAAAGGTAAGTGTAATCGACACCTCCATGCTTCTGCTGCCACATCCCTGATGGATATTCGTTTTGTCGCATAATCAGCAAAGGTAAGTGTAATCGACACCTCCATGCTTCTGCTGCCACATCCATGGGCTGTCTTTCAGGTACCCTTCTGTTTTTCCATCGCGCCGATTTTCACGCAGTACTCGTGAAACATCTTTCTTGCCAAATTCAGTATTCCAAGAGACTCAAAACCTACAGACACCTAGAATCGGGTGAACTCGAACTTCTTTTTGACGATCAATCGACATCTAGATGTGACCTTTTAATTGGTGCGGACGGTATCAAGTCAGCTGTCAGGCATACATTCCTCCATGAACAGGCTCAAAAGGCACTCATGGAAGGTCGTACAGTAGACGCCAGCAGTTTATTGGCTGCTGTGCATCCAGCATGGACTGGAGCATTAGCATATAGAGCTCTCGTTCCTGTTGATAAATTGAATAACTACGTTATTCGTGACTATGGAACGGAGGTGCGTTCGTAGTTAAAGAGCTCGGTCCTGCCCCAGATGACACTTTTAACAGTACCTGGGAAAGGATTGGGTATATGCGCCCCTTGTTTGTGGTATCCCATGAGTTCACGAAGCCCTCTGCTTTCAGGCTATCATTGCGTACCCAATTGCTAAGAGTACTCTGATAAACATTGTTGCGTATCGCATCAATGACAGCTTGGCTGGAACTAACTTCGATGGACCTTGGATCGAAGACGTTGAAAAGGATGCCCTCCTGAATGCCACTTCTCATTGGGAATCCGAATTCATTAAACTTACAAAAGTAAGTGATGTTTATTGGAACCCTCTGATACCATAGTCGTTCAATCCCCCCTGATGGTGAATAGGGTATCAGTAAATTGAGCAGATGGGCAATTCATACCGTGAGGCCTCTTCGATCATTTGTTTCCGATAAAGTAGCATTACTAGGCGACGCCGTAAGACCCGCTGTCCTCTGTCAATGTGTGTGACTCATTGAGTAATAGGCACACGCCATGGCTCCGCATCAGGGCTCCGGCGCCGGTCAAGCTATAGAAGTCAGTGTGTCTCCAACCTATCATCTGTCAGGCTGTTGATTTCCCTTCAGGATGGATGTCTCCTTGCTGAGCTTCTAGGCCACCAGTTGGCCAAACGCGAAACACTTCCTACTGTACTCCGAATCTACGATGCGTTCCGCCGACCTTTCGCTTTGGATATTGCACAAAAGTCTCTCGAAAACGCTAGCTACCTCACCTTGACCCACGAGGATTTCTTGCTTGATGGATATGATGCATCCGAGGAAGTGGAGCGTTTGCATACGATGGGCGAAGTTATCATTGACAAATGGCGATGGGCTTGGGAAACCTCCTTGGACGATATGATCCATCAGGCCATATCCACTCTAGAAAAAGACCTGTGAGTAGGTCTGCTTGACTCGTTAGTATCGGCAAGTTTAAGGCATTATCATGAGTAATAAAGAACCTGTGGGCACACTTGAATCTAACACAGTTTCGCGCCGATTCATTGGCAAATGACAAACATCCATCATGCCTCCTGCCAGTGGCTGAAACCAGATCTTGGCATCGCTGTCTGCAACTAACTTGACAAAACGACCCACTTTAGTATATGACGCCTTGTCCATGCAGGTTAGTCAAATGTTTTAGATCTGAAACTAAAGATCGGAGTCAACAAGTCGATTTAACATTAAACAGCCTAACATGAAGGTCCAGAGTAATCCTATGTCAATTACATTTGCCTAGCTGATCAATATTGAATGTAGTTAAACAATGACATGCTGAGAACACTCAAGGAAGCACAGCTTCTTTCGCGCAAAGCCATGATTGCATGGACCGTACATACCATTTTGAACACTTCGGCACCCCTTTGTGAGTGTGACCCTCAAGACGAATGGTAGTTTTGGTAGTGAAGATCGGTGTGGCAGAGTGATCCTTTCTGACAAATACTCAGACAAAAATGTTGTGTGACTAGAAAATATAACGGGAAGGCTGATACTTACACGCACACGCTCAATTATCAAGTAAACATGTAAATTCTGACGAGAAAAAGGCCCTACGGTGCAAAAATAAACCAACGTCCGTTCACGGAAGCAAATTTTGGTTTCCGCACCCCTGTGACGCGTGACGTGCCGAAGTCTTCAAAATGGTATGTACAGTACTCTCGACTTCGCTGTCTTCTTTCCTTGAGATGGCTGCACAATGTATGTGTGATCACATCTGATCGTTCCTCGTGCGTAGACTTGAAGACTCCTGCCATCTTATTCCTACTTGATCTCGTCGACAAGTTTGCTAGTTCGTAATGAAGCACAATGAGTGTCAAGTGACCTGTAATGCAAGTTGTTGAGGGATGCCTAGGTCTGGAAGAGCTTACCCAATGTTTGAGTAGCTAACGGCTGAGAACAAAAACCATCTGTAACCCGGTAACCATTCAAAACAATCCTGCTCTTCACGGAGAGTCAGCCTGTAAGAAATAAGGAATATTGCCTAGTTTATCGCTGCTGCCAAAAGGCGAATGAAATACAGATACCACACAGCAACAAATCAAGCTCTGAGAAAATTCTGGCTGGGAAGGCTCGAATTTGAAGGTGCTTGGTGTGAATATCCCAAGGCTTTAAATGCGCCAACGGATTCCCGATGTTCAGCAAGTGTAAAAAAAGCCGACTGTTACGATACAATTACGTTTATCGCCTCCTTTGTCTGACGGATTCTTACATTACTGTATCGAGTAGATTAAAATGACGGGTTACGTGTACAACCATAAGGGTCAGTCAAAGGACCGATGCGCTGCAGGGATCACGCTGAAGATTCAGGAAACAGTTTCATCAGCCATGCACATCAGTTTTCTAATCAAGGAAGTGGGATGACCTTATTTTGCCTAAAATGGAACACGTCGGAATCGCACTCGACGAACCAGTTGGACTACCTGTCCCATTACTTAGAACAAAGGTCGTTACAGTCCTGTGACCCATTACTCAGAGTGGAAGAGGCTCTCTCACTCTATAAGCGAGCCCAAACCGCTACAAGATGCAGCCGAGTAAATTGCACCAAACCTGAATGTCAATGCATAACGGGCAAATAATGGATCTCTGCAGTTGGTGAGTTAGTTGCCAAGAATTGGGTCTGAAAATCCAAGTTATCTTAATGCATAGTCATCCCAACGGTCCAAGTCGTTTTAGTGGGCCCAAATGCCCTCATTCCCGACATCATGATGGACTTTACACATCTGTTTTGGTGATCGTCTCCATCAATATGTCTGGATGACAGCACGTTATATAGGGTTTTTCAATGACAAGGATTGCCACATTTATTCATTTATTGCTTATCACATTTATGTATCCTACCTTGAGTCCAACAACCATCAAACTTCGCTTCAAAGGGTTGTGGCATCGACTCAGAATGGTAAACCTTATCAACTTGGAGTCGGCTTGCGTGCCTACTATGGACTCCGGATCAGTGCATTGTTACTGCTGCCCGTGCCTTAAGCTAACCTTGTTTATCGGCTTTACCAGAAGCATTTTCGCGATAAGTCAAAGTGCATAGCACCCACCATACAGCACCATACTGAAACTGGATTAGTATATAGCAGGACGATGCTTTTGTCTTGTAAAAAGTTTTGATGGCTCTTACGCATCACAAAGGCAAATAACTCTATCATTGTCGGTGTATCTGCTAACTTAACCTATAGGGCTCATTCTTTTCATAGTATTGGTTGTCCATACGGTTTCAGCGATCAACTTTGAACAATGTTTTAAAGATATCAAGCATGGTCATTGGGGTGAATTTGGTGGTACAGACAATGCTGGGCGTCACGTACCTATTTCGAATGCCACAGCAATAACTTACGAATTGTGCGTGAGGGCATGTGGACCGGGACCCGAGCCTTTCCAATGGTCTGTATTCTCTCATCAATTCGGTTCCTGGTTGTTGCCGTGGTTAGCTCTCGTTTCGCAGCTACCGTTTGGCAGTGAAGATAAACTCGACAATCTTACCTCCATGTTGTTGACTGTTGGCTCGCCAACTCTAGCTGCATATTCGCTGGCACTTACAGTTCTGAACGGTCGCTGGATCGCTCGCCGTTTCTCATCATACAGTTTTCCAAACACCCGCCAGGCCGTCCGTATCCTCAGCAGTCTTCAACAATCTTCATTGCAAATCAATACCCAGGACTCGCTCCTCGCTTCTCTTGTCGTACTTCCCCAAAACGACGAATGGTGGAGCGAACTCGTTACATGGATAGATTTTACACACACGTGGTCGATATCTGCTGTCGCCTCCATAGCTTGGGTGATAATCGCATACGTATTCACGCTTATTGATTCCTTCGCCGGTGATATAACCGATTCAGTCAACGCAAATGGTGAAGGTGTTGGCTCATTATGGATTTGGTTACTCCCCATCGTCATCGGTTGGCTTCAGATCTCCCCAAAATGTGATGCCAAACGATTACTCCAGGCTATGAAACGCGCTAACAAGATTGCATATGTCGCTGGGACATCTGGAGATCCCGTTTTGGCAATCTGCATTTCCCAGGAACAAGCCATCTCCCTTATACAGGAGGTAAACGATCCGTTATTCGACGATGAAAGATGTACAATTCCCATTTACAACTATGCTCGCGTTTTCTCATGGGTTGAATCTGTGGAGAAAGTGTCAGAAATGTTCCGAGCCGCGTCGCAGCGCGCATACCTTCATTGCTCTGTTGATCCTTCTGTAAAATGGAAAAAGAAAGAGAAATGCACGGCAGGTATCCATTCGAAAAATAGGATCGGAACCCGTGCACAGATCGAGGCTTATTGTGTCCCTTCTGGCGAGCAACCCTCGTCGAACTGCAAATCCATGTGGGGGCCTAATGTGTTCTCGCGCATTATCATTGCGTCTTCAATCGCGCTTTTGCTCCAATGGGGGACGACAGGTGCTGCGGTTGTTGCAGTCTGGTTCACACCTACTACCGGTAAGGTTTTTCGCACGTCCGTATCTTAGCTATCTCAAAATATTGCTGTGACAGGCCTTGGTTGCCGTTCAGGAGCATATCTATTGTACGGTATTCTATCCACGATCATCTGGATGTTGCTTCTTGCGTCAAGCTTCCTGTCTCACCACGTGATCGTAAGAGAACGTGCAGGCTCTTGCATCTCTGCTATCCTCGCTAGGTGGATTTCCATCAGCATGCGCCGCCTGGGAAAAGTTCTTGCAGTTTTCAACGCAATATGGATTTTTGTCACCTGCCTCTTTCAGTTCAGCAAGTATTTTGACAGGTGCTACTGCAACAGCAGTGTTCTTGGACGCGGGGTGACGGCGTGGAACGTGATTGCATATGAAACTCAAGATATATCAGGCATGAAGGGTGCATGGATTGGTGGAGTTGTCCTGTCGGCGGGAAGTGCGACACTCTTTGTGTTATTTGTCAACCTTTTTATCAATCCCCGGATTCCAGAATAGACAAACATAACATAGTTATTGAGGTTATCTACTGAAAGCCAACTTGGTGGAACTTATGTGGATTAATGTTTTAATATGTATTTCTAATCACAGCTAATTCATCTTCCTTCAATTGTCTGATAAAATCTTAACAGTAAACTGGATAATATGCACTGTGTTTTTACAAGTTTATCACGCAAGCAGGCATTTAGAAAAAGAACAAACCGCAAACACCCTCCAAGTGAATATCTGCCTGCGTGATTTACCAAACGAGTGGCGCCAGTGGAGGGGAGTAACTGCGGATACCATTGTTCCAGCTGACTCCTATTAGTCACTCTCTATCATCTGGACCACAAGGATAATGTGTCCCTTGTTTTGAAGGGCATCAGACGAACCAAAATAACAATTCCCTGGTTTCAGAAACAATAGTATTAGAAACAAAGCCATCGACATAATATGGCTAAAGTCATATCTAAACTTTGGTCCCTTTAGACCATTATGGGCGCTAGTCGCAGATGCACTCATGGCGTTGAATACGCCCTCTTCGGAAGAAAGGGTCGACATGAGGATAAAATCAAGCCCTTTCCTCCAGTCATGGAAATCCAAATCCTCAGGCAATGGCGAGATTTGTCCTGACATAACACGTTTGTTTAAAACCGCCAGAGACTTCAAGGTAAGACTAGAAATAATTGAAGTGGAGAAGGACATAAGCATGAACATGCCTATCTGGTACCACATTGAAGCAGATAACAAGATTAGGAGGATGAACTCCGGTAAGGTGGCGGAATGCCTAAAATCGAAACACTCTATACGTCTAGTGAAAGATGCGGTCCTCCTAGCTAATGCTATTAACGACCCAGCACACCAGGACACAACTGAGTGTGAGTGTGGGGACTGCATTAAAGTGGAAAGTGATTCAGGCTGCTCTCATCCGAACCTGTGTACCAAGAGAGCGGGTTCCATGCTCGACACCCTCCCGGAAAAGTGGGACCCCAGGAGAAGTCCTACTGAGGACCAACCGGACGTGGAGGAGGTGGGGGAAGCCCCAGAAGGGGCCCCAAAAGTTTCCATTTTTAACCCCAACACCATGACCAAGGGGTACATAGCTGATGCCTTTAGAATCTTCACGTCGGGTCCAAAATGTAATAACTTATACCCACGTACCCCAGTGGTTCACCTAAACGAACAACTGCGAGCCTCGATCGGTGGAATACACCGGCTTGAAATAGAGGGGAATGTCCAAGAGGTTAATTTTGTGTCTAATCTTGTCGGCGTCGGAACAGTTCTGTCTGGAAGTGAAGTCACTAGTGAAAGTGCAAGGTGGTTTAACTTACATAGGCCGCAACACAAGAGTCTCAGCGTTCTTGTTATCGATAATCCTGACCTCTATGAAGTCCGGCATAAATACGCCCTTAACGATTTGCATAAGATCAAGTCAAATTCTCGACTTGCTAACGAAAGACATTTCTAAAATGGAAGACGAAGGGTTCTGTGGCATCCACGACGCAGGACTCCTGCGAACTCTAGTCGGGCGGCTCAGAATGCATAAAGCCAGTATTGCCCTCCACGACTCAACTGACGAGCCAATTTCCCAGCACGAGACCATAGCAAGGTCCCTGGCTACAAATGCCCTTTCCAGGGGTAGGATCATGACCCTCCCTCCCATCCCCGAGGAACTCCACCTGACCGGAGCACGCCTATCCAGTATGACGCAAGCACTTGCATATAAAACAATCAAGAGCTTATCTAGGTGTCCGGAGAGACCAAGGACTCAAAAAAGGTTGAAAGATATAATCCTGTACATCAAGAACGTAGAAGGAAGAATAACGGATGGAAGGACCATCTGGAAGGGGATCAGAAACAAGGATTTCTCTAAAAAAGTAAAGATCTTCCTATGGAAAATGACGCACGATGCATATAAAGTGGGCCAATACTGGGACAGGCCAACAATGGACCTGGACCTCAGAAATCGGGCAGTTTGCAAACATGACAACAACGTTGATTCGTTGGACCACATCATGACTCAGTGCGCTAGCCCAGGGCAAGAAATAGTGTGGAATCTGGCGAGTGACTTGTGGAAAAGGAAATCTGGGGAACCCCTTGAATCCCAAAGTGTCGCAACTATCATTGGAAGTACAGTCCGGAAAATAGAATCTTCGGACGAGATTCGATCAGCAGGTCTAACCAGACTGTTAAGAATACTGCTAGTGGAATCAGCCTACCTGATATGGGTACTGAGATGCGAACGGGTGATAAGCAAGGACGACGCGCCTCTTGACCTTAGAGAGGTCTCCGGAAGATGGCTCAAACAAATGAGCAATAGAGCGGCTCTTGACAGGAAGACCGCGGTCCCTAAGTCCCGGAAGAAGGCTCAGACCGAGGCCATCATAAAAGAGACGTGGTCGGGGACTGGACTTGAGGGTGAATCCTCACGCATCCAGGAGGATGGCCAGAGCAGGGTTTTAGTGGGTAGTGGGCGCAGTGAAACAGGGGTGGGTTGATCCACAGGACTGGGCTCGTAGTCCCACACGTGTGCGTAAATAGCATTTCCTCGCGGAAGACATTAGCTGACCGTAAATGGAACCTGGTTGTAAACCCGGGTGCTCAGCGCAGCGGGTGGGAAGAGGACGACTATGGCGTTGTCTTCCCACTGTAAACGCTACTCCAAAAAAAAAAAAAAAAAAAAAAAAGAAACAATAGTATTACATAAGTCTATTCAATTCATGGTTGCCGCCGCCACGAGGCCTTGTTTTCGTGGTATATATATTGACCTTCGTTAAACTTGACTTGAGTTCTAAGCCATTCTCTCATTGTGCAGTCCATGGAATCTGGCGGGCAGCAGTCGTTTGAGGACTACCCAGTAGGTCCAACTAGACCTGTCACTCCTCCACGACCGAAGGATGGTGGGCCAAAGATTGGTTCTACACCAATCAAAAACCACAGGGAAGTGTCTAGCGAACTGAATGCCATTCCTGAAAAATACGAATCTCGGTTGGCAGGTTTTCATGCTGAAATAGTAGGACGAGTTGTTGGACCTGTTGATATCCATCTTTTCAACGATTTCTTGCCATCTGTACAAGGTGCAGACAACGAACCCGACGGTATAACAGCTTATCAAGCACTTGCGCCGGAGTTGGGACGTGCAACTAATGAACGGGGCATGTATGAAGCCTTGGTATGCGGTTCATTTCGTTAAAACCATTACATCGCCAATATCTTCTAGGTTAAGTATCTAAATACACTGCGACCATCAGAGAACATCAACTTCTGCGACAAGCACGACAACGTATTGAAAGTATTCGAAGGTGTAGATATCAAACCCGACATCGTCGTATATCGCGGCAACAATAATGCTACCATTGAGGCCATGTTCGAAGTCAAATACAATGACGACGATGATCCTTTTGACGATCTTGTCGACGGTTTCGAGAGGGAGAGTATTCGAGGTAAGGACACTCTTGATCAAATCACAAGCTATGCGACGTGTCACCAGGCAATGGAGTTCCGAACTCATGCGTTCTCGGCTCTCATCTTCCGCACGTACTTGCGCCTTCTTCGTTGGGACAGAAGTGGTGTTGTTGTAACTAAAAAGGTTCTCTTCAACGACTCACATCTCTTTGACTTCTTTCGCCGATTCACTTCTGCAACGACGGCGGAGCGTGGACGTGACCCTACTGTGGCCGACGCTACTCTATCTCCTTCTCAGAAGACGGATATTCAACACTCGCTGGAATGCGATGAGAAGGCTCATCTCCTTGTCATTTCCGTTGGTGACAAGAACTACGTCATTCTTAAAGACCAGCCTCCTGGCTCTACCTCCCCTATTGGGCGCTCGACGCGGTGTTTCAAAGCGTACTGCTTACAGGACAAAAAGGTCGTCTTGCTCAAAGAAAGTTGGCGCGTCTACTCTCCTATTCTCAAGCCCGAACACGAGATTTATGAAACGCTTCATAAGAACAAAGTCCAAAATGTTCCGGAGGCATATCATGGAGCTGACATTGGCAATGAGGACCACCACGTTACGCAAACGAAGATATTCAATGACAAACTACCGAAACCTTTCGAGATAACTTTGCGTACACATCGTCACTATCGGATCGCCCTCGAGTACCTGCCCTTGACACTGGAGGAATTTGAAAACGTACATGAGATGATTAGTATCATACGAGACGCTTCGATAGGTATGTGATTCTTGACGAGTTCTTGATTTAGCATTATATCAATCATATATAGCTCATGGCGATGCTGCTACCAAGGCCAAAATTCTTCATCGTGATATCAGCAACGGAAATATCATGTTCAAGCGGAAGACGGATGGAACGATCCAAGGATATCTTATCGATTGGGACCTTTCCCTCGACCTGGAGCTGGCTGATAAGAAATCCGGGGAAGCACAGCCGGAGCGTACGGTAAGAACGGATAAGCTGATTATCTTTTGTACTGAACTCAATCTCCTGTCATTCTCAGGGTACCTGGCAGTTCCTTGCGATCCGTTTGTTTCCGGACGACGGAGTGCCAGTGATCCAGAATCGAATTGATGACGTAGAATCTTTCTACCATCTCATCTTCTGGATGGCGCTGCGATACACATCTCATGAGCTTAACTCTGTGACCCTGACCGAAACAATACACGAGAACTTTGATTCCAAGTATTTCGATCCCGAGACAGGTCAGCTTCGCATCCGCACTGCGAGATCCTCGAATATGAAATCGGGCCACTTGATCGAAGTCGCACGATTTGCCAACGCCGGGATCGTATCTGTTTTAGAAAGCATGCGGCAGGTGTTGTGCGAGCGGTATACTCAACCCCAAGTCGCCTCTTTAGCTTATACCGTTGATGACGATGACGATGACGATGACAGTGACCATAGCACGACAACGTCTGGACTCCGGACAGCAGAGGAAAAAAAGAAGTCGGCGTTGAAGACTTTGGATACTCCTTACTGGCTGCCGACCCTCTTGAATAAGCTGCTTCATAAGAGACGGATTGACTGGAAGGCCAACGAAGGTCGCGTCAAACACGAACTTGTGAAAGTCTCCAAGTTCGTCCCCAGCATCCGCAAGCGTAAGACGGAAAGTCGTCTGAACTCTGAAGGGTCCAGGAAAGCATCTCGCAAGAGTGGTCAATCAACTCCACAGGACAACCGGTCTGGTCCTAATTGATCGAGGTGCACATACCTAATATACCTATCACACCATTCATGCGCTCTAATAGTATTATGCCCATCACATTTTTTTTGCATACATCATGTGGAATAGATACGAAATTCAATAGTTGAAGCCAATATGTCAATTCAAATGACTATCCCCGTATTGACGTGTACTTTCATTGAAATCATTTTGTCTTGTCCTTTTTACATGGTAATAATCACATTCAGTCGTTAGAAAAATTAGACGAGACCACGACAGCGAGAAACTACAAATTTCAAGGCCACATAGACTGCCGCCCTTGAAGTTGAGTCGAAGAACATCTCCATGGTACCTTGACAGTCGGAGATGTGCTTTCACCTTCATGCAGATAACGCGTGCTGGCAGATACGATGTCTCGCTTGTCGCTCGGAATGCTGCATAAGGGCAAAGTTTTTATGACATCGTATGCATCAGTATTTTTTCGAATCTGTGTCTTTAGGGAAAGGCGGCAGGGCCATGCGGGATATGGCGACACCACGAGAACCACCACCCACCCCGCTTAAACAAAGCAAATGTGGATTCAGGAAAGGGTGTCCCGTTGAATGAGTATGTGTGGTGGCACTTACCGAATCGAGTAGGTCCACCATGCACAACCATGTACCATCAGAGTGTAGAGGCATTCGGTTCCATTATGAATCTATAGGTCAGCACATTTCATTGATATCGAAATCATGTTTACCAATGGGAGGGTGTTTTTGTTCTCAACGATCTCATCCAACACACTGATTCTGATTGCATCCTTTCCGTCCCGTATACACGGCTCTAGCCCTCTGACATTTTTACAAGGTATTTCCAGTTGACACGGTCTTGGTAGTCCAACGGCTCTTCCATAACCGTTTTGAGCTCCGAAAGACATCTCATCCGATAGTGAATCAAAGAGTCAATAGCACTTGCATCCTCTGGACAATCGACATGCTATTGAAATAAAAAAAGTGAAGGAATGGATCCGGGCTGTGTTTTCTGAAGCTTGGAGACAATCATCGAAAGTGGATTTGTGATAACCCGTGTCTCTCCACACATCTAATAGAGCGAGGATTTCGAGCGACTTGCATCAGGATAAGAAAGACAATATGTTGGTAAGGGATAGAAATTTCAAGTCGATGCAGAAAAATCGGAATTTTGTTACAGTGTAATACACATGAATGGCAACTGACTTTGCCGCGCCTGAATATCTTTCCTCACGGCAAATAAACTATATTTCTGAGTATACTACAGGGTAATACAAGTATTGAGGATTATAAGAACGAACTATGAAAAAATTATATGGAGTTGAAGATGGTATATAGGTGATTCTATGAAAGTCGGGGCAAAATCGACCCAATACATGTAATTGGCAACCGTGACAAACGCGGGTGTCACGCGTTTACTCGGGGTCTGATGCGGCGGGGCTAGTGCGGGTTACGCTTGGGCTGTCACGCTAAAAGGCACTCAACAAAGTCATGCATTTTGCGACGCGTCCACACCCCCAACGCGCCTCGGACTTTTTTTGTTTATGTTCCGTAGTTCAATAGCTTTCCATAGGTATCAATCTTGTGCAGGTTTACTGGGTATATCGAGAGGAATCTTGCTCCGAAAAGTTGCCATCAGTCTCAAATCAGCCAAAATCAGCACAAAATCACTCGTCCCTCCGCGTAAAATTACACATTCAGCTCAAAACTGGGTATACATATTCTCAAGGGGTATATCATTGCTGTATGTAGTAACATCAGGGCGAAATATGAGGCATTGGTCCGGTAGACGGGTAATTGCCATTGACCTATCGGTTGCCAGTCATGTGTATTACACTGTAGTGACAGGTCATTGAACTAGGAATTGCCTGATGTAGTCGATCCAATGAAGCTCCAGTGAGTGAGGAACCCGGAAGTGGTTGGGTCTTACACGGATTTCGCCCTTGCGAAGGGGCTCGTCAGAGGGCTTAACCGCTGCCCTAATCCGCCTCAGATTCTATAGTGTGGACCTTGATCACACTACAATCTATAGCACGTGGCTACCCAAACTATGGTTGATACCAGGGGGAGTATGCCAGCGATGTGCAATGCTGGTACCAGGGCCGATACGGTCCGGCTACGCTCTGGGACCCCGAAGGCGTGGGTATATGTGTAGGGATACGTCAGGCTACAGCCCCTAGCCTCAATGGGAACCCCGCTTGACGCGAGGCCCGACGCACTGCCGCCGTACCTTTTCAGCACGACGGACTTGCCGCCACGTGTTACTGCACGTAGATGAGCCTTACAAGGACACGTGTTTCATAACGTCCAGACGTGCGGCGCGATCGGGCCGTCCCCGAAGGTAAGGCCGAAAGGGACGTGAAACGAGTGTCTTCTTGGGGGCTCGAACCCAAGATTGAGGTTTCTAGACCGTCAACGATCGGAGATTGGTGCATGACCTCAGACCCCAACCTGCATCTACGAGCGATGAATGGTGCCCAGATTGTGTCTCTTGTTTCAGCGAAATATGTCAAAGATTCGGTGCCTTGGTAAACGCGGCAACCTGATCTATATTAAGGCTCGAATCGCGAACTGACATACTGCAGGCGAGGGACACTGTCCCGTGGTAAGCAGACGTCGTAGAGTATATACGGTATTGTAATATCTGACACAAATTGTACGAAGGGTGAAAATCTACCAAGAGCGTCAAGTGTCTTCCACATCTCATGTCGACGTGTCGACATAATGCGAGAGAGAGAGATCCATTGTTGTAGTCTTGTAATAGGTATCTGAAATCGATCTAGCGAATGACTGGGAATGACAACTTGACCAAAACTTGAAAATGGCGCGAAGAAGCTTTTGATAAGTGGCATCGGGGAGAGCAAGTAAATGAGGATCAGTCGAAGGACTGATTTCATGAGGAAGGTGCGTCAGATCTCGCGATTCTCAAGAAAGACGAGCTTTTTGAAACGTGTCACCCAGAGCGACTACGCTGAGCACGTGAGATAACTGGGATAAGTATTCCTTCGACCAATTCATGATCATTTCTTGTGTTAGCGACCTTCATTGAATGTAGTTGATACGTTTGCAATAGTGTACTGATACACTCTGGCCACGGCTCTAGGTATGGAAGGATGAGAAGAAACTCAAATCGATGAAATTTTATCTCCCACAATGCAATGAGGCTGACAACAATGTAGGTCCTCGTCCCTATTTGTAGTTTGAATCGTTTGTCTTATACATCAAGGGGCCAAGGTATCAAACTCCGCCGATGGACCCTCTTCAAGAACGCATAGATATACATCTGTCAAGATAATATCTCTTCGACCTTTGTTTATCGTACCCCCACCCCTGGTTTGAGATACTTTTTTCGACTTACTATGCAATGCCATTTAGAATCGACCGGGCAATTTCCATCTCAGGATTCTGATGGAGCCTCGCTGTATGGATTTGTGTTACCTATTATGTCACAAACGTTTAGCTATTTCAACAGAATATCTCAGGAGTCTCCCGTGCCAGACATACTTGATAAAATTTCGCAGAGGGTTGTTGGGCCCGTTCCGGTCGACCTGTTTAGAACATTCTTACCCTTGTCACAAGGTCATTGTGCGGCGCACAATGGGACAGTTGCATATGAAGAACTGGTGCCACTCTTGAAGGCCGCAAAAGTTGAAAGTGACATGTATGAACCTTTGGTCTGTATTATTCGAGTTGTCTGCATCATCATCGTTGACCTCCACATAGGTTGATTATTTTACGAAATTGTGCCCAACCGAACTTAAATTTTGCAACAAGTTGAAGGATGACCAAGGAAAGCCTGACATCATCGTTTATGCCAACGAGAACAATATTGAGGCTATGTTCGAGGTCAAGTACAATGACTTAGAAGATCCTTTTGATGACAACATGAATGGCTTCCTGGGGACAAGTAACGAAGGTTCAAAAACTCTTGGTCAGATCACGAACTATGCGACTTGTCATCAAGCAATAGAGCTCCGCACTCATATCTTCTCGGCTCTCATCTTCCGTACATACATGCGTCTTCTTCGTTGGGACAGGAGTGGTGTCGTTGTTACACTCATATCTTCTCGGCTCTCATCTTCCGTACATACATGCGTCTTCTTCGTTGGGACAGGAGTGGTGTCGTTGTTACTGAAAAGGTTTCATTTGACAATCGTTATCTCTTTGATTTCTTTCATCGATTCTTTCTCGCAACGCCGGCAGAGCGCGGACGCGATTCTACTGTGACCGCCACTGATCTATCTCCTTCGGAAAGGAAGGACATTTGGGACTCGTTGGAGTGCGACGAGGAGGCTCGTCTCCTTACCATTTCCGTTGGCGACAAGAAATACATCATTCTGAAAGACCAGCATCCTGATTCTACCTCGCCTATTGGGTGCTCGACGCGCTGTTTCAAAGCGTACTGCTTACAGAACAATATGGTTGTCATGCTCAAGGACAATTGGCGCGTCGTCTCCACTATTCTTAAGCCAGAACACGAGATTTATACACGGCTTCATGAACATAAGGTCCAGAATATTCTGGAAGTATATGGTGGTGCTGACGTTGGCGATGACAATGATCCGTACCATACCACGCAAACAAAGTTATGGCTTGACAAGGCCGCAAAACCTCTTGAGCTTGCGTTGCGTACATATCGTCACTACCGCATTGTCCTCGAGTACTTACCATTCACGTTGAAGCAACTTGACGTCATAGGGGAAATGGTCACTGTCAGACAAGATGCCTTGATAGGTACGACTGAGATTCCTTACGACTGATTTGATGTTATAACATGATGGATTTAGCTCATGGCCAGGCTGCTACTATGGCCAAAGTTCTTCATCGTGATACCAACAGCAGCGATATTATGTTCAAGCGGAACAAAGACGGCACAGTTCAGGGTTATCTCATCAATTGGGACCTTTCTCTTGACCTCGGTCTGCCTGGTGAAAATTCCGACGAAGCATGGCCTGAGCGCATGGTATGAGCAGTTAAAGTGTTTGTCTACTTGACTGAATTTAGTCTACCATCACTCTCAGGGTACTTGGCAGTTCCTTCCAATCCGTTTTTCGCAGGTGAATGACGCAGAGCCAATGATCCCGACCCGGATTGATGACATCGAGGCTTTTTACCATCTTATACTTTGGATGGCACTACGATACACAGGTCATGCGCTTCACTCTGAATGGCTGACTATTGAGTTGCACAGAAACTTTGATGCCAGATATAGAGATGAGACAGGTCGGCCTTTCTTTGGCATTGCAAGGTCCATGAATATGGACTCAAGCGCATTTATTCGGAAGGCACGATTTGCCAACGCCGGGATCGTATCTGTTTTAGAAAACATGCGGCAAGTGTTGTGCGAGCGGTATACTCAACCCCAATTCGCCTCTTCAGCTTATATCATTGATGACAATGACGATAGCTCGAGAAAGTCCCGACTCCGGATGGCAGAGGAGGACAAAAAGTTGGCGTTGGAGACTTTGGATACTCCTTACTGGCTGCCGACCCTCTTGGATCAGTTGCTTTATACGAGACGGATTGACTGGAAGGCCAACGAAGGTTGCGTCAAACACGAACTTGTGAAAGTCTCCAAGTTCGTCCCAAGCATCCGCAAGCGTAAGACGGAAAGTCATCTGAACTCTAAAGGGTCCCGGAAATCATCTCGCAAGAGTGGTCAATTAACTCCACAGGACAACCGGTCTGGTCCTAATTGATCGAGGTGCACATACGGAAATCATCTCGCAAGAGTGGTCAATTAACTCCACAGGA
The DNA here is from genome assembly GCA_027475525.1 of Macrolepiota albuminosa. Taxonomy (NCBI): domain Eukaryota; kingdom Fungi; phylum Basidiomycota; class Agaricomycetes; order Agaricales; family Agaricaceae; genus Macrolepiota; species Macrolepiota albuminosa. Next base: position 845,874 of record JAMWFC010000122.1, read on the forward strand.
CAACCGGTCTGGTCCTAATTGATCGAGGTGCACATACCTAATATGTATACCTGTTACACTATTCATGCTCTCTAATGGTATTATGCCCATCACATTTTGAGTCATTCGGTTACATTATGAATCTATAAGTAGGTGATTATCCTGGCGGTGTTTCTGTCCCTTGGTATTTATTTGGCTTCCTGACTAGGCCTATACCTCACGTGATATTGACCTTCGTCGAACTTTTGACTTTTCCTGAGCCATTCTCTCATCCTGCAATCCACAGAATCTGACAGGCAGTGGTCGCTTAAGGATGACCTATTAAGGCCAACTTTGCTCGATGGGAACATGTCATCTCCACCTGTCACTCCACGTCCAAAAGACCCTGGATCAAAGGTTGGTCCTACACCAATGAAAAACCACAAGGTAGTGTCCAGCGAACGGAACGCCATCTCTGATGAACTTGAGTCTGAGTTGGCCGGTTTTCATGCTATAATATCAGGACGAGTTGTCGGCCCTGTTGATGTCCATCTTTTCAACGAATTCTTGCCAGCTGTACAAAGTACAGGCAACGAACCCGACGGAATAGCAGCATATCGAGCACTTGCGCCGGAGTTGGGACGTGCGACCAAGGAAGGGGACATGTATGAAGCCTTGGTAAGCGTTTCATATCGTTAAACCATTACATCGCTAATATCGTCTAGGTTAAGTATCTAAATACACTGCGACCATCAGAAAACATCGACTTTTGCGACAAGCACAGCAATGTATTGAAAGTATTCGACGGTGTAAATATTGAACCCGACATCGTTGTATGTCGCGGCAACGAGAATGCTACCATCGAGGCTATGTTCGAAGTCAAATACAATGGCGACGACGATCCTTTTGACGATCTTGTCGACGGTTTCGAGAGGGAAAGTATTCGAGGCAAGAAGACTCTTGGTCAAATAACAAGCTATGCGACGTGTCACCAGGCAATGGAGTTCCGAACTCATGTGTTCTCGGCTCTCATCTTCCGCACATACTTGCGCCTTCTTCGTTGGGACAGAAGTGGTGTTGTCGTCACTAGAAAGGTTCTCTTCAACGACCCACACCTCTTTGACTTCTTTCGCCGATTCACTTCTGCAACGACGGCGGAGCGTGGACGTGACCCTACTGTGGTCGACGCTACTCTATCTCCTTCTCAGAAGACTGATATTCAACACTCGCTGGGGTGCGATAAGAAAGCTAACCTCCTTGACATTTCCGTTGGCGACAAGAACTACGTCATTCTTAAAGACCAGCCTCCTGGCTCTACCTCCCCTATTGGGCGCTCGACGCGGTGTTTCAAAGCGTACTGCTTACAGGACAAAAAGGTCGTCTTGCTCAAAGAAAGTTGGCGCGTCTACTCTCCTATTCTCAAGCCCGAACACGAGATTTATGAAACGCTTCATAAGAACAAAGTCCAAAATGTTCCGGAGGCATATCATGGAGCTGACATTGGCAATGAGGACCACCACGTTACGCAAACGAAGATATTTAATGACAAACTACCGAAACCTTTCGAGATAACTTTGCGCATACATCGTCACTATCGGATCGCCCTCGAGTACCTGCCCTTGACACTGGAGGAATTTGAAAACGTACATGAGATGATTACTATCATACGGGACGCTTCGATAGGTATGTGATTCTGAGTTTTTATTTTGATTTAGCATTATATCAATTATATATAGCTCATGGCGATGCTGCAACTAAGGCCAAAATTCTTCATCGTGACATCAGCAACGGAAATATCATGTTCAAGCGGAAGACGGATGGAACGATCCAAGGATATCTTATCGATTGGGACCTTTCCCTCGACCTGGAGCTGGCTGATAAGAAATCCGGGGAAGCACAGCCGGAGCGTACGGTAAGAATGGATAAACTGATTATCGTTTGTACTGAACTCAATCTCCTGTCATTCTCAGGGTACCTGGCAGTTCCTTGCGATCCGTTTGTTTCCGCGCGATGGAGCGCCAGTGATCCAGAATCGAATTGATGACGTAGAATCTTTCTACCATCTCATCTTCTGGATGGCGCTGCGATACACGTCTCATGAGCTTGACTCTGTGACCCTGACCGAAACAATACACGAGAACTTTGATGCCAAGTATTTCGATCCCGAGACAGGTCAGCTTCGCATCCGCACTGCAAGATCCTCGAATATGAAATCGAGCCACTTGATCGAAGTCGCACGATTTGCCAACGCCGGGATCGTATCTGTTTTAGAAAACATGCGGCAAGTGTTGTGCGAGCGGTATACTCAACCCCAATTCGCCTCTTCAGCTTATATCGTTGATGACAATGACGATAGCTCGAGAAAGTCCCGACTCCGGATGGCAGAGGAGGACAAAAAGTTGGCGTTGGAGACTTTGAAGAATCCGAAATGGCTACCGACCCTCTTGGATCAGTTGCTTTATACGAGACGGATTGACTGGAAGGCCAACGAAGGTCGCGTCAAACACAAACTTGCGAAATACTCCTCCAAGTTCGTCCCAAGCAACCGCAAGCGTAAGACGCAAAGTCGTCTGAACCCTGAAGGGTCCAGGAAAGCATCTCGCAAGAGTGGTCAATTAACTCCGCAGGACAACCGGTCTGGTCCTAATTGATCGAAGTGCACATACCTATCATGCCATGCTATTTGACAGTAGTACGCCCACCACAATTTTATTTTGTATACATCACATGGAATAGATTCGGAATTCAATAGTTGAAGCCAATGTGCCCCGTATTGACGTGTACTTTCATTGAAATCACCAGACCTCTTGATCTGAAATGATATCAAACTTTGCAACAGCTTCATGAGATGCATCAAAAGCAAAACATAAAGTTGATCAATTGGAAGACATGTACATAAGCACTTCACAAGACAATATACAAATCAAGAATAATGGAGTTCAGTCTGCATAACGCAAAACATCAACCTTCGTAGTTGTGGCATTCAACCAATCAAGAGCAGATAAGTGGTTGTCCCTGAAACATCCTCTCCGTCTCCGGATAATTCCAAAACGACAAGGCAATGATGATATAAACGGCTAGTTCATATATGATTATCGCGTCTGTGGCTTGCATACGCTATAGCAGACGTACCAATCATAACATATCCACTCATCCAATGGGATTTACCGTCTTCGACAGAGAACTTGACTAGTAGTACAGAGAAGAACAAGACCTGTCAAAGCGAAGTAGTTAATAGATGTGGAAAAAGTCGTACTGCATACGACAATATACATACCACTGTTTCAAGCGGGTCAAAGAGCAAAGTGAGGGGTTTATTCATCATCCACGCGATGAGGACGAGTAAAGGAATGACGAATAACGCGATCTGGATACAACTTCCTACCGCGACCGTCATCGCTAAATCGAACTTTCCTTTACGCGCAACGACGACAGCCGTCGTGTGCTCAGCCGCGTTACTGATGATTGGGATGACGATAAGCGTGATCCACTCCTTGGACACATTAGGGTGTGCCGCGACTAAGCCCTGGAGCGACTCGACCAGGCACTCGGCTGTAACGTACGCCAAGCCCGTAGATGCGACTAGGACAAAGAGGGCCACGGGTAAATTGAGTTTGAGATGCTCGCCCTCGGATTGACAAGACGACGTCGTCGTTGGTAGGGAATCGGTAGATTTACGACCAAAGACACTGTGGACCGATGAAGGGATCGACGTTCCGGTTTGACACGTGTCGAGGAAGAGGTGGTTGTGTGAGTAAAATTGAAAGAACAGCTAGATGGTATCATTGACACCAAGTTCTACGGAGATAAATTAGAGATCGTACATAGGCAACGTAACTAGGTACAATCGTCAGTTAATGAGTGCAAGACACGAGAAACCATTGATACAAGGCTCACATTGATATGAGGATGACGGCGCTTCCCCTGCTAAGCTGGAGTAGAATTGGCAACTCCCTTCCCGCTGAAAGCCGATCTTCCAGGTACTCGTGCTAAAATACGCAATGAGTTGATAACGTAGAAAATCCGATAGAAATGTTAACGTACAAAGGCGACAGGTACAATGAGAGATGTGACGCAAACTATCATCAATGAAGAATTCAGCTGGGCCACCATTGGCTGGAACTCTTGCTGTTGGAAACGAAAACCTCCAACTACAAGGACCAAGTAAGATGCGATGCGAAGAGAGATTGACTGATACGCTATTACCAATAAACGCCATTCCAAGAACGAGCAATAAGTTGCTTAACAAACCGCCAAGGAGTGAACTCTGAACAACGTCCAATTCACACTACAGATGTGTCAAGTTAGACATACGACTAGCAAGATGTGAATCTTACCCTTTTCAACGCGATTCCTGCGATGATCATCTCGACGACATTGCCAAGGGTCGCATTCAGGAGACCACCAACACTTTGGCTAGTCCGTATGGCTATCTGTTCAGTTCCAAGGCCCAGTAACGCTGCGAGAGGGATAATGCCAAGTGCGGAAAATACGAAAACGAGAGTGGGATTCTGGTGTGTATAATGAAGAGCCCACGAGACAGGGATGAACACAAGGCAAATGTTGAGCGGCGTATACTTAATGGCAGCTACCACAGATGACGTGTACGTGGGCTTAGGACCGGTAATAGGCTGCAGGGGCGTGAATAGGGTCCTTAATCGTGAGCTTACGCTCCTGTTCGGAGGGTCGGTACGAGGTGCAACCGCAGGTCCAATATTGCCAGCTACGACGGTCCGCTTCTCCTCATGGATAGGAGTGGTTATACTATGTGTAACTCCTTCACCGATAAAGTTGGTAACAGTATTTGACTTCACTTCAGACGACCGACAAAGGGAGCCACTACTAGGGGGTTCATCCTCATCCTCGACGACGAGAGAGGGAGGTGTTGGCTGGGACAGAATATTTTGGCTTGTGGCATTTTGAGGCGCAGAAGATTCTACCATTCAAGTTGGGTGGTTTCCAGAATTCCGTACTCACGTCTATTTATCAATGTCTTGGAGGTCCTTCGTCTTGGCATTGATAATCGATCATGATATTCCGCTCTCCGCCACAAACAACACCGCAGCCATGCACTTGAAGAGGTAGGTAACGAACCGTCAATAAACGTTCAATTTCATCGGAGCCTCTCTTCAAAAGGCGATTGCATTTGGCGCGATATAAAACACTTGCCCATGCGGGACTGAACAATCCTCATGGAATTGGAGCTCCACCCTCGACATGCCAAGACAATTCCCACTCCGAGTACTTGGTCACGTGGAGGTCATGCCGGAGTTCAAAACTCCCATCGCAATAAGCCGAATTACTCTGGCAACGCCTAAATATTAAATGCTTGCTGGAGTCAGTCTTTCTGACGCAGGTTTGATTGAACTCCGTACTTAACGCGGGTTCATTCTTTGCCGAAAGGGTTCAGTCTCCATTATGCGAGTGTCAACGGCTGCTTGAAAGGAAGAAAAGTAACACTATCATGCTCGTAACCACTTTCATTGGCCATTTCAGCTATCGGAAGCGAAGAAAATAGCGACGTCCATGCATAATCGGTGTCGATCCAGCTCTCAGCTCCGTCTGTCATTAAAATGGGAACAACAAATCGTCTTCATGTTGTCTGTGCCGTTGATATTTCTATGCCTCTGGGCGGATATTTTCCCTTCCTGTTGCGAACATGGACCAACTCTCCTGCTATAAGGATGCTCTTTCCTGACTCCATGTATTTTCGCCATGGTTTGTTAAGGATGACATGTCAAACGAATTAATTAACGCCCTCTGAGAAGTCTCAGGGTTGGTCCCGACAATCTCTGACACATACATACTACGTATTTGTGTCGGCCGTCTCACTGAGGCTACCTATAAAAACCCCATATTCTGTCAGAATCTCCCTCCATTAAACTCCTTGAACATCTCTCTGTTGCCTAGCACCTCAGCTATCGCTCACATTCCTTTACCGTCTTGTCAAATGCCTTGCTTCAATACCTTATTCGCTTTTGCTTTTACCGCCCTTGCGGCTCTTTCCTCTGCTGCTCCAGTTGCAAGTGGCGCGAGCCAGGTTGCACAGGTGGTTGACCTCCCAAACGTCGCGAACAACCTTCTCCAGAACGTCAAGGTCTCTGAGGTCCACGTGAACGCACTTAACGTCGACCGCCGCCAAGTAGATCAGCTCGTCAATGTCGCAGACGCTCTGAACAATCTTGGACAGCATGTCGACGTATCCGACGTTGACGTGGAGGTGCTTAACGTTGTGCACCAAGTCGCCAAGCGTGAGGAACCCCAGCCCATCGCAGCTATCCTACTCCAGGCCAAGGCCAAACTTGAAGCTATTACTAGTAAACTCAGTACGTTGATTGCAATCGACATTTTATTCGTGGTTCTAATACGATTATTTTCTCCGTAGATGTCATTGTCAAGGCCAAGGCGAAGGCAGAGGTCAATCTAGATGATCTCAGTGTGATCCTTGATGAAGTGCACGACACTCTTCTCGCAGCTCTTGCCTCCGTCAAGGCGATAGTTGGACAATCGACCACCTTCATCTTCACCCACCAAGGCAAGATCTGGACTGCCGCTGAAGTGGGCAGCCTCCTCGTCTCCGTTATAGTTGTATGTTCCTGCATTTTATATCTTCGACTAGATCTCATTTTCCAATAGAACGTCCTCTACATTCTTTCCCTCGTTCTGTACGCCGTCGTCTCTGCTTCGCACAAGGCCGCACTTGCTCGGGTCACTGTTGTCGCGTAAGTAATATTTCAGAACTGTCGAGGACAATGATCCCATCTGACGGTTAACGGGCAGTGATGTCATGGCTGACATTCTGCAAACCATATTCGTCGATCTCAATGTTGGCATCTTCGCCACCACCCGCTCTCAACTTACCGATGCTTTGTTAAAAGTTTGGTCCTCCCTTAACCTTGACACCATCGTCGAGGTCCTCAAGAATGGCCATCTTTAAGTTCGAGTAATTACCACATTCCTTTGTGCTTCGGGCACTAATTGTAGTCTCGTCATATGTCTAATATCGCTATCTACAAAAAATAAATACCCAAGATTCCATACCCTCTTTTATCTTTTCGGGACTTGTTTGGCGGCATCCTAGTGTCACGCTTCTTTGCGATTTTCAAGTCTCGTTATGCGCCATTTTTGGTTCCGAAAATTGCAAACACACCGAGCTGCTGGAACCAGAGACTGTTCCTGCAAGGGTCAAACAAACTTCTCACCTGTTTCTCGATCAGCTGTGTACTGTTGAAAGGCACTTTCCTTTGAACATTACTTATTCCAATTGGAAGTGACAGAACATTATTGAAGGGATCGCGGTAGACGTGAGCGGGTCACGTGCGGATTGTGCCGCAGAGGGAAATCGTGAGGCGGAAAACTATACAGTTTCTAGTTTGATATGCGGATCGGGACGGAAGATAATACCTCAGTCGTTTTACCTATCGACTGAGGTATGTGCTCATTACTGATACCACGATACAACTTAGCTAATTGACCAAATAGTATAATCTGTAACAGGTAGATAAACTACCAATAGAGTCGTTTTACCTATCGACTGAGTATAATCTGTAACAAACATGTCTCTTTTTCTAGTATTTCCAATAAAACCCTCATGGGTGCCGGCAGTGGGAGGAGTACTGTTGATACTGATTCTAATATTTCCAAGGATACAGGCCATCGCAGGAAATCTGAGGCTCCTTTTAGATATAAACAATGGCTAATGTTAGAAATGAATGAATCACCGGGCGCGTTGTGGCAAATGTTCCGGCGCCGCCGCCACAGAGGGAAAATGTATAAGGACAAGGAATTACAGTGGTGGACATACCATTACTAACACATTCTAATGATGTGTTTAGTACACCTGTGACCTTAGAGGGGACTGCCAGGAGGGCAATATGAAACCCCGCTCGTGGACCCTCATCGATCTGGTGTTGTTAACTCCTTGCTGGTGCGGAGTTTCGAGAATTTCCACGAACTACGAACAGATACTCATAATGGATAAATTAATGCTTCTAAATATAAGCCTTAAATAAGTCTTAAAACCGAAGTTCAGAGATACGAAGAAGGCAGTCTCCAATGTCCTTGATAATTGTCCAGTCAATATTATTTAATGTGAAAGGAAGGATATTCAAAGAAAGCGAATAGATAAGTCAACACTCACGCGATGTAGGTCAACAGGCTGATGTGTAACGTATGTGCAAAAGGTTATAAAATGTCTCGTTATGGAATAGCGGTGACGTTGGAAGTAAACTTTCTTTAAAGTTCACATCGAAACTGATGGTATGGAGGCGCGAAAAGTCACCTTTTTGACCATTGCCGATGTTCTTGGCAATAAGTCCATAAAGATTTGGCCGCCGTTAAAGTCTAACCCTGGATAATACATAGATGTAGTACGAACCCACGGTAGCATAAGTAATCGCGTACATCAAAAGTATCAGTTGCTCACCAGGGTGTACGTGTGTAACTGACCTTGACACCACGATTAACCTATGTATAACCAAACAGTAGATTTTAATCCAAAATTTTCGTCACTAGGATATTCTTCGGAACAAAACTTTGGACAATGTGTTTTGACGTGGTTCCATAATCCTTGCACCGTTCACCCACTATTGAAATTGTTGTCATTAGTGAAAGCTCGATCTGGATTTTGGATCTCGGAATTTGGGTGCATGTTAGAAGTGTAAACCCTGTCCTACCTGTACCTGCAGAGGAATGGCCTCAAGATCAACCTTCTCCCTTACAGTATCGGCCAAATTAAACCTGCCATTTTGTTGCCGATGTCGTACATATTATGATGTGAGGAAAATTCATTACCCGAGCCGCGAAGAATGCCCACTTCCTGTTTGTCTGCGTGCTTTGTAGGCTTCGCACCCGATTTCTCGGCTTTTTGGCCGTCGTCATTCGCTATAAAGTCTGGCCTGACTGAAGCCCTTGTAGTCCAATCCGATAACCACCTGAGCTGTATCCAAGGTGCCTTCGGTCCACTCTAATCCAGCACTTTGCAATGATTTCCCTCCCTATCGTCTTCTTGTTTGCTGCTGCTAACCTTGCCGCTGTTTCCTTCGGCGCGCCCATTGGCGTGGATGTGAATCTTGCAGCTGGAAACCATCTGTAAGTCATCTTTGTTGAGTATTGCATTTAGACCATTCATGTTCAAATGCTTCCAGTGACAAAAGGCAGACAGAAGCAGATTACGAATACTGTAAGCAATGGGCATGGATATCAATCGGGGATTACACCGAAAAGGATTGTCCGAAACCGTAAGAACTGCTTGTCCACGATGTGACGATCTTGTCCATTCCCGATGCCTTTAGAGTCAAGAAGACGAGAATCAATCCCCACTGTGCAGACGCGCTCGCGCTCCAGGGCATTGTTGACATTAAATCTATCAAGGCTCAGTGCAGCGAAATAGTCGACTAGTCCGCTGGTATCCTCATCTGATTCATATACTGACTAACATACGACACAGATTCCAGTTACGATCCAGAAATTTTCCTTGCATTCATCGTTTAGACTGATTGTACTTTCGTTATTATCTACCCGTATGTATCGTCCTTCGTTGCCTAAATAGTTCTCTCAGGCCATTTGCGTCGATTTTCCTTAATTTCATGGTGCTTTGAAGTGCGACGTAATATAAGTAGCGCACTTGCCATGGTGTACTCATATAATTCGCCGGAGTCGTGCTCGACATCGTCATGGGAGCTTGTTAGTCTGAGGAGCATCTGGCGCAGTATAATGATCACAGTAGAATTATTGTATTTCAGTGAGGACTGAAGTTCGAGATAGTATTTAAATACGTAGTAAGAAGCGCACCTGAAGTTCGAGATCACAAGATAACTCGAACATCAGATATTGAGGAAGTTTAAGTACTCACATCTAGCTGGAAAATTATGCGTAATTTAATACGTACAGAGACGATATGATATCAATAGGCAGTGATAATTTACGAGCTGGAAGTAAATGTACGAAAAATTGATCCGCATTCGGAGTTATCGGCGCTTTATCCGACAGCCAGCTGACCTTGAGTGCATGTATTGTTCACAAAAGCCCCGACTTTTTTCTGTATACTCGGCCTGCAGCTCGGGTCGAACGTCTGGATTTTGTAAGACACCGATGATTCGGGATCACCGTAAGTGCCAGAAGTCCAATGACCGAGAGGTCAATTCATTCTTAATATTAATTACCTTTGCCCTTAGACTTGAACTACAGTAAATACACCCTCAGTCAAATATACGACGACTGAGGTGCACGTACTTACTCGTGTATTCTAGGTGCTGAGTTGTAACAGACCTCCACCGCTATGTATGTCAGACTTCTACGTAATCGCAGACCTGAGACCTTATTGCAGTGAAGAAAAATGTTTTTCTTCTCGATTGAAAATCGAAGTCACAGCGATTGCTCTGGTTGATGCATCGGTACATTTCTGCCATGTGGCCATGTGGCTGGAGTTTTCACTTGAGTTAGACTTTCGCTACCTCATATGCATTTGATACATACATTACTTTTTCTTCAATGTCTGTCAATCCATTCTCAGTGCACCAAAGCTCAAACGAAGCCATTTCAGAGTCACGTGAATATGTGTCGACGAGCTTGACAATCGCCTGGCTGCCTCAAGGCGACCACCCCTTTAACCACAAACCCCATGGCGGGCTCGACATCGTCGACGTCGCCGACGTCCCCCTCCACTACATTCTCAGTCGGCACAACGACGACATCGAGCTCGCACTACACGTCCGAGGAGCAGCCCGACCTCGGTGCGGGCTTCCGTACCGTTCTCCGTGAATGGACATATCTCCAGCCCCCGCCACGCATCCCGACGTACATTCATCATAACTCTCCCTCCAGAAATGAAAGTTTGCAGAGTCAGACGGAGGACGGACGGAGATCGACCGTCTGGGCGTATGAGCCGATTGCGCAGTATCTGGAAGACAGAGGAACCGAGACTGACACTGATACGACGCGCTCCGTGCACATTGAGACAGAGACAGAAATGGAGCCCTCTGCAGCTTCCTCCACTACCTCTTTGACGGGATCAGTATCTCTACTAGATGACTATACGCTTACGCTGAGAACTCAGCCCTCTCCGCCTCCCAGTGGTTCTCTAGACTGTGATTTCGAACATAATCATACTGATTCGAGTTGTCAACACGAACGGGAGTGTGGACCGTCTTTAGGCTACCTTGATCAAGCCCTATCGTTTATTGCTGCTGAGCGTGCTCAGCTTGCCGCGCGGACAAATCTGTCTCAACCTGATGCACGGCGACATGTAGTAGGTGCGGTCACGTTCCAGCTATCTTCCCTGCACGTCTGACGCACGCCGAGTGGATTCTTAGATCCACCCAGTACTGCCACACGCCGCAAACGACGGAGACGGAAGCCTAAACTACCATCTTTATCCAAAGTCTCTATCGAGGACGACAATGACGCAGGGGAGAGCTACTACCACCCCACCGGTCCCGAAGACTCGGATGACGACGCAGACGGGGACGATGAACAGTCGCCATACTATCATTCCGTCCTGAAATACCAATCCAAGTCAACCCCACTAACCCCTCGCCCCCGATCCCCAATCTCCCCATCCACAACTCCAACATTAACACCCTCCTTCTCCTTATCTCTCCCGATCAACGTTCAACCATGCAACGTCTTCTCATCCTCTGACTCCCCTCTTACATCACACACGTCCGGCGGGCCAAAACGTTCTGCACGGAAGAGAACAAGAGCAAAGCCCCGCAGACATCCAGTTCCCTCTTCTGCTTCGTTGGTGTTCCCTCCTCCCTTGTCCCACACTCATACGCTCACCCACGCGCGGTCCGTGCCTTCCCTGCGTACCTACTCAAGACATAAAGAAGGGGTTGGTGACATCGGCTTTGGTTTTGGTGATCCTGTTCTTGGTGTAACAGACCTAGAAGGGATCGACGGCCCCACCAAGAACCTTATAGGCCTTGCGCGGTACCTCGCGAAGATATCACCGGCCGAGCGGGGGGTGTTGGACGGCGTCGAGAGGAAGATGGTTGTTCAGGCGTTGAGGAGGTTGAGGGCGGGGCCAACGGGGGATACGATCTCAAATTCGGGTGTCAGGACAGCGGGCTTGAGGGGGAAAAGAGGAAATGAGCATGGTGGTGGTGAGGAGGGAAGTGAGGAGGGAGAGGAAGACGGAGAAGATGGAGAGGATGTACTGGATCCGAGAGGGAGAGCGCCGAGGGAAGGAGATCCGCCCGTTCATATTTTTGTTGACCAGTGAGCTTTGTGTGTTGTCTGCTAAAGAAGACCTTCTGATCCTTTCCTGACGTAGCTCGAATATTTTATTTGGACTTTTAACTTATTTGAAGAGACATCCCCATCTCACTATGACTGCGAGTTTTAATCAGACGTTAAGGAACAGGAACACGGATATGAACAATGGGCAAGGCTCCACGAACGATAATGCGAAATCACGATCTCGAGTTAATTTAAATATCTTGGGTACTACCAAGACCACAGAGATGGAGACGACAACGAAAGTGGTCAAGGAAAAGAAAGAGAAGGAAATCGTTGTTCCGAGAATACTCACCCGACCTAACGCCACTATCACAAGCACATCCACGAACATAAACACGAATCTGACTCTGGACACAGCCATATTTCCCGTTGTGACTAACATGACTTCCCTTTTAAAGGACCAAAGTCTGACGGTACCCAACACCACAATCCAGAGTTATCCACAGGCGCCGACATACACGCACACGACACCTATACCCCTCCCCTCGTTCGCTACCGCGCTTTCACATAATACGTCTTCAAACCTGAGCACGAGTAAGGATACACCATATGCGAAACATATCACCGGCGCCGGAACCGATACTACGTCCGCCAGCGCGAGCCCCACCAGCGTTACGAAGACGCGCACGCGATCACGGTCGAGGAAAGTGCGGAAGGCTGCACAGGCACAGGCACAGGCACAGCATGCGACCTTGAGAACGTCCACAGTGATGGACGATATGGAACACGATGTTGTGCTATTTAGTGGGCGGAGCAGTTTGCGGGGGGTTGGTGGGGGCGGACATAATCATGATTATGAGCGCAGGGTGGGGGCTGAGGCTGAGGAGAGAGATGAAGTGGCTGATGCGGAGTGGGAGGAAGGGGACGGAGAGCCTAAGATCGAAGTTGACCACGAAGGGAGGGGGTCTGGGATGGGGTCGGGAGAGAGTGGGTCCTGCGAGGATGCGAGCGGCCACGACCAGGGACCAGGGGAAGGAGGAAGCGATGGAGACGACGGGGATGAGGGTCAAGATGTCAATGTACAGGCTCGGGTTCAGATGGAGAGTAAAGAGACAGGAACAAGGACGAGCAAGTCGAGTCAAAGGCAGAGACATTTGTCGCACACGGCGCTTGCGTTGATTTTGGAGAGGGGACGGGCTGTGTCTCGTGGGTTTCTCTTTCTTCGTTCCTTTCTTTCTTCCGCTTTTGTTTTCTCTATCATTTTCAGTCGTCTCTTCATCTTTTCATGTTCGACCTTATATTAACATATTAACTGAATTGACATTGACGTGGAATATGTCGACAGGTAGGGTAGTCGTAACGTCTTCGCCTTTGTATCAGCCTATGGACACGCTTGAGAGGTTGGGGTATGAGGTTAGAGTCTATATACGTGTTCCAGATCTTGGTAAGGTTCATGGTCTTTCCCTTCCTCCTCCCTCTTCTCCTCTTATCACAATTGCTAACGCTGAGACAAAGGCGATGGCATGGACCGTATAGCAAAGAAAAAATCACATTCGCACAAACGATACCTCTCGGGAGGAACTACAAGCGGCGGCGACGGCTCTGGTGCTGGTTCAGGGAGCCCTGGGACCCCACCCCTCAAGCCTGTCCTTTCTTCTTTTACTGAACAACAATTTGCATTCCCAGCGTCGACCTTGACCACTCCAATTACCCCTGTCACCCCTGCAACGCCCGTGCGTGTTCGGTATCGCGAGCAAGGGGTCGACGAACTGCTGCAGCTGAAACTTCACCAGGCGCTGGCTGCCACAGATGATGTTCCACCTGGTGCGACGATTGTGCTTGCGACAGGGGACGGGAACGTTGGGCAGTTCAGTGAGGATGGCTTTTTGGGTGAGTTTCATCAACCTGTTCCTTTCCGTCATTTCCGCAGAGTTGGGGTTCAAGGCTGATGCCGAAACATTTGCTCTTTCTATTCTTCCATCAGGCCCCGTCAGGACGGCGCTGAAACGCGGGTGGCGTGTTGAGTTGTATGCGTGGGAGGAGGGACTCAGTGAGTCCTTTTGCTGATTATGGATATGATGACATGGAACATGCCGATGTAGGTCGTGCGTGGAGAAGGGAGTTTGGACTAGAGAGCGAGTGGGCAAGGAATGGGATGTTCCAGATCATTGGTCTAGAGCAGTTCGCGGCAAGTCTCATCAAAGGCGGGCTGTGAACCTTGATGTCGGTTATCCTATGATCATGGAAGAGGCACAGAAGTGTTGTGATGTGACGAGAATGATTGAAGATGAGAAGTAAGTTGGTGGGGGTTGATCGCTATTGTCCGTTTTTGTAAACCAAGATGGTATGTGGTGTTCGGCTGTAGTACTGTCTTGGGGCATCAGGAATTTTCAGGCCGCTTCTAAGTTGTTCGATCGCCGTGGATGGGGACCCCCCCGTGAGTGTCTTCTTGTCGAGTATGTACGGACGTCGAATATTTGGACTTGGCCTTTAGGTGGACTCCTCTTTCATGGCGATACGGCATCTGACTTTCCGGTCTGCCCCTCTTCTCCCGCAATTTTACCCCCGCCCTAATCAAGTCCCGGTCGAAGTACCTGGTTACGTGTGTATCTAGTAGTACATTCAGGCCTGCAGCAATGACGACTAGTTTTGTCGTGTCGAACAAGAAAATCCTCACCATCTTCCAGCTATCTTAAGTTCTCCATACGCGATATCGATGCGTAGAACCCTTGTCCTTCTGAGGAAAGATTGGAAAGGCACCTAGATAGTTGACTAGATCCTTGGAACATCAAGATACCATGGAATCTTTCTACTTATAGGCATCGGCTTCAGTTGTTGTGCCGTATGAATCGTGGGTCCCTTGATATTGCTTTCTTTCAATTTTCTGTATTCGCTGGTTTCTTTACAATTGGAATCCAATCAGGTTGCAAGGTGGTATGTTTCCCTCTCACACATGTTGACAGCATTGATCTGTGAATCTATCCAGGTGTGGATTGTTTGTTGCGTGGGACGACGTGCGCACCTTTCGTTCGAACTGGAGGACATGATCATTGACATAAGATCTGTCAAAATTCATCAGTATGTATTAAAATTTCTCAATCCGGGGCTCAGAAAGACTGAGATAATCTGATGGTTTGTATAACAACGGACTTTGCCGATTGCAGTGTATAGAATTGGCTTTGACATTGTTCTCGCCCACGACGTTTTCTGCCGATACACGAGTCATATTACCATGATACCTTTGGTGTGTTGCCCCTTGACTATTGAATAGGAGAGGCCTGTTGCATCCTGCGACAGATCCCCATGTAACTTGGCGCTCCAGATCAAGGCTTGTATTTAAGACGTCAATCGACCCACTTGACCCCGCTCTCATTATAGATGACGTAGAGTGTATGCATGCCGCGGATAGTTCTTTATTCACTCATCCCTTTCGACATTTGGCCTTCAGCAAGGATACACTAACATTTGCCCCAACCCCCTCTCTTTGAACCTCTGGGCTCTGATGCGCCACTTCTGATACTCCTAAGCTATCTTTTCCGACGTTCCAGGGCTCGATGATTGATGCGACAAAAATAACTCAGGCATTACGAACGTGGTCATACACTCCAAGGGGATGTACAAGAATGCTGTGGTAAATTGCACTCCTCGTGTGTCTATTAGTCCTTCCTGGTACCCTTTTAGACAGAATCTGAGCGTGTTCGAAAGATTGCAGGATGTTAATTGCCCATTTCCACACGTGGTATCGGTTGGAGTGACGTCTAGCTGTTTGGAGTTGAACGACCCAAACGTCAATGCATCTTACCATGAGTGTAGGCGATTGATTCTCAGTCCACGTTGCACTCTATCTAAGTAGGGGAGCCACAAATAGGTTTTGCTCGACATTCGGTATCAATAATTCCTGGATGCACCTACATACATCGCAGCGAAGAGGAACCTGAAGGTATCTTTGCCTGCATTCATTTGTCTGACGGGAAGGTACATTCAAGTAGGCCATAGCATGGACAGCATGTGACTGTTCTTCATGTATCCAACCTACATCCCGTCCAACCCTGTTAATCGATATCTCGATCGCCCTCCTGGAATATGCGACACCATATTGATCCATCATTCAAATTTGAGAAGTACGTGGGTTCATTGATTCATTCATATGCGTGATATGGCTCCCAGAAATTTTCCGTCACCCCAAAATCCAATCCGGTATGGAAGCCATCCGTGAATCTTCTAGAGAAGGCTGGAAAATCTGATTTTTCACGAACTCCTCCAAACTTCCTTTTTCAGATTACTGGGAAATGAATAAATTCCTCTTTCAGTATTCAGGGTCCGACAAGTAAAGATCTCTCACTTTGGCTGATAAGCGTTATACAAATAGATTTTTGTAGCAGTCAAGTCCTCTCGTGGGTAAAGGATGACAAGGAAGAGTCAGATGACTTCTTTGATCTTAATCGCGGTACTGAGTTTTTTATCCAAGCCCTGCAGTTGTGAATGATTGCTCTCTATAGGTATAAATCAGAAGGGTTACCATGCTGCAAAGGTGACCTCGTTCTAATATGCATCATATGTGTTGTATTTCTCATGCCTCATGACTCAAATCTTATCAAACGTTTGATAGGTGTGTGCCGTGGGAATGACTCCATCATTTTCGTTCATGAAAGCTACTTTGTCAATGGCTCTGGGGTCATGACGCATTACGGATATTAAATCTGCACTGAAACCATTAATAAGTTTGAGTCTAACCAAATTCCAACCTGGGCTATCTAGGTATCGTGTTTCTGGCCGCTGGTTTGCTGCTAGTGCCAGCTAGTCCTGCCTATAAGAGGTAGTGAAAGGCTGAAAATTGCCGGCGTTCGTGTGCTCAATCTCTTGCTCGCCCGTGTTGGTGGCGTTTGTGCGGCTGTAGGCGCGAGCCCAGGGCGAGGAATTGCGTTGACGAAACGAGCGAAGCCTCGGAATTCTTATCTTGGCCGCGTACATACTTGGCCACGATGAATGGAGTCCATACCTCTTAAACCTTCTTGAACAAGACACGAGAAATTATCCGGAAACTATCCATTCATCACGGCCAGATGCTGACGAAGTACGAATCGATATCGAATCTAGCTTGCCACCCGAAGTGTGTTTGTGGGTTTGGCTTCGAAACAATATCTACTGACATTATCAAAAGTGATACCGCGATGAAAGCCACCTTGATACCTTGATCTGTTACGAGATCTTCATTCGACATGTTATTAATCTGCAGGGCTGTTAATGCTCTCAATTTATTTAATATGACAGCGGACTTTAATTGACAGCAAACCAATGAATGTGCACTTACCTCACAGCTAATGGTTCATGGTTCCAGATTGGTTGCTACCTGATATCTCAAAGAAGATCTACATTGCGATAACACATGTATATACACTATTCAGCCCTTCAAGCTCTCCCCAAGTGTTCCAAATTTGGGAGCCAGGGTGAGCCAAGTGTTTCAATCTGGTCGGTCTGATAGTTTTAGGGATTGAAACAATGTTAAGGACAAACACGCTGTTTTGGATACAACCCAGATTCTACGACGTTCGACATTTGGCCATCTGGTTTGTATCTTATCCGCGTCTCTGGTGACCCCATGGTTCTACGTGCTTAGCTGTTACCGAAATTGTAGATGCAGAAGTCAGTAAGAGTACATTTAAACATCATTCGATGATGAAAAGTTTCCCTAAGAATAAACAAAATCCAGTTATGAGCATAGGACCAGCCAACAACCAGTCGCTAACAAGAGTCTTCCCAAGGCTGATAGACAGACTAATGAAGGAAAAAGCTTGCCTACTAGTATCACAGTATAGAATGCCACCATTCTCAGAGGAGAGGAACATGTATGGACAAAGGTTCGGTGCACATGATTCGCAAATGCAGGGATGATATTACCTGGACGCCCCTCGTTCAATGAGCACCCCAGAATTTGCTTTGGCATGTGAGCTCGACCTCGAGGCATCTACAAAAGGCCCTGACTTTCTCCGGAGGAAGCCGGCGAACGAAATCTTGATTCGAATGAGGCCAGATCGGGAGTGTGTATAGATTGAGTGAGAGACAATTATGTAGGAGCAGCAAGTGGCCAGCAACTTAGTCCTTCGTATCAATATCAATGGCTGGGACTGCTGGGCCTCGTGCTCGTGTGAATGTTTAATAGATCTTGTTCTCCTGCATCATGTAAAGCGAATTTGATGGGGGCCAATCCATATTTAGTGGACTTCTAATGATCGCAAACAGTGGAAGCCCTGTCACACTTGCACGCGCCAAAGTGACTGTCAAAGCCTATAAAGAGTTGAGATAATTTTTGTAGCGGTTTGCAAGACCCAACCCAGTTTCCCGTTGGCCATCGTCTTATTTCTTGACGTCTTTCGCTGCTTGCGGCTTGTTGCCAACGACCTCCCAGTTGTTCTCGCTGTTCTCGCTTGCAATTTTCGTTGTTTTCGTCATGTCTCGCGACACATCAAACAAGTCAGCACCTTCAAGCCTAGTCGCTTTTCCCAGCGTTTCATCGTCACTGCATTCATTACCGCATGCTACCAGCATGCAAAATGTCGCGTTGCATCCAAATATGTATGCTTCCCGCGCGGCAGAGAGTGAGGCACTGGTGAGTTTGCCTTTTTCCTTCAGTTGAATCACATCCAAATTATTCTGTAGCTACGAAATGCTCTCTCAAAAACGGCATCATCATACTCACAAGCACCACCGCCTTCACCCTACGCCTACCCCGTCAGTATTTTCCCTTTTATATGTCATCTTGTTTAGCAACTGACCTGCTATGTTCACCAGCTTCCCTCTCAGACGCACAACAACTCCTCCAAACTGATGATGCGACCAGTACGTTTTGATGGTAGTTGCCTATTACCCTTATCTTACTGGCAACGCCTATCACAGAAAAAGTCTTGAATTTTTCTTCATTCTTGCATCATCTTTCCTTCTCTTTCAACTGGGACTTTGGAGACGCTTGTTGTTAGCCTCCCTTTGCATCTACCATCGCTGTTTTCTTTGCTATCGTTTCTGCATACATATTTTACCCAAATTTAGACATATCTGCGCGTATCCTTTTTTATCAGGTCTCACGGTTTCTACACGTAGTTATCAATGTCGTCCAGGGCACCCTAATCCCATAGATATTAATGTTACTCTTAGAAGGTGTGTAATATGTACATACTGACAACATAAATTGTTCTTGTCTTCATTCCTTATATGGTGAATATAGAATGGCCTACGACATTGTTCTTCGATTACACTTGTATCTCTACAATTGGAGTGCTTCAACCCAACTTTGGCCTTCCATTTTTCTCTACAAAACTTCCAGATGCATGTTCAAACTTGTACGAATCACGGCACAATTTCGGCCTGACGTGGTCATAGTACGTATGTACCTTCAGGGTCACGGAGTATTTTGACATGCCTTCATTTCAGACTGACGAGAACTGCCGTTGATTGCACCGTCAACACAGGAGGGCGGCAAAATACTCGTAAGCGTTGATATACCTCAATTATCCGCACAACCTCCAGCGGTATCTGGGGTAACGTTGGACAAAAGGATCTTGACTCACGTTCACCAAATTTTAGTGTGGCTGACTGCAGTATGCACCTACTCGCCTAAGAAAAATTCCGCAAGGACACAGATAAACATCTCCGTGGTCATAATATTTTCCATTTTTGTACAGAGCTCCGAGTGGTTCGTCCCTTCCATATTTGGTTGATGAAATGTCGCCATCAAATTCGATCATCCGTGTGGTTGCAGTTTCGACGCGGTATTTCCCGCTCGTCACCCACATTCACTCCCACGATTTACCCTATCGCCTGGAGAGACCCGGAGCGGTCTTGACGGAAGTGTCGAGTATGAGTGTGAGAGGTACTATCTTCGAACATCTTTCCTGGCCAAGTAACCCCCTAATTCCACGTCGACTCAAACTCCGTGCGGATATTCACCTCCTATCTCGCGGCGACTCCTTGGAACTGAACGAGCAAAAGTGTGTGTGTATATATCCTGATTGTTACTTTCCGACCATCGGCACACATGTTACACAAGAACAATAAGGTTCGCACTGTCCTTGTCCGTAGTTCCACCAACAGATATGCTGTATATCACACGTAAGAAACGTTCAAGCCTTGAGCGGTCACCTTGGCCGCCTGAATGCCGACAAGGTTGATACTCAGGCTTGTTATACAAGTATATATTCTCAGTAATGTGTATAACAAACTGTATTGTGTATCTAGAATATATGCATAGCATAAGTATCTAGGTACTAATAAGTCACGGTAAAGTGTCTGTTTGTGGATGTGTAAATGACATATCCTTAATGACATATATAATGAATTAAGGGTACTCTGTAGGTAGATATACAATATGTAAGTGATAGAGAACCAAGCAGTGACACTATAGCTTCTGACAATTGTCATATTCATGGTACTCTATCACATTACTATCTTAAGACAGCACTCCTTAACACAAACGAACAGTCATTTCTTTATGCAATCCTGAGCATTTGGGAGAGTCAAAGTAATAATAGTTTTGGTAGCACCTTTGTAAATATACCAGTGATGTTGTTCTTTATATTCACATATTTTATCATGTTTTACCTATTTAAGCTTATTATCTAATGAAATAATATTTTATATCAAAGTGTTTCATGCAGGCATAGAGTAGCTCAAAAACCATCCCAATGCTTAGTTATTTTATAAAAACTAGCTTATATAGTAACAACTACCAAGTAATAAAATATATGTAAAGCCCCTACAAAAAAGACACATAGATCATGTGATTTGAATCAGAATTGGCCATGCAATAAATCAAACAAAATATCCAGTCATTGGGCATAGTTTTTTGACTTTATTGAAATTTTAACTAATATTTGAGACGTCCTTTTTTTTGGCTTTGATGATTGTCTAAATCTTTCTTGCCATACTTTCTATCAGTTTTTGGCATGTTTTTGCAGGGATATTATTATATTCCTCTATCACTCTTTCCCATAGTTTATAAATTCCCTTGGATAGTGTTGGATTATTTGAGCTTCTTCTTTAAGTGCATCCACAAGTGTTCAATGGGATTTATGTCTGGAGATTGAGCAGGCCAGGAGAGCACTTGATTGCTGTTGTCTTCAAACTACTGAGATGTTTTCTTAGAAGTATGTTTTGTGTCATTGCCTTGCTGGAAAATTTATTCCTCCTCTTCCATCTCCAACTTTTCAAAGCTTTCTTCTGTCTCCCCCAGTTGCTAAGGAGCATAGATGTTATTTATGGCTTTCTCTGAGTAGAGAAAAGTCATGACCTTGCTGGAATTGATGGAATGAGATTAGCTCCATCCAGAGTCAAGGCCATTGAGCCTCAATGCATTTTGCATTGCAAGTACACTTGAGCCTCAAGCTCAAGAATATGGATATAAAATTTGATATATTTCATCATATTTTCAGGAGGTACAGGCTTACACTAGATCAAAAAACTGCTTAAATATTTGGCCCTTTTAGAAAGATTCACATGGTGTGCAACAATTACCTAAGCAAAAAAATTATAAAACATCACATGATATACAACTGCATCCTGGCTTCACAATGATTAATTCGTGGCTGGTAAGTGGTGTGAAGTTGGGAGCGTGAAGTTTGGAGCGGTGTGAAGGTTTTTGCGTGGGTTGCGGGAAAGAAATTTTATTTCTTGAGTCCTGATGTTCTCGAGGGCCGGCTCTCCTCCCGAGAGAGAGAGAAGCCGAGACTCAAGCCAATGCAGTAAAGCTATGAAGAGCCGGAAGTTCGAAAGGAGCTAGGTGAGTGTGGGCCAAGTGAAGGAGGGAAGAGAGGTGGAGGATGCGAATTGGGTCGTTCTCGATGTAGAGTTTGTACGAGTCGCTGCGCCACCGACCCAAGAGCTGGATTTCATAGTCCGAGTATCCCGCAGCTGCTGCGGCGGACGCCGCCCCGTGCCTGAAGCTGTGGCCGGCGTAGAGAGCGGGATTGAGACCAGCGAGGGACAGCGCTTCCCTGATTGTCCTGACGAAGTGGTCGTAAGAGAGGGCTTTGCCGTCTGGTTGCTCGAACAAAGGGGCGTCGCCGTCGCGTGGGAGCTCGGCAAATAAGGCTTTGAGGGCCATGACCGGACAAGTGGGGTGGCCGGGGGCTGCAGCCACCATGATCGTAACCCCTTTTTGGAAGGGGTCAGTCTTAGAAGCTGGCAGCGTGAGCCTGACGTGTGTGGCGTGATCGATGGAGGGAATGAATTGTACGGCCCCCCATGAGAGGTTGAGACTGGCGCTGTATCTGCCGCCCTTCCCGACCGTGAACTCCCCGCTGCAGAGCAGGCCTGAGTAGGCCAGGCAACAGGCGGCGTAAACCGCTGTATGACCTGGTGTGGTGCCTGGCTTGAGATTTGCGAGGAGGGAAGTGAGGATGGGCAGGGTGACAGGCTGAACAGGTTTGCGGTCATGCTCGCCGTGGTAGCGTTTGATGCCACGGATGATGCGCTGGACAAGCGGCGATTCGACGGCTGAAAAGGGAAGGTTGGCGTCGACGTGCAGTGAGCGGACCGCTGCCAGGTAGGCTTTAATTGTTTTGGGTTGAACTCGTCCACCGAGGCTCGCAACCCATGAGAGGATGGCTGGCTGGGAGGCGGGGAGGATCGAGCCGTCAGCGTTGTACAGGTTGTTGAGCTGGACATGGAGGATGAATTGCTTTTGGCCCGTCGAGTAGGTGTGTCTGGTGCTAGACGCGAGTCCATGCCAAAGGTAAAAGGCAACAATCGCGGGGTGCTGGCGGTTTTGCTGATACCACCAGCTTGGAGGCGCTTCGAGGCAGGTTTCTTGTTGAGCCAGGGGGCAATCGTGAACATGCGAGAGAAGGAAAAACGAGAGGCAGCGTCAGCAACGGAATTCTCAGTAGAAGATAACCACTTAGAGGAAAAAGAGAAATCGATGCGGCAGGCAAGGGCTATCAACTGTTGCACGAGATTCATGGTAGGCTTGGACCGGATTGTTTTATTGCGGATCGCGTTGAACACCGCGTCGTTGTCAATGTGAAAGATGACGTGAAGCCCACACAGGGCTTCTCCCCAGCACAGGACGGCATAAACGACGGCAAACATTTCCTTTACCTGGATATGTTCGTGGCGAAGGCGGCGAGGGCAGCGTGCAGAGAACCACTCCGCGCCGAAGTGGCCTCCCAGGCCTTTTGCGCCACTTGCGTCTGTGAAAATGTCAACCATGTGCCTTGAGGGTGCGATGAGGCGTACGCTGTTCCACCCAGGGGCAACCGTGGACCACCATTTGATGTCGTTGCACGCTGCTTTTGTGACGTGCCGAGAAGTGAAGCGAGATTTGGGAAACGTTGCCGCCATGTCGTAGAGACCTCTGAGAAAAGCACGCACGGCGGGTATGGCTTGGGAAGTGAACTGAAGAAACCCCGTGAGCTCGTCCAGGTCGCTGCGTGTGCAGCGCCGGCGGCCCAGCCATGTGGAGATCAAGTCCCGGAGGTAAGCAAGCTTGTCCTGCAGCAGGCGGATTTCCATTGTCGACGAGTCGAGTTCCATGCCTAGGAACTCTATTGACGTGCTGGGTCCCACAATTTTCGAGGGCTGAAAGGTGAGGCCAAGATGCTGGGCGAGCGTCAGGGCCCAAGACAGGCAGTCATCCACCAGGGAACGCGAAGCGCTGGGGGCGAAGATCCCCAGGAAATCATCGAGGTAATGCCGTATGCGCGCTGGAATGTTGCGCTGCAAGATCCAGTGCAGGGCCTCCGCAAAGAGGTTGAACACGTATGGTGCAGAGCGCGCGCCGAATGCGAGAACAATATCGTGGTAGAGTTTCCCTCGCCATTCGAAGCCGAGGAGCAGCCAGTCGTCGACGCAGACTGGTATGTAACGGAAAGCCAATTCCAGGTCAAGCTTCAGCATCAGGGAGCCGGGACCCGATGCGATGAGGTCGCGTACGGTGCAATCAACCATGTCGTACGTGATGGAAGCCTCGGAGTCTGGTATGCCGTCGTTGACTGAACTGCCCTCTGGCCACGACAAGTGGTGTATGCGGCGGATTTTCGTAGAACGCTTGCGGGTTACAGCCCCGATGGGGGACGTGCGGAAGCCGGGGAACGGGGCCACATTGAATGGCCCCCGCGTGCGCCCGCAGGCCACCTGAGTGGTGATGTTGCGGGAGAGAGTATCGACGGTGGATGGGACGGCGGTGGCCGACTTTAGGTTGACGCAGCTCTGATTTACTGACCAGTCGCCAGTGAAGCCAAGTTTCACGCCAAAGCATATTATTTGAGTTAAAGTATTTACAAGCGAAGCGTCGGGATAATCTCGTAAATAGAATGCCCATGCTGCTACGTTAAGTGACGAGGGTACGTGAGGAAGGGAGGGGCCCGAGAGGACTGGGTGGTTGGCGTGCGGTGCGGTATTGGGGCGTGGTGGAGGTAAGGGGAGCGAAGGATCGAGAGGTAGCAGATAGCGAGAGCCAGTAGACGGGAAGAAGGAACCTGTGGTTGGGCTTTGGCAGGAGCCGGGATGGTGACCTGCCCAGCCCCCAGCCTAATCCTTATGTTGATGCTTGCCATGCTCTGCCTTTCCGCACGTGGCGCACGTGTGCGGGCGACCCCATGGGCAAGGGGTCGTGGTGCAGCGACCGTCGTTGAACTTGCGGCAGGCCTCATTAGGATTGGCTGTGCGGCCAGCTGCGCTCCCTTTTCCTTGCTTTGAGGGAGTGGCTTTGCGATGGCCGTGCACGTGCTCGGAGAGGAGGTTGTTGTCGCAGCGTCCCACTGAGAGTAATCGCCCGCGGCCATTTCAGCCCTGCGGCGGTTGAAGAAGATGGTGTGGTAATCATAAACGGCCGTCCATTCGTACTCGGCGATGAGCTTTAAGAGGTGTGCGGTGTAGCGGTAGAAGGCTCCCGTGGCTGTGGCGTTGTTGGCATGGAACACGAGGATGTCAAAGTAGGTTTGCAGGGGAATTAAGACGGTGAAGGGGGTCCTATATTCCTTGGCCGCGCGATGGCTGACCTCGAACTGATTGGTAGAGCTGTTGAACGTGTACGTGGTCTTCTTGTCCCGGTTTGTCGGGTCGAGTTTGTGCAGGTCCACCGCCTTGAACTCATGTGTGATGATAGCCGTTATTACCGCCGCATCAACGTCGGAGAACTGAGTGTGAAGAGTTATGGATGCTGTGGACGTACTGTTGGTTCCAACGCCTGGAATTGGGGGGACGAACGCACTGACTACCTGCAGCTGTACCGTCGATGCGGCATCCTGGGGGGTGGCCGCTGGGGTTGCGATAGAATTGCTTGTCATGCTGGAGATGGACGTGAGGAGCTCGGTCATCATCGTGTGGAGTTGCGAGTGCGATTCATGAAGAGCAGTAAACTCTTCCACGGAGACCGCCGGCTGCGCTGACGACATCGTTGCTGGAGCTGGGCTGGGAGGAGGAGGCGTGGATCTAGTAAAACGGCCGTCAGGTGTTCTGGACGGCTGAGGAGGCATGCACAATTGGTGTGCTGCTTGAAACTAGAACGCAAAAAAGACGCGTGATGTAATGTGGGCGTACGAGCGATCGTATGTAGGTGCTGCGAGCGCAGTGTGAGTCGACGCGTAATTAAACGTTTTAATGCTTACCTGCGAGCACAGTGTGAGTCGACGGAGACATCCTCGACTGCGCTCGCTGGTCTATATAGAATTGGGAACAATGAAAGTGGCAAGTGGCCAGTGAAAGGGATGTGATATGTAAAGGGGGAATGTGATATTGAGAGGGATAGGAGACAAAGGCGGCGATTCAAGCTGTGCCTGAATTAACCCCGGGCAACCCCTCCACTCCTACTTGCCCGATCCATGTATGGATCATGTGATTTGAACATGAACTTGCTGATTAATAAATCAAACAAAATATTCAATCATTGGGGCAGTTTTTTGACCTACTCTAATTTATTCTAATTTTCTTATTTAGTACTTGGTTTGGCCTCCATTTGCCGTTATAACTGCTTTCATTCTTTTAGGCATGCTCTTTATGAGGCTTTGGCTGTCAGGGGACTCCTCATTTCTTCCTTTTTTCACTCCTTATCTCTTCACTCTCCCTTCATTCATTCTCTTATTTCTTCTGACATTAACTCCTCATTTCTTCCTTTTTTCACTCCTTATCTCTTCACTCTCCCTTCATTCATTCTCTTATTTCTTCTGACATTATTTCATTTCACTGTTTCTATTCTTTCAACACTATCTGTTAGTACTACTCTCAGTCCTTGAGATGCTCTGGTTCTTTAGCTACCATTCAGACAAGTGTGGGCCCTTCAGCACCGCTTCCAGACTGCTTATATAAGCCAGAGTTTGCCTTTCTGACTTCTAAAGTCCGGAGTTTTCCTGCCTTGTTTGCACAGTTGTTTGATTAGTCAATTTTCAAGTTTTTAAGGTTTTGTTGTACTGTACAGTTGTTTTCCATGTTTCAGAAGCCCCAGAAGCATCCAACCTGGCATAGGGAATCTCTAGACTTGTTCTCTTTGGATCTCCCTCTGCCAGATGAGTAGTTATTATGATATTGTCAGTACATACTCTAATACACCTAGACTTGTTCTCTTTGGATCTCCCTCTGCCAGATGAGTAGTTATTATGATATTGTCAGTACATACTCTAATATACTTTGGATCTCCCTCTGCCAGCTGTGTGACTGAGCCACAGCCTCTAGAGGTTGCTCTTACAAGTACAGCATGATACAAAAGGACAGCAACAGCAAAAACAGCCACTATTTTCCCATAGGAAATGCTTTTCTTTGACAGACAGAGGCAGCAGATGGTCAGCTTTTGTTGTAGAAGAAGAGCTTCCCGCAACAGAGGTATTTGCTTTATTGGAGTTCAAAAGCGGCTTCTTTGACTGTCTGAAAACTTTGTCTGCAATCTCTCTTGCACACTTTTCTGATTGACAGCAGGCCTCATTGATAAGTCGAATATTGTTAAGCTACTTGTAAAAATCTGTCATCGCATCAAGTTCAAAATGAGATGGTGTACCCAACAACAATGAATTTTGTTTTTGCAAGTATAAGGCAAAATCCCAAAATGTCTGTTTCTTGTGGTTAAAATTTGCAGAAAGGATACAAATATGGACTTTTGGTTCCTAGTCAGTGGGCAAATACTTGGAGCGAATCTCCTTCATAAACACATTAAATAAGAGCTTCACCATGTGGTCCCATTGATCCACAATCCAATTCCTCATACAGTGGTCCTTAATACCCACCAGCAAACAACACACTTGATCCTCTTCTTCAATCTCCTTTGTGTCAGAAAAATCTAGACAGGCCATTTTGTAGTCCTAGCCACTTCCGGAGTTAGATCTCTGTTGACCAAGTAGGTTGTTTATCTCAGTTTTGTCTGTGTCACGTGCATCATAGCATACATACAAGTTGTCACCTCTTTGCACCCTCAGTTGTTCTTCCTTCTGTGGCAGACACTGACGGTATAAGTGGCTCCAAATCATTCTTACCCAGAGTCATAATACTTATATTAACTTAAACTAGTATCATTTACCAATACTAGGTATAATATATAGTTGTTCTTCCTTTTGTGGCAGACACTGACGGTTATCATTTACCAATACTAGTGTCAACTTAGTTTCCAGCAGACAATCTCCCTCCATCAATATAGGCGGTTTTGTGTATTGATCCTCTATGGTTGCTTGTTTTGGTCCACTCTTGGCATTCAATGCTATTTTATGGTGAACAGGGGATAGTGATGAAGAACTGTCCAAAGAAACCATGCGCTTATGCACAGGACAAAAAGGTGTTGCTTGTATGCTGTCATAGTCCTGCCCTATGATCCCCGTTTTGGCCACAAACAATTGCTCTGTTATCAGTGTCGATGTCAAGGAGGAAGAAGACTCCTTCTGGGTAAGTGCTTTTCTACATGCTGACCGAGTAGTTGATATTGCTGATGAACGAGGCAGCTTGGCTGTAAAACAGTTGGTGACATGTCAACACCCCCACTCCCTCAATATATACATCCAAACAAGGCAGAATTCAAGCTACACGTTTAGCACTGGCCCTATCCCCAGTGCAAACAAGCTTGAATAGTTGTACTGATGTAAAGATTGCTCAGGGTCGATGGTTGATCCGAAACGACAATAGCAAGAGGTAGTTATTGTCAAAAAAGTGTAGGACAGTGTCCTCACTAAGGAACAAGGAACCCAACCAGACAATAGGACCTTGCTATATTCTCGAGCGAGACGACAGTCGTACGTATGTAGACCAGATCGTAGAATAAGAAAGAAAGGAATCCCCCCTCCAGAATCAGAGGGCGGATATAAGAAGGAACAGAATCAGGACTCAGATGTAAGAGAACGGAAGCAAATGGCGGATATACTGTAAGTAGTAATCGTGAGGATTACACCCATGACACTCCAAACACAGAGTCTGTTGAATCCCAACCCACAACTAGACGTGTTGCATGACGTACCTTACCCAAAGACCTCTGTGCTGGACCTCCAGAATAGGGTCATCACCTCTATCTGGAACTTTCCAGTGCAGTTCTGCCCATAACCACTTGAACCCAATCAGATCTTCTGTGTAGTATGTTGGACTTCGGTGGCCCTCCCTTTGTAATATCACACCGACGCTCTTCACACAGGGTCGACGGAACACAATATCACCCACTGTCACGACATGAACAATGACCCATTGTCCATCCTACGTATATATACTTAGATATTCCATAGACGCACCCTCAGTCTCTTATATCGGGCTGAGGGTGAGTAACGACTTATTATCATACATACGACACAATACTAACTGGACCGTAGAATAATACTTACATATTGTTCTTAGGTACAGTTACCCTTAAGTCTCTTATATCGGGCTGAGGAATAATACTTACATATTGTTCTTAGTCTCACACTGTCCGATTTCTAACATAGTATCGACATGTAGTGATAGAAGGCCCATTGCTACTGTTTCAAGAATCAGCCTTAACCCCATCAAGAAGCAGTTACCATCATGCCAGCGGTGTATGTACATCGCAAGTCATATCATATGTCTTGAGATAATAATACTTAAAATATGTACTGCATTGAAGTTTGAATCACCTTTGACTCCTGAACTTCAGATTCGACTTAATACAATTCATTTAAAGTACCCCAGACAATGCTGCATCCACCCCCATACTATCAATCCTTAAAACCTGAGACTTGCCTGCATCTCCAACATTCCTGAGATAAACACTGGACCACCTCCTCAACGGCATAGTTAGTCTGCTCAATTAGGAGCCCCCGGAGTGAGCGGAACCCGACAGGCATCAGCAATCACAGTACTAAGGTGGACGGTCATAAATCATCCATCAAGTCATACAGTTCTGGAAGGGTCCAGATCAGAAGAAGCCAGTGATGTTCTTTCATATTTTCTGCTATTCTTTGGGGCACCTTGGAACTCGTCGCGGCCGTAAATGAGCAGAGGGTACTAGGTAGTCTGCGTTGAAAGCGGTTCTAATAGCACCAGAGACGGCATGAACCGACATTGACAGATCATCTGTCAAACGTATGATTTTTCTCAAGGTTCACAACGGTCAGCTAGGTTATATCATAGAGAACTAAAGATATCTACAATACTGACTTGTAGCTAACTGCGTCCTCCCTTCTTGCTAGATGGATTAGGTGGGACATGCAGATGTATAGTTATGCTATGCTACGATCAGAGAGTTATCAATCCGAGAACTTCCCTTGTTCTAAATGTACTTCGTGCCGCGCTAACGGCGAGTCGCTCAAGTTTGAGAACCTGTTGGAGTACAGCCGCCGGATACCTCTTCTACCACTGCGACAGAAGATGAGCACAGCCCTCGGGTCTTAGGGACTTGATGTTGAAACCAATGCTAGTAGCATCATGATTGTGATATCTGAGTGATGAGAATGTATCCGACGCATCCATCCGTAAGCTGTCCCAGGCCCCTGTTCTGTCGGTAGTCTCTTAAACTTCCTCTTGACTTACTCAGAATCCACTGGTGCTTTATAACTACATGTTACCGTCAACATCTTCGTCTTCCCCCGATATTGCTTCTCAACGTGATGCTCAAGCAGTTATGTATGCCCGCCTTGTAACCACTTCATCGTCAAAAATGTCTCATTTTTTCCCATCTAGCGCGATGTTGTGTACGTCTTCTGAGTCCCTATCACCATCCCGTTGTACTGATATGGTTGTACTGGCCAGTTTCAGGTTTCTCGATGCTCATCTATGACCACCTTTTAACAGCAAGTGCTCGTTATCTGACTGAATTTTGTGCATATAACCCAATTTCCAGATTGATGACGAGGTGAGGTCTCGATCGATGTTCAACGTTCGTCTCAGATCAGTATCTACAACGTCAAAAGATTGAGTTCATATGGAGCAAGAAAAGGAACCTTGTCTCAGCAATTTTCATACTTGTGCGTGTTACACTGCATACTGCGATCCAGCTATCTCTTGACTGATCTTTCCTCAGAATCGATATACTGTGTATGTATCTTCAAGACAACTCAGACTGAAATGCGCTAAAACATAAAAAGGCCTGTTTTCCTCGCTCTTGATGCGTATGGTATGCTTCTGTCGTTGTCAGTCTTTGAGGCGTTTTTCACTACTTTTTTATCAGAGAAACTTTCGCCAGTATCGCACAATGTCATCTTGATCTTCTTTTACTCTCTTCGTAGCTCATGATACTCCCTAGTTTTGTAAAATCTGGGTGCTTTTGCGCGGCTACCTCATGTTCATGACTTACATTTCTTTATACGGTAATCCAAACATCATTGACATGCTATCATGCTGACTCGGACTTCCTTCCGAAGCTGTTGTCGCTATTCGTGTCAACGCCGTACACGGTGATAACCGTTTGATGCGGTTATACCTGTGGATAAGCGGTACTTGTTACCTTCTGGCGACGATCGGGTTGGTGACTGCCTTATATATTCAAGCCATTAGTATGTGGCAGATTACATTCCAATACATCAGAACTGCTCACGAGGTATTCGTTCTAGGACACATGGATGTTTCGAAGGGTAGTTGTCTGCACGAGGTATGTGAAGTTCGTAGAAGCCGAGTAAAACAGTATCACTCAATCCAGCTCGTCAGATACCGTCTTTTATGTGGGTTGTATGGCTTCCGACGTTTGTCCTATCTCTTCAAATTTTATCATTACTACACCTGATTTTACATGATTATCAGGATAATCTTCGAGACGGCACTCTGTCTTCTTACTGTTCGTCTTGGCGTTGCTCACTACTCAACCAGAACACAGTGTGGAGTGTACTATGCGTCTATATTGTGGGAAGGTAAGTGAATTCTTAGTATCCCTCAAGTTGGACTAAGCAAGTACTTTGAAGGTATCAGACATTTTGCCGTCGTTGCTGGTACCGGTCTCTTTTATCCATTGTTCAACTCTCATGGTTTTTCTAGTGGGAGCCATGTTTCCACTTTTGTAAGCTTAACGTGATGTGAATGCCTTCACCAACTTACAAGTACCACTTTTATCAGAACCTGGTCACTGGCATCAGACAATTGGATCGGGGTGTCCCAACCGTAGGTACTAACACCTTCGTCAGCAGCAGCTCATAAACTTTCAATGCCAGCTTCTCGTTATGTATGGTAACAGTATCTGGAAACAGGCTCACGCTCAGCCTGAGACGTCGTCTGTCGTATCACACTGCTTTAAATTCAAAGTACTCGCAGGGACCCGGACCAAGCATTAATTTTGCAGTTCACAACCAAGGGAATCGATCGGTGCTTGATATCGAGTCTCGATCGTGGTAAGTCTCGTGTATACCTCATTCTTCGTTACCGTCCTCATTCTTCTCTTCGTACTCTTTGTACTGGAAAGAGAACGAGATATCGTCCTGTTGGAGTTTTTGACGTTACACGGTTTTTCCACGGGTGGAGGAGGTAGCATCTGCTGGACGTAATATGTCCTATCTGTTACCAGAATGTCAGTGAAAAGGACGCAAACTCTTAAGCGGGCACGATGCATGCATCTAGCAGATAGAATGATAATGGTTTACTTTATGGCCAAGTCCGGACATCCACGCCGATGAGACCATTATTGACAATGGTGATACAACAGTCCTGACACCATGGGCGTCTACATTGCTTCAATACCCTAGTGTGGAAAATCTGCGGTGTTGCAGGCCATTTGAAAGGCTGTAACAGAACTCACAACGCTAATTCTTCTAGGTCATAACTCCTGCATAAATTTATATTCTACGGAATTGAATTAGACGATGTCAAGGCTGAATATTGAATTGCTGCGCTAGATTCTCAAGTCAGAATCCTGATCATCTTGATTTACCTCAAAAGTAGATTTTTAGGGCGTTTAAGGGTGTTGACAATTTTTCGATCACCATCACTACCATTCTGTGGAATATTCCATCCACGAATATCACTTCAGGCAATGAGCATATTTCAGCGTTGCCAGCTTGATTGTTTAAGCACCAATGGAAAAAAATAGGTGCTAAGGCCTGAATCAAAAACAACACTTTCAATTCAGTCCTCGTGTGATCGCTTTTCCATTACCAGAATCATCCAACTGGCATCGGGCCCTTGGATCGACTGACGTTGGTGGGGTCGATGACGGTCCACGATTCCCAGCGAGTCGCGTTGTTTGAAAGTAATCACTAGGATATCTCCTGGCCCTACACGATGAAGGTATAGTATAAGAACCTGACTTGACAGCTCGTATGTTTGGTCAACTGGGAAGACAAGCTCTTCGCATTACGCCATAAACAGTCCGTTGCGCTCATCTTGATCCATTCAATATGCAAGGCCAGGAGTAGATGGCGATGGATCTGGATATTCATCCTTCTCAACTAGCGTGTTCACAGAAATTGCCACCCTACCGGCTTGGCTCTCCTATTCTCGACGGTGAGGTGCATGAGCCTTGAGGCAAAAAGCAAAAAGTCTTACCTTCTCCAAGCGTGATTGTGTCGTCTGTGGAGTAATATGACTTATGAATCTGGGTGTGGATTCCAATCGCGAGAGATGTATGGAAAGTTCATCTGTCCCTTCACGTAGACCATCTCGCGCATTCAGCCTACAGGTAGTCCTGATGAGGCAGGAATCCAGGCACGGAAGACACACATACTCACACAGCCAAGTACGAGTTGAGATAAACTGTCAGATACAATAAGGTTGAGTCTCCACAGTATTCCATTCCTCCCGAGACTTACGTTTGGTCAAGAGCAAATAAAATGCTGATCTAACCATTGAGAAACTCTTGGAACAAACGAAGGCCGTTGGGACTCACCTATGAATATGAAGTTGTTGGGCATTACAGTGTAGAAAATCATTCCCAAAGCGGCATCAATTCTGGAAGGGGTGAAACGATCAGATGTCTAAACGTGACTCAGTAACATGCACTGGCATACCCGACGATAAGTCCTGTATAGACAGTATATGTCATGAGGGTGTTGACCAAGTTATCGGTTCTGTGTGTAGAGTTACACGTCAATCTTCTCACTGAAATGGTTGGAGCGGATAAGTGCCTTCGAAAACCCGTCCGAGATCTCACAAATATCCAAGAAAGAGCAATTGCGACGCTAAAATCACTTGCAGTACCGGATGCAAAATTGAGGTAGAAAAATGTCTATAGATGGTGTTCATCACCTTGTGAAGTAAGAAACAAGTATACATCAGACTGACCGAAAGTTTATTCAACTCAAGGTATGAAGTGAGTCCAAATCTGTTGTGGAACCCAGTTAGGACGTCAAGTTTCAGTTCTAGCGAGACCTTGACAGACGCTTTCACGGTGATGACTATAATATCAACCCAAATCAATGGTGATGAATGAGAGCCAGGTCAGGAGCACGTACGGATTCCGCATACTGTTGAAAGCATATCAAGTCATCAGTGGGAAAATGACTGGGATAATGAGCAAGGACATACCGAGATCCAGTGCGGATACAGACATCTGGTATCATGTTGAGTCAGTAAATGGTGAGGTTCGCTCAACATCAAAACTCACGATCCACAGTGTAACAATGAGGTTGCCTTTGCTAACTGCCGGACGCATTTATTGATATCAGAGGTAAAGTTCCATAAAGATGTCTTCAAAAAGCTTACGTCGGTAAAAGCGTTGAGCAAACATACTTCGGATGAGAAAATTGGAGACCGACTGGATATTCTGCTCTGGATCATTAAAATAAGGAATGGACAGGAAAGCTTACTGTAATTGCCACATGGATCTAAAGAAGGTCCAAAACGTCAAGATGAAATGTATATTATTGTCTTAAATAACTTACCACAACACTCCTAAGGCGAAGGGATGGTGTGAGTCAAGACTCTTTAATGTAGATTAATGTTTCGTACCAAATAGGTTTTGCGATGGCTAATGCATTGAGGTAATTCGAAACGAGGTAAAAGTAAAGAATGTGACAATCAAGCGCCGAATCGAATGTGTCCAATATCCTGCACAAAAGAATATACGTTCCGGGTTCATGATTGAAGAAGATGAGACAACCATGGACTCGACTTACCACAAAAATGCGATCTGAGAAGAGAACATTAGGTGATGTCACAGGAAACATGATTCCAAAGATCAAGTACCAGTGCTTTAAACAACGAGCTATCCCTCGGATTACGCGTAAAGAACGTGAAGGTCTGTGAACACGTCACCCCCCATAGACTAAGTGTGATGTGTGAGGTAAGTCCTTGCCGAAGGACGTCGAGGGAAAGAAACGTCTTACGCCATCGACAGCATGGCCCCTATAAGCAGAGCCCCCAGTGTATTGTTGAACGCGGGCATAGCCATTCCTGCAGATGCCGACATTTCGTTCAGAGAACAGGTATCTGAAGAGGCAGGATGAAAGGTCCACGTCAATCAACGCCATTCTTCGGCATAAGTACTAGAATGCAATGATGGGCTGGCTTCTGGTGTAGTGGACCTCGTGCTCTCGCTGAGTCTATGGAAAAATATCGACAGATGGGGGCACACGACATCGGCTAGACTATACATTCCTTCTTTGGTTATACTAACCTGAGAATAACTCTATGGAATGACGAGAACAAAAAGGTTACCCTGGGCTGATGACGAAATAGAACGTTAACGTCAAGGACGATAGATTCCAATGCGTGCCGGAATTCGGAACAGATGCAATTGAATGAAATCAAATCATGCGCCCTACCAATCACACGCCATTTTCCGCATTGAGTACGCAGAAAGCAGAGAAGCGCTAGAAGATGACAGGAGAAAATCGTGACACGTTTACAAGAATCCGCCTAGAATCACTACGTATGATACACGTGAGATGTGCTGTTTCTCGACATGTAGACAAAAGGCTGATGTCACGAGTGCACGAATTATTCGGACAAACAAGTGATCTGCAGATAAAAGGTAGAAAAAATAACCAAGGAAAGGTGCAATAACGATAGTTTAAAGCGTTGTTTCTGACTGTTGTATGAGCCTCAAAGCCTGTTCAGAGCGTGGTCGAATTGCACATTCGAATGGATTCGGTATTCTGGAGTAAAATTAGCTGAACCTTGCCAAAAATATTTGAAGAAGGGGATGTCCGCTAACCTGAAGATGGGATTGTTAAATTCGACTTTCGGCTCCACTGGATTACCCGACGCGTCAACAGCCTTGGTTATGTCTAGGGTAGCGATCATAGAGGCTATGAGCAGCCACAGAGAGGACTCGACGAGGTTCTGGCCCGGGCATTGTCTGCCAAGACAAAGGTCGCGTAAACTCTGAGAAATCAACTCTAACCGATTACACTTCTACTCACCTCCGACCAAAGCCAAAGACATATCTGCGAGGATCTCTTAGACGTTGGGTTACGGGATCCACCTTCTCCAGGAAGCGTTCAGGAATAAACTCAGAGGGATTAGCATAAATCTGCTCGTCCCGCATTATTGCCCTAGGTTTAAATTGAGTACGCAATCTGACGAATGAAACAAAGCCTGGTTTACCAAATGTTACCGAAGATCTAAAAAAAAACTGTGTGAGTATGCCTCACAAATACGTGCATTTCTCACTGACCAAGGAACCTTTGGGAATGAACATGCCATTATAGATGTCGTCTTCCATCAAGCGATGGGGTAGATCTGACAAACCAGCGTCAACATCGCATTAGTCATGTTGAATTTAAAGGCCCTACTCAGTGGTACAGGGACTCCCCAGCGCCAAGTCTCGTCCAAAATAGCTTCAACTGATTGATGTGTCAAACTGAGGCACGCGTCATATAGAGGGGGAAAAAACGAACTGTAAGGTAAATTTGGCCGATCGCTGAAATCTGGCAGCCTTTCTGAGCCAACTACCAAGTCAATCTCTTTCTGTGCCTTGGCGAGGACTCTTGGATGAGCCATCATCGCGAGCAGGAAATGAGATATGGTTGTTATTGTCTGAAATTGGCGACATAAATGAGCGTCGTAATATTGACGTAAATAACATTTAGCTCACTGTATCCATGCTGGCTGAATACATGGAGTTTGCGGTCCATTTGAGGTCGAATTCTGATAGCTTCATCGCCCTGTCTTCGAGTAAGGTGGAACAGAAAGATGGCTTAAAACTGCCTGATTTCTGATGACTAAATGAAGTTTTAGTTATCAAAAGTAGTCATGTTAACTTACGATACTGTCTTTGACAAACTCGAATGGTTGATCAACAAACTCCTCTATCTTTACTTTCCATTTGGCCGCCTTGATCTTGAATCCAGCACCAGGAACCCATGTAGGTAGGTATTGGAGTGCCGGGAAAACATCGACAGGCCAAATCCCACCGCCTGATGCAATTTTATTTGCAAGGAGGTCAACACACTCCTCAGCCATCAAGAGAAACTTGTCCTTAAATTCAAGCGGCTCATAGCCGTAGACCACCTTCAACGTAAGAGCGCCAGCATATCGACGTGTATGAGTCACATAATTTAGAGGGGATGCAACAATCCGCCGAAGAAAGCCGTGTGTCTCACTTTGAAGGAGCGGGTAATATGATGGGATAATCGGCAGGCCAAAAGCTTTATGCATAAGTTTTCGTTGGCGCTTCGATTGCTCGCCATATCCCGTGAACGCGACCTGCAGCAGGCGAGGATTAAACGTGACTAGTGACTACGATTGACACGACAGTCGTACCATGTTCTTGCAGCCACATCTATGTTATCGCTGTGTTAGTCTATTTCAGCTGCTTCAAGATGTCTCGCTTGGACCCACAAATCTCCCGTCATCACCAGAGATGGCTTGTCGGAGTATATCATTCCCCGGTTATCCAACAATTCGGAAGTTGCCTCAGGGCTGTTCAAAAACACAAGTCCCTGGCCCAACACGTGGAGATACACAACGTCGCCTGTTAGCCGAAGGACTGTTTAGCAATGCTCGTAAGCCCAGACAGAACTCACATGCTCACCATACCGTTTTGCCCACTTTGCCGCAGGCAACCACAATTCTTTGGTTGTGAGGTCCCTTACATTACCCAACAACGGCAACGGCCTCGGGCCAGGTGGCAAAGATGCCGTGGAAGCTTTATGCTTCCGGAACCAGATACAAAGAGTGACAATAAGACTGGCAAGGCCAACAGTGAGAGTTATCGAGGGTGGCATGAGCGGCAGCGTGATCAAAAGCGGCTTGTAACTTGTTCCAGGGATGCTGGGAAAAGCGCTAAAATCGAGTTCAAAAGGATTTGAGAGGGTGGTCCTGGAGCAGGACACCGGAGCGATGAGGACGGACGGCAGATAATGAAATAAAGGAAGATGGTCATACTATATTTAAAGAATTTTTGGCAGGCGCCAGGGCAAGAGCCACGCGAGCAGCTGAGAACTCTTCCAAAGGAATCAGAAGCATATCAGGGCCAGTGGTCCGTGCCTCGTGGTCTCTTCGAATTCAGTAAGGCAATTCAAACCCAACATATGTCACAGTCACCAAACTTGGAATAGAACACTTTGTTCTGACCCAGTTACATATTCCAACGATGACTTCGTATGCATCTCGCTCCAGCTTCTTGATAAAAGTTCAAAGTTATGATATCCTATTACGACTTGACGTGAACTTGATACTGTTCTTTGACAGACAGGATGACGGTCAATATGATTACAACTGCTGGGTGGAAAACGGTTTCTCGCTTGCGCAGAATTGGGCGGCACAACCTTTAGCTCACACCTCGGTCTTGTACTTATCTGAGTCTTCACCGTTTAGAATCCAAATTTCAATATGATTATCATGATCAATTGATCAGATCCAACGCGGTTACCTATCTGTGCACCTGTTTTCAGCTTCTTTGAATGTTGCAGTTGACAACCACGCCGAAATCATAGGAGATGAAGCTTCCAGAAGATGTTTCAGGTAAGTAAGTAATACGAGCTCCACAACTGTAGGTCGTGATATAATAAGCCGGACATTTCAGGTAATCACCGACCAGCAGGACAAAACGAGGTGGACAGAATGATGCTATGTGAGAAAGTCAAATTGTCTATCTTGAGCTGTATATCGGTGCTTCATTCGCTTTTTAGTTATTCACGATACTATCCACCAAACCGTTGTGGTGGAGAACAATTCAATGGTAACTCGGGTCCGACTCTTGAGATCAGGGGTCCAGTGTTGACACAGTCTGTTCTTTCAAACCCGCGGTCGGCTTCATAGTGCAAATGGTCCCGCGCCAACCTGCTTGAGGACATAGTGGATAGACTCGGCGGCGCGAAGGTGCGTGTCAGCTTTCCCGAATAAGAAAACAAACTGTCATATTTTCTATACTTAGGTACCGAACTTCGTGTGAGGAAGTACCGCGGACAGGTGCAATTGATTTAGAGCATCCAAATCCCTGTATTCTTTTTGACTAACTAAGAGTCCCAAGTCCAAGTCACGCGCGCATGACCAGTTTTTACAGTTTTCATTACGAGTTTGTTTGGCACTCTTCTTGCTGGACAGCACCAGTATCGTGGATCAAAATAGCCAAGTAAAAATCGACTGTCACTCGCCTAAGGTCAATCAATATCCGAAACGGAATATTCGTGAAGGTGCTGACTGCGAAACATAAATTGTCTCTGTTTCTAGTCGGAGTTGTACATTGAGTACACTGAGTCATTGAGTCAGTGCCTGAAGCCCTTCGACAGGTCGCTGGCCTTTAAAGTCGGTTTTTATCGTTCCTCGTGCCTGAAGATTCACACGCATACATCTGCGTTCCGATCCTAAGTTTTTATGTATGTACATACTCCCATATTACGGTCTGATCATTTATCCAAGTCAGCTTTCCTTTACAAGGTAGCTTCTAATGGACAGGTTTTTCCCGGTCAAGATCCACTGTTGGAAGGTATATGAAGCACGGGATCTCGTGGTACCTATCTGAATTAATGACGGCAGCTTGACGTGAAAGGACGTCGTTGAATTCAATCCTTCAATCCGAGTTGGAATTGGTCGGGAACAATACAACTGTATAAATTCGATCCAGGTGATCAGTCTGAATTTGAGTTTTCTCCTTGTATACTGTGATTTATCCCTTTTTATTGCTTGATAGCCAGTCGAGAATTGACTGAGAGGAAGATCCGGTGCGGGTCGCCGAAGGTCTCCATTTACTGATGTCACTCCATTTCTCTGCCTTGCTACCTTGAGATAATGGATTTCCCGAGTTCTCGCCCCTGAGCGACTACTTTCATGTTGCTCGCACGATACGCCAATAACACTACATCACCTGTCTCGCCTTCCTTTTGGTATGAATACCGGATACAGTGCTTCTAACCCAAAAATCTGTTGAAGGATCTGATATGACTGAAGATTGCCGGTTCAAGCTTGGATACACTTTGCCTTCTGTCTCTCATGAGAAGAACTGGAAGTTGAACTCAACAGTCTACTTTAGTCAGCTGTACATTCACTTTTCAATCGAGCGCTTAGTGTAAAGAGGGAGATAACTTGCAGTAAATCATTCGTAGCTGAGACGAGAAAAGTGTAATGATGCTTGGATGAGCATCAATGGTACGAGAACCCACAATTTTACTCATCCAAGGTCAACTCACAGGTCGAGAAACACGACAATTTCGTCATCCAGAACACGAAGCTTTAGCGTGTGCAATGGAGTAGAGGTCAACACTCAGCTTCTGGAATAAGTGGGTTGCATCGAACACATGAGCGATGTCCTCCCTGGAGTTCTCTTCCACATCAAGCCTTGTAGAGGTGATTAAAATCTCGTTAGATCATGTCTGACATAACTTTTCTTTTGTAAGGGTTTAACCAATTCAAAGCAGATCCCTGGTTACACATAGATTTGATGACAGTATGCCAAGGAACATTTACTACATATGAGGCCTGAGGATGGTTTCAATTGTTGTCTGCTCATAGCTGGTGCTAATACTACCTGAATCGTCTCTTTCAAACGGGATATCGATAGACATTTTGAAATCACAGACTTAGGGGAAATTCATTATGTCCTGGGCCTCCAAATCAAACGAGATCACATTAACCATATCATTTACCTAAATCAGTCCCTTTATGTCGATTAGATTCTCGAGCGATTCGGAATGACATCATGCCACCCTGTATCCACTCCCCTCGTCACTGATCATAACCTATCGTTATTACAATGTCCAAAAACCAAGGAAGAACGAGATTTGTACAAACTGCACTCCAATGGTGTTAATTACATATCACTCATTGGCTCGTTACTCTACGCCACACAGAACGCGTCCTGACATACAATTCGCAGTCCACTTACTTGTTTTATGAATCATCTGGGTGTTTATCATTTCGCTGCTTGCAAATGAGTTCTGCGATATCTAAAGGGCACAAAATCATACGGTTTGAAACTTGGAGGCTTACTGAATGATGAAATATGCCTGGTGGGATGGAGTGATGTGAACTGGGCTCAAGACAACCATGATTGTTGCTCAGTTAGCAGTTGGTGCTTTGACATAAATGGAAGCATGGTTTCATGGTCTTCAAAGAAGCAATCAGTGTTGGAGTGTCGTGAGCCGATGTGATAGTGTAACGAGATAAAAGGTATCACGACACGACCAATGCACAAAGGGCTGCTTTGTCTCACTACCGCTTTGTTCCACTTACCCAGTATATAACACCCATGGACATTTGCAGTACCCTCAGTTTGTTGACATGCTCTGAGGGTACGTTCATTCACTACATTA
The DNA here is from genome assembly GCA_027475525.1 of Macrolepiota albuminosa. NCBI lineage: Eukaryota > Fungi > Basidiomycota > Agaricomycetes > Agaricales > Agaricaceae > Macrolepiota > Macrolepiota albuminosa. The sequence continues at coordinate 887,033 of JAMWFC010000122.1, forward strand.
CATACAAACATGATACTGTCACGACCCCTCCCACCCAGAACCACCCTGGGACATCACTAGAACTCTATTCAGGACCCCCCCTCCAACCTCATGACACAACTCTGCCATCACAGCACCATCATGACTACTGACACAGCCATCACATGCATCAAAGGCCACCATCACCCAGCACCCCCAGCAACCCTGCATCATGGACTCCAGGATCAACCACCATCAAACTGCAATCAATGATTGGATCATGCTACTTGCTTCCGGCCATCACGCATCACGCATCACAACTCCCTTCATGCCAATTGATCGCATGCCCTGCACACACAATCCCGGTATACAGTCCCCTTCTCACTACTCAATGTCTCCCAGAACTTATCCCAGACACCCTGGAATCCTGAGACCTGGACCTGGCCCTGTAGTACTTATAGCGTAGTTCCCCATTGTAATTGCTAGTCTTGATATTACATTTGATTGCTTGTGTGCCCTTTTGATTGACTGGTATGCACTGACTGGCATGCTGGACTGGCACGCTTTGACTGGCACGCTCAACTTGTTTGCATGCTCTTAAGACTGATACGCACTTTGCAACTTAAGCTTCACTAACTGGGTCTCGCCCTAAAACCCCCAGTTCTTAACTTGACTTCATCTGATTCCCAGACTAAGTTCCTTACTCTGGAAATCCCCCTGTTCACGTCTTGAACCCTGGAGCTCAGTCTGGAGCTCCAGACACCTGAGCATCCATAGATCAAGTCCGCCTTGTAAGGGCATTGCTTTCCTGAAAAGCCTCCAATTCAGCAGAACCTGATATAATATCAAGACTCTCTCCTTACACCATTCTTGATGGCTACATATATTCACACCTATTACCTCACGGGCTACCAGACCGACCCTTACAGGCACCCGATTCCTGACCACTACTTCGCACAGACCCCCCACCCTGCCTACCCACCTCTTTCATACAAATCCCAATGCCTCCACCGCCACTGGGCCCCTGATCCATCCCTCTATGACCTGGAGCCCTCAGCTAGCTGGGCCCCTCCACCCAATCTAGCCATGGCCCAACCTGTGGAGGCCCCCTTGTACCAGAGCATCTCTGGGGGTCTACTGGAGACCCCACCCATCCTCAACGGGCCCCGCCCAATTCTCCCCAGCAAGAGTCCCTTTGCACCCACTTCCTATTACAGTTATTAATGCCCTGCCCCCCAACCTGTGGATCTCCCAACTACGACTACCTCCCTCAACACTACCCAGCTGCTGCCACACCCACATAGACCCCTCCCTCGCCAATGGGACAACTACGCCTCGAGAAGTATGAATGACAACGAGATGAAGTGCTCTGCTCACTCAGGATCTCGCCAGAGGACTTCACACAGTGAACAAGGGCGCTACTCATGGAATTTGGACACAAAAATTTTGAAGGCACTTCGGAGGACTGGGCCCATTGCTTGGTCAAATTCGGGGATCGCCTCACATGAGGAGAACTCCTGGAGCAGGCTATAGTAAAGTACTGATGCAACACAATCCTCTGCAAAGAGCTGCAGCAACTGCTTGATGAGGTCCACGCGTCTCCCTCCTCCTGACCCCTCAACGACCCCATGGACCTGGGTCACTCAATTCACATCTGATGGGAACTCCTGAAACCAGCCCTGGCCACCCTTGCAGTTCTGACTTCAGAGCAATGACAGCAGAAAGAGCGACAAAATGCCTTGGCCATACTGCGGTCCCTCAACCCAACAGAAGGGCTATTTGATCAGCCTGCTGCCTGCATGGTAGGCTTGTCAACTCGCCATAGGGCTAACTCCATTCCTAGCACCTTTGAGACTTGGGGACAGCCCTAGAGACCCCTGGAACTGCTCCTGCAAATAGACAATGCCCGACTCCCGCCCCCAGCAATCTCTGGAAGACCCCAGGCAGACACCCCTAGTATGGACGACATACTGTGCTACATCAACAAGCTTACTCATGGCAACAACAAACAACATCCCATGCCCACAACAACCCTGGCACTGCCTCCCACATCTGTCCCGGCCTCTTTGGAGCCCAACTTTCATCGTGACTCCCCACCCCACTTCAATCTGCAGAACCCCCTCACAGCCCCCAATGCAAGTGCAACTCTCCTGAGTTGAATGTCCCCTGTGCAACCCAGCATCCAGCACCCCCCAGATCAACCCAGCACCACCAAACCCTCCCTGACTGCCTCCACCACCCCCAATCGACCTCTGAGGATGACCCCCTGGCCCGCCACCTCTGCTGCCCCCTGCATGGAGACTCGGACCTCCCCCTGACAGGAACAAATCTCCTTGGGACAATGGGCCTCCCAGCTGTGGACCCCCAGCCCCAGGTGAGCCACCCAGAAGAGGCCCTCCAGGTGGGTGGGGTCCTGCCCTTAGCACCTTTCCTCTCCAAGGAGGGAGGGTAACTACTATTACTATTATTACTGCTGGCCCCCCTCCCTGCAACACCACTGGACCGGACAATGCTCACAATGCTCTCATCTGCAAAGAGCATCTGGACATCCAAAAACCTGACGCATTCATGGGCCAGGACCCCCAAAAATGGTGTACCTTCCTCACCCAATGTCTTAACATGTTTCAGGTTGACAGCTCCTGAGTGGCCTTTGCCACCTTCTACCTCTAGGGGATCGCCTTTGACCACTACATGGCCCTGATCCAGTTCGACCCAAACAATCTGGCCCTCTCCCACTGGCAGACCTTTATCAATGAGTTCTTGAGTAAATTCAGTATCTACGACACTGTAGCCAAGGCCAAGGACAATCTCTTCAACCTTCAGATGCATCCCAAAGAATGCTTCACCACCTTTATTGTATGTTTTGAGAAGGAAGCTTACAAAACAGGCTGGAACTACAGCACCCTCCAGTATGCCCTCCACCATGCACTGCCACAACATATCAGAGACGTTCTCCGACTCATCCCGAAACAACCCTCCTACAATGGATACAAGGCCCTCATCATGCAGATTAACTAGCGCTACTGGGAGGACCGCAGCAAATACTCGAACTCCTGGGCCTCCTGGAACCCCTAGGGAGGACCACTCTGGCCCTTCAGCAAACCTCCAACCCTCAAAACTGAAACCCCAGCCCCTCCCTGTTCTCTGGCAGCTGCCCTCTGGTAAGTCATGGCCCACTCAATGCTAACCCCAGTAGCAGTGCTTGCCCCCAGGCCCAACTTAGCGCTGCTATGGCCACCAACAACCCTGGCAACATGCCAAACCCCAAGGAATCCTCAGAAGACTCTGAAGACCCCAATTTCACCAACAAACAGGACAAAGAAGCCCTCTAAGCCAACTGGCTTCAGAAAAAGAAACGACCTTGAATCGAGGTTCCAAGGAATGTGCAGAATCAGCAAAGAAGAGAAGGTGTCTGCATACTCTGCGGTGAGAAAGACCATTTCATCTCTGAGTATCCCCAATGACAGGCTATGGAATGTGCTACCTGGACCTTCAAAGGGGAAGACACCACCTACAAATATTTGGAAAACAACCCAGCAATTTAGACCTGCAAGACGCACTAAATTGCAGAATCAACTCCGATGTCTTCTTCACCCTGGTCTCCCACCTTTGCTCCACAATACTCGCACAGGACACCCTCATGGCTTATCTACCCTCCTACTCTTCACACTCCCTCTTCCTCAAAACCCGCCTCACCCCCTCTGGAGTCCCCTTCAACACCCTTGTTGATAGTGGCGCCATGGACAATTTCATTGATGAAGCATGGTCTTTGTCTGCCCCGGAACCCGCTCAATGACTCCTGGTTCTGGTACGACTCTGCCTCTTTGATGGAGATGCCTCTGTGGTGGGAGATATTATCCATTTTATGCATATGCCCGTTATCTTCGCCAATGGACAGACTTACACTCTTCAGATGCTGATAACCAAACTCCACCCCTCTGCACCCTTGGTCTTAGGGCTTCCATGGCTCCAAGACACCAACCCCTGCATTGACTGGCGACATCTCACTCTTTGCCTGACCTGAGAACTGATGCCCAACAACCAGCAACTCCCCGGTGATAGGCTTCTACTCGGACTGAGCACATCAAGGGACATTATAGGCCGACCAACACTTGACACACTAGAGACTCTAGCAACCAGCCTTGTGTACAGAGCAGCCCTAGCGCAGGCACTCTATGGCAAGACTTATCCATTCATCACAATCACCAGTATCAGCCCCTCAGCACACTCCACTCAGTTACTTTGAAGACCAAGAAGGCTCAGAACTCATAGCGCTAGCACAACGGCGGGAGGTGACTCTGACCAAATCCCAATCAATACCAAAAGGAGTTAGCAAGTGGCGCTGTCAATCACCAAGGCACTTCAATCAGAAGTCTAAAGGAATCAATGACGACAAGACAGGATACACGCAGACCCAATATTTAAATCTATCAAAAGATGGTACAATGTTTAGCGCTGGAATTAGCGCTCACGGCATCTGTCAAGGATTCCCCGACCATACCCCGGGATGGCATGGCCAATTAAATTACATCAAAAAGTGAGCAAACTCGTACCATTTCTAAGTAGTTTTAGAGTCGCCGTTGGTCGCCGTCACCCATATGCTGCAGGTCGCTGTTGACAGGTGGCCATTAGCTACAGCCACGAAGAAAGGCGCTAATTGGTAGCGCTGTCAATGGACTTATTTTAGAAATACCATAGCGCATAATATAAAAACTAGCTACTTGCCATGTATATACCAACAAATCGTAACCTCTTGAGCACCCAGTTACACTTAGCATTCAAATTGTGCTAGCATTGCCTGACTTTGTCACCAAGTTCGGCGCTAGCTTAGTCTATCCCGTCTTCGTCGTTTACGGTGCCACCTACGGGCACGCTACGCTGCGCTATTTGTTTTATTCTCTATAACTTCTCCTAAACTACGACACTTACCACTTGCTAGGTAGCACCCGAGGTGCTATCATCTAGCGCATCACCCTATCACCTCTGCTTGAGCACACCGGGACCCTGCCAGGACTCCTCACAAACCCGTACACCAGGCGCTGGAGACGGCGTTGTACTGCGTATACGTCCAGGGCACCCAACTACAGTTGGCGTCATCATTTTGAAGCCCACCGTGAGGGGTTCTATTAAGGCAGAATTCCGCTGGAAACTCGAGCCCAGCAACAGCGCCGCCTCCTATTGGAGAGCGCGTTTGAACAAACATTGACTGAGTCACCACACTTACCAGGCATGCTACCGAGACAGACTTTAGACCAGGAACTTGAACGTTTGAACAAACATTGACTGAGTCACCACACTTACCAGGCATGCTACCGAGACAGACTTTAGACCAGGAACTTGAAGCCACTCCAGATAGCTTGGCTGAAAGCTTCTTCCCGTTTTCCTGACTGTTCAAATACTTAGCAGGTGAAAACCATACACCACTTACTCCTTTGGAAGAGCTGTCTAGGTCATTATCGCCAGAACCTAGCGACTCAGAATTACCCAAGCCAGTACCGACTACGACCACGCCAAGCGAAACTACCACTAACACCACTATTCCTACCACGACGTCGACGCCAGCTAATATGGAGCAGGCAAACACACCACGCATGCCGCCAAGAAACCAACCACTATTCCTACCACGACGTCGACGCCAGCTAATATGGAGCAGGCAAACACACCACGCATGCCGCCAAGAAACCACTTCTCATCGCCAAAATGGGATGAGATGAAGCCTCGCAAGCTAACACAGTATTTCCAAGAATTGGAATATTTATTACGCAACTGCCGAGTCACCAACAACACACAAATGAAAGAATACGCCGCCAGATACGTTTCATACGATACCGTGGAATCCTGGACAGGACTGGACAAGTTTCAAGGATTAACACAAGATGCGGTGCCAAGACTGTTTACCTACGAGCCGTGGAATCCTGGACAGGACTGGACAAGTTTCAAGGATTAACACAAGATGCGGTGCCAAGACTGTTTACCTACGAGAATGGAAAAAGGCGATCATTAAACTGTACCCTGGCGCTGAAGAATCCACACGCTATACAGTCCTTGAAATCCAGAAACTGGTACAGGATACCTTTGTAATGGGCATTTATACGTTAGGCACACTATCTACTTATTATCGAGATTTCCAGCGAATTGCACAATGGCTAGTACAGAACGGCAAACTCTACAGGAACGAGGAATGGCGCCTGTTCCAACAAGGGATTCCGACATCGTTATGGACTTGAATAGCACGTCGCTTAGAAATTCCTAAGTCTGACCACCATCCCAAGGAACCCTACGATATAGAAGACATCTTTGAAGCAGGTAAATGGATACTAAAAGGCACGGATACTGGCATCCCCTTCCAGCGACCCTCTAGTACTGATAATGGAGGAAAGGCGCCGCTTGTTGTGGCGCCAGCGCCTAGCGCGACTAACAACCAGGGAGGCTTTGTTAAGAAGGAGGATCTAGAAAACGCAGTCAACATGGCCGTTGCAAACATTATGAGCAAATTGGAAACATTAATCTCGACTAGCCTTAACGCGCCACGAGGTAATATGCAACCTGGGCTTTGTCACTTCTGTGGCGAGGCGGGACATACGATGACTCGTGGGTGCTGCGCTATTTTCGAACAGTATCTACGTCAAGGAAGAGCACGTCGGAGTGCCAACGGTAAAATAATCCTACCCTCAGGCGCTAACATCCCTCTATATCCTGAGCACTGGACTTTCCAGGGACGAATTGATGAATGGCACCGACAAAACTCTGGGAACTTAGCAATGGGCAACCTCAATAGTACGGCCACGATGGAGGCAGAGGCAACTCCACAACAGGCGCTAATCCATGAAGTACTCCAGCTTAACACTGTTAACGAGCGGCCCACTTTGTCATAAGAGGAGAGCAACCATTGAAGGACTATAGACCCTCAGGCGCTACGTCAGACCCAGCACCAGCAAAGCCCTTGAATACCAGAGCTAACGACGACGCTCCCGACACCGCCAAAGCGCCAGTTAGCATGGAACTGCCACTACACCCATATTCAGGACTTGCCGGTAACTACGCTCCGCCTGTCAATCAAAACTTTGGGGCGCCAGACAAGCCAGCAGGAGGCTACCGACCAACGGCACCAATCTACGACATAGAAAAATCCAAGCAAGTATTTGATCGCATTATGAAAAGCTAAGTCATGATGTTGGTAGGGGAGCTATGCAGTGTGGCGCCAGATGTCAGGAATCAGATGCATACAGCGGTTACTCCTCGACAAAATGTAGCTAACAATGTAACGGCGGTGGACAAATGCAACAACGCGCTACCTGGATTCGCGTACATAACAGAGACGGTAGCACCGGAAATCAAAGAAGAAGCCGAGCCACCCAAAGAAGCTATGTCGATTGACCCAGTCAAAACCTACCTTAAGTCACTAAGATCTAGCGACGATCCTGCTGTCCTCACTGTAGCCCAAGACTCTCATGCGATTCGCTCGATTATGTTGACAGTTGATGGAAAAAGCGAGATAGAGTCTATCGTGGACAGCAGATCACAGATTATTTCAATGGCTGCCGACGTCACTAACGAGCTTGGCATCATTTACGACCCGACCATCATTCTTAATATGCAAAGCGCTAACGGCACTATTGATTGATCCTTGGGAATGGCCCGTAACGTGCCATGTGCTGTTGGTGATCTTATGTTTTACCTTCAAATTCACATTCTTAGATTGTCTGCGTACGACTTATTATTAGGAAGGCCCTTTGACGTCTTAGCACAATTGGTAGTCAAGATGACATCTGAAGATGAAACAACGCTAACTATTAGCGACCCTAATTCAGGCGTCAGGAGAACGGTACCGACATTTCTCTGGGGGAAATTCCAGAAGCCAGGACCAAGAAAGCGACCTTACGTTAGTGACGGCCCTTGCAAGTGTTTTCCGGTGCCATCAAGGAGATGAAGCGCTTATTTTGGACTATAACCATTGGACTGGGCAAGTAAACTTTATATCACATACCCCTTTAGCCCATGAAATCTTGAATTCTTCTTCGTCGCTTACTAGCGAAGCATTATCCTACTTATACCTCACTGCGTCAGATATTACTGAAAACCTTTCAACAGACACTTATTTTGTTTCTACTCCCAACTCTAAAGAACCTTTGATATCAGGTTTCGCTAGAAACCATGACTCTATTTATAATACGTTTGCTAACAATAGTACCCCTAAGCACAAAGGGGTTCAGGTCAAGAAGAAATATAAACCCGTAGCGCTTAAAATGAAACCGGTAGTGAGCGCTGTACCCGAGGAATTTTGCATTGAAAGAAAAATAATAGGCGACCCTTTGGCTACCCTGCCAAAACTCGATCCAAATCCACCACCCTTCAAACCAACAGGACAATTTACAGAGGAACGAAAGGCGCTATTTCTTAGTGCCCATGATACCGGCTTCTCTTGACGGAGGAAATGGATGTATTAGTCGACATCATGCAAAAACAGAATGAGGCTTTCGCATGGGAGGACTCAGAGCACGGTAAACTTAGAACTGACTTTTTTCCACCAGTGGTTATACTGACAATACCGCACGTACCTTGGACTGAGCATAACCGGCCCATACCCCCGGGCATCAAAGCCGAGGTCTGCCAAATTATTCGCTCCAAGGTAGCGGCAGGTGTATACAAGCCTTCTAATTCGGCCTACCGCTCGAGATGGTTTTGCGTACTAAAGAAAAACGGGAAGCTACGTATAGTCCACAGCCTAAAACCGCTAAACAAAGTCACAATTCGTCATTCAGGGGTACTGCCATTTCCCGATCATGTCACTGAATCTTTTGCGGGGAGAATATGTGGCGCTACCCTGGATTTGTACGTTGGCTATGACGAGCGCTTAATCCATCCTTCCTCTCGTGACTTAACGACATTTCAAACGCTACCCTGGATTTGTACGTTGGCTATGACGAGCGCTTAATCCATCCTTCCTCTCGTGACTTAACGACATTTCAAATGCCATTTGGAGCGCTAAGACTAGTCACACTTCCTATGGGATGGACAAACTCGGTACCTATCTTTCACGACGATATTACGTTTATCCTACAGCCCGAAATACCCCATCATGTGCTCAGCTTCATAGACGACGTAGGAGTTAAAGGCCCAAAGGATTGGTGCCTGGTGGATGGCAAGCCCGCAGTATACCTGGAAAATCCTAATATCCATATGGTGCTATGGGACTTCTTTCAACTGGTTAACCGAGTACTTCAACGCATGAAGTATTGTGGCGGGACGTTTTCAGGGCACAAACTCGTTCTTTGTGCGCCGCAGTTTAAAATTTTGGAGCACGTTTGCACACCAGAAGGCAGGATTCCAGAGGAGAGCCGATTAGCGCTGCTGGAGAAATGGGGGGTCTGTCATAACCTCTCGGAAGTTCGTCCGTTCTTGGGCACTGTAGGGGTGCTGCGCATGTTCATACACCATTTTTCACATCGCACAAACGCCTTTAATTGCCTAACCTGTTCAGGGTTCCCCTTCAAATTCGGACCTGATCAAATCAATGCCCAGAAAGACTTAGTAAAGGCGCTACAGGAAGCAAAACCATTGGTGCCCATCAACTATACTACCGCCGATCCCGTTATACTTGCCGTTGACACTTCATATATCGCCGTTGGCTTCTTTTTATGCCAGTGTGATGGCGAGAACCGGAAAATTAGGTGCTACAATCGCTTCGGATTGATTACCCTTAACGACCAAGAATCACGCTACAGTCAGCCCAAGCTAGAGTTATATGGCTTGTTTTGATCGTTTCAGGCGCTGCGCATGTACCTCATTGGGGTACAAAATCTGATTGTCGAGGTCAACGCACAATACATCAAAGGAATGCTTCAGAACCCTGATATTCAACCTTCAGCCAGTATGAACCACTGGGTAGTAGCGATATTAATGTTTCACTTTGAGTTAGTACACTTCAGAAGTGCGTTCCACGGGCTGGACGGATTATCTAGGTGACCCAGACAACCGGAGGATGAAGCGCTAGATGATAGCGACAACAACATATTTGACGACTAGATTGATCGATTGCATGGTTTCATGCATATCATTTAGTTGCCTATTCCGGTGCTTCACAAAGACCAGCCAGTTTTAACTTGGCTTCACCCTATTGTTCCGTACCAGCCCCGACCATATCAGGCATCATCAACTTTTTACACGGCCAGTATCTATAACGTTGCTAAGCCGTCTAACGATCTAAAGATAGTTGAGAAACTAAGACCCTTGTGAGAAGACAGTCAGAACCTGCCATATTCGGCAGTACCTCAAAGCGCCAAAGCTAAGTCAGAAGATCAGCCAGTTGACCAGGTTAGGAAGTGGCTACGGGATTTGCGACGACCATCAGACCTTACAGATACGGAATACGCCACCTTCATTCAATATGCGATGACTTTCTTTATAGTAGAAGACCGACTTTGGCGACGAAATAGAGATGGCGCCCATAAGCTAGTAATTAAACCGGATAATCGAGTTAGGATTCTACGTGCTATGCATGATGACTTGGGACACCGAGGACTCTACGTGACGAGGGCAAACCTTTTGGAGCGCTTTTGGTGGCCGCAAGTTAGCGCCGATATTGCGTGGTATATTCGCACTTGTCATCTCTGTCAAATCCAGCAGACACGTCAGGTTGGCCGCAAGTTAGCGCCGATATTGCGTGGTATATTCGCACTTGTCATCTCTGTCAAATCCAGCAGACACGTCAGGTCCTGATTCCTCCAACAGTAGCGACTCCAGCACCGTTATTTAGAAAAATATATATTGACACCATGCACATGCCCAAGTCAGGGCGCTACAAGTATATCATTCAAGGAAGGTGTTCCTTGGTACATTGGCTGGAGTTTCGTATGCTCCAGCGAGAAAATACAGACGCTATAGCTAAGTGGCTCTTTGAGGACGTTATCTGCCGATGGGGAGCCCTTCACGAGATTGTTACAGACAACGGAGCGCCAATAGTCAAGGCACTCACTTATCTTGCCAAGAAATACAACATACAACACATCCGGGTCTCAGGATACAATAAACGTGCCAATGGAATTGTAGAAAGGCCTCATTTCAATATTTGACAGGTGCTATTCAAGACGGTCGATGGTGACAAAAGTCACTAGAGCGAGGCAGCTTATTCAGTCTTCTGGTCGGAGCGGGTTACTGTACGAAAGAGGATGGGCTGCTCTCCCTACTATGTGGCGACTGGCACCCACCCCTTGCTACCTGCGGACGTGGTGAAAGCGACGTACTTACAACCCCCACCAAACTCAATACTATCCTCTACCAACATGATTGCTAGACGCGCTATAGACTTACAATGACGCATGGAGGATCTCAAGCGCTTACATGAGGTAGTATTTCAGGCTAGACGACAAGCTGCGCTACGGTTTGAAAGCGAGCATAGCGCTATGATTTGAGACTACAACTTCACCTCTGGCGCCCTTGTACTAATGCGCAACTCAAAAATCGAAGTTACCCATAATAAAAAGATGCGACCTCGGTATCTGGGACCCCTAATAGTGGTTTCCTGCAATAGGGGAGGCGCCTATGTACTCTGCGAGTTGGACGGCTCAGTTTTACATTGACCGGTAGCGGCGTTTCGGCTTATTCCCTACCTAGCACATGAACACATTTCATTACCTTTGTCGGTGCTGGACATTGACATGGCTAAACTACGAGAACTTGAAGAAACTGAGCTAGTGGACAATGACGAGACCACTCCTGATGACGACGCCGAGCAGTAAATAGGGACAAGAGGATAGGCGCTAACCGCTAGCGCCTCTAGTGAAGTATGGCTGCGCACTCAAGGGACCAAAAAGCCATAATTTGATGTCATTGAGAAGGACTAACAATGCTACAAATACACTACAAGTACATCACTCAAGGGACCAAAAAGCCATAATTTGATGTCATTGAGAAGGACTAACAATGCTACAAATACACTACAAGTACATCCAAAACAGGCCTATGATTCCCTACAAGGCTGGCTGGAAGAATTGACTCTGCCGCCTGGACAGGGGCACACGAGGTAGTTCTTGAGGACAGGGAGGCACAGGCCATGAGGGGGGGACAACACGATACGATTCATATAACTACGACATTTGGAATCAAAAATCTAAAATCTGTCAGTTCTGTGGCGCTACGCAAAAGAGAAGACTGCCTTACATAAACAACCTGGGAGACGGGAGCAAGTCAAGGACCGGTGATGAGGAGAGGCCCGGGTATGATTCACCTAGGGGAAGACCACCCTCCTTCAGAGGGGCCACGGAAGAGGCGACTACCAGAAGACGAGCGAGGAGTCTGTCGGCAGGATGCAGTTAGCCAAGAAAAGAGAAATAAGAGGTTAAGAGGCAGATGGACCAGGTAATGGCTCTCCTTGAGCAGCAACTCAAGGCACCCCTTTGTCTCGGTGGGAGGGAGGTGCTTTATTTAGCAACAATCAGAAAAGAAGGAAGCAGAAATGGCAATAGCGCACCTGAAAAAGGCGACTGAAGGACTTCTCCATACCAAATTGCATCAGAGGTTTGCTGTCTGACCAGATCTCACAGGCCGCACACAGCAATTGGCAGCAACGACCTAATTTGAGGATGCCGTCGTCCAGCTCTGACACGCCGCCAGCAGGGTAGTGGTGAAGAAAAGAGGTAACACGCTCCAGGAAAGTAGGGGGATCCATTATTACATGGGCTCGATCACAGTTGGGAGTCCACACCAGGCCGGTCGGGCTGGCCATTGCAAAGACTGATGAGATCCAGGTGATGCATATGCAATTTATAGGACACAGCTAGCGTTTTGACAAGCGACAGCATGGGAGGACGTTTCACAAGGAACAAGGACCCTGGCAAAGATACTAGCCAATGAGAGGCGCTTGACTCATTGTTGGACCGCACAAAAAGGAAATCGACATTTTAGACCTAGCACTTGTGATCACCATCACCAAATAGCCACAAAGCGATCACTGGCACTCTATTACTTTATAGACTAAACTTCTTGCATGGATCCACTGATTATTTACAGACAATACCCTTTTCTTTCTAGGCTGGCACGATAATGGCTATTGGGCCACGCTGGCAAAGGGGTTTTTGTATTTACAGACAATACCCTTTTCTTTCTAGGCTGGCACGATAATGGCTATTGGGCCACGCTGGCAAAGGGGTTTTTGCGCTATGATGATCTACTGAGCATTTTCCCCTTTTTACTTATTTTTCTTTTGATTACTTACAAACTGACAATTTTGGAACAAGGGGGAGCGTTTAATTTTAGTATCACAAGCAACATAGTACGTATCAAAACTAACAAAGTCCAACAAAGTTCGAAGCGCTATGGGCCGGCGACTACGGATCATACTCGGGAAGGGCGGGATCGTTCAAAGGAAGCAAGTCCCCATCCTGAATCGCGTTACTCGCTTGCCACTCAAGCGCATCAGTAATATTGTCATGGAGCTCGAGCAGGAGGCGCTCGCAGCACGCTAAGGTGGAAACACGAGGACGCAGGTTGGCAAGTTCGTGACCAGCGACTTCGGTCGCATCCTCGATATGGTGAAGTTGCTGGCAAAGGTTGGCAGAGGGACGGAGGGGAGTAATGGGATAGGAGAACTTGTTTCCGAGCCAAGGGAAGGTGTCGCCAGAAACTCACATGACAGGAGGGGGCGTCCAAAAGGGATCAAACTTGCCGAGAAATCAGAAAAGTGGAGAAAAGAAGCTAATAAGGAAGGGGCGTACCCAAACAGTTACAGGCGCACAAGGTGTCCATTCATGACGCTCGTCGCCGGGAGACATAGGTCTGGCGGAAGATAGGTGGATACCGTAGGAAGGCAGGTACCTCCAGCGGCGACAACGCTCACCCTGCGGTACCAAAGTTCCTTTGGACTCTGGCACTGTAGAAGTCTCGCGACTACTAGGAAAAGAGGAGAAGCTGTGGGAAGGAGTAAGGGACGGAGTAATAGGAAGAGCAACAGGAGTGTCGCTAGGCACAACCGGCTCGGGGGCAGGGGTAGCGCCAGCGACAGACATAACGACATCTTCAGCAGCAGGGATAGCCACTACAGCGGGAACAGGAGTGGGGGACCTACTAGTCAAGAAGTTAGCATGCAAGAAAAAGAGGTTAGGAGAACGCGTACTGGTTACCACTGGGGCCACTCTGACGAGGGTTAGCGGCAATAGGGGGAGTAAGGCGAAGCAGGAGAGCGTGTACCGCCAACAGTGCATTGGCATCAACGACGGGCTCAGCTTCATCATCATCCTCTCCCTTGGCATCCCTCTTAGTGCCCTCCCCTTCATCTGTAGACGACTCAGTCGAAGACAAAACCACAGGCGTAGCAGGCGCTAGCTCGCGGCGCTTACCAGGACTCTTGCCAGGAGACGCAGCAACAGGCTTACGTTTTGAAGGAACGGGACGACGAGGAGAGCGAGTGAAAGGTGCCGCCATGGTGGTACCATCCTGGGTAGTCGGCAGCGCCAGGCTGGCTGTGCTGATCACTGTGGGCTGGTGAGTAGCTGCCATATCACGTTGCTGCAGCACAAAATCCCGGGCGTTACGAACCAACACCATGTGCTCATAGTTCCTTTGCATGATGGCATCCCTACCACGTTCATGAGTACGAATCCCGTTGAAGGCGCAGCCTCGTTTCAACGCATCACACTGATAGCAAGGCAGAGAGGCGGTAGGGAATCAGCAGCCCTCAGGATCGTTCTCAGACCAACACTTGTCACACTAAGAAAGAAGTCAGCGATGGCATCAATCTACCAATGGGCAAACCAGTACTTACTGCGCCAATCTTTGCTCTAAATGCGCTGATAGGACCCCATACAGGATCAGCGCATTAACGGCAGGCTACGGCAACACGGCACAGGTCTGGGATACCTTAGCGCACGCTAACTAACCAATTTTGGCAATATTTGACGGCCGCGTGCAGCAAGAAGCAGATCCGATCAATGATAGCGCTGACGGCAGACAGAATGACAACTGACAGATGGCATCAGTCACTAACGACAGCACTTAGCGAGAAGCCTGATGATCTATCAAAAGCTGACGGACAGCTTGGCGTTTGACCTTGGCGTCTGACACTGCTTAGCGCCTCGATCTGGCACCTGACATCGCTAAGCATTTTGGACAGACAGAGGGATGATGGAGTGATGGTTTAGCTTCGTGATCTGTCACCTGGCGTCGCTAAGGTTCTTGAATGGACGGTAGGGATCTGAAACCGTTGGAGCTACCCCTATGAAATTTTCTAGTTTACCGCACTTTGGCAATGGTTGGTCACTGGCGACGGTGAACTCCCTGTAGTATATAAAGTAATTACCGACTTGTACATAAAAAAAACAGAATAATGGACCAGAGTTTCCTGCTCCCCTTTTGTCAGCCTCCCTTACGCTTGAGATCTCATTTACGGTCAGCAACGTCGAGCTCGTCAGCAGTTGCAGACTTCATCGCTAGCCTTTGACTCATTCGCGCCTTGCATCTACGGCAGGCACCTATGACGCTTAGACTTCGCTAAGCTTACTGTGTTCTTGCCGTTGATATTGCCGTGTTTGCTTACCGCTCTCTTTATAGGCGCTTTACCTTAGCGCTTTACACTTGCCGACTCCCCTTACCAACTTTTCCTCATTTTCACAGGCACGTTCTCTGGGACCTGCCTGGGACTCCTCACATCACTTATAGCGCGCCCAATGCAAGCAATTGGTACCGGTAACACTATTACTATATTTGTTACTGACCAAACTTTGGGCATCATCAAATTGGAGCCCACTGCGAGGGATCTCTAGGGCAGAATTCCACCAGAAACCCGTCTCCAGCGTAGGCGCCGCCTGCTAGAACAGTCGGCAGAAGGCATAGCTCCTTCCCACCCATCAACTCCACAACCACCTGGTGCCTTACCGGGTCTCTCTCTTGCACAGGAACTACAGAACGCCACTGTAGACAAATTTCCTGATCTCTTCTCACGTTCTTTTGACTTTAGCACCGACGACCTCTTAGCATCGCCGCTTGCTGTACCACAACCAGTCACCCCCATTACTCCGCTAACGCCTCTTTCTCAACTCATTTCTCTTACCCCATCGCCAATCTCTAGAACTCCTTTCCCACAACCGCTAACCGAACTCAGTACCACTGTCGCCATGGAACAACAAGTTCAGTGCATGCCGCCACAAAATCACTTCTCGGCACCGAAATGGGACAAGTCCAAGCCACGGGAGCTCTCCCAGTATTTCAAGGAATTGGAGTATTTATTCAGGGATTGTGGCATTACTGACCACACACAGATGAAGGAGTACGCGGCAAGATACGTATTGTATGACACGGCAGAGACGTGGACAGGCCTTGCTGAGTTTGCCGCCTTTGTTCCTGCCACCCCACCCATACCAGCCCAAGGCGCCTCGTATGAAGGCTGGAAGACGGCAGTGATCTAGTTATACCCTGGCACTGAAGAAGCTACCCAATACTCAGTAAACGAGCTGCAGAAACTAGTACAGGAATCATTCGACAGCGGCACATCGTCTCTTGGCGCATTCTCCACATATTACCGCGAATTCCAAAAGATCGCTAGGTGGTTAGTACAAAACAGCGCACATCGTCTCTTGGCGCATTCTCCACATATTACCGCGAATTCCAAAAGATCGCTAGGTGGTTAGTACAAAACAGCAAACTATACATTAACAAGGAACACCGCCTATTCCAACAAGGCATCCCGACTTCGCTTTGGACTCGTATTGCTCATCGCCTAGAGATAGTTCATCAGGCCCATCACCCAGACAAGCCCTATATATAATGTTGCCGACGTCTTTGAAGCCGGTAAATGGGTTCTCAAGGAGACAGACACTGGTGTTGGGCTGCAACGTGCTAGGACGAGCCCACCACCTGAGTGAACTAACGGTATCATTCCCATCCCACCTCCTGTTGCCGACTTCGTTAAGAAGGAGGATCTCAATGCTGCTGTTACCGCTGCTGTCGCTTCCGCCATGACTCGTATTGAAACTATAATTACCACCAATCTCGCTAACCGACCCGCTAATGTACCCGTGTCTGGCCCTTGCCACTTCTGTGGGGAAATTGGCCACACCATGACTAGAGGACGCTGCGCAACCCTCGAAAATTACATTCGGCAAGAAAGGATTCAAAGGGCTATTGACGGCAAGATAGTTCTGACCACTGGCGCCACCATCCCCAACTACCTGGACAAGAAGTCTTTCCAGGAACGAGTTGATAAATGGCATAGGCGCAACCCAGGACAAATCGTCACCAGCATGCTTTCTGGCAATGCCAACCCCGACCCTGAACAGGCGACCCAACAGCAAACGATCCACGAGGTCTTACACTTCAACAGCGTTGGCAACCACCCTACTTTCTTGCGAGAAGAACGTATCGCCAAGCTACAGCAGGAGCTAGATTTGCTCAAGAATCAGGTCTTTGATGGGGTTGAAGTTAAGCAGCCTAAACAACCTCTTAAAGGATACAAGCCAATGCCTCCCGCTCCTGCAGCTCCGCCAGCCACCACTCCAGAACCATCGTCGACCGCTGCCGCTCCTGAAACACCCTTGCTGCCTTTACATCCCTACTCAGGGATTCCCGACCGTTATCATGCTTCCACACAATGAAATTTTGCCACTCCCGAGAAGCGTCCTGAGGGTGGCTACCGACCTACCATGCCAATTTTTGACATAGAGAAATCAAACCACGTCTTCAACCGCATCATAAAAACCGCCGTCACCTTATCAGTTGAGGAACTTTGTAGTATTGCTCCTGACGTTCGCAACCAAGTCAAGATGGCAGTCACTCCTCGACGTCCCTTGGCGACCACCGTTGCCGAGGTCAAGGACCTCAACAACGCGCTCCCTGGTTTTTCTGTTACCATTGACTCTCTGGATGCTGAAGACTCTCCTGCCGACACCATCGCTAATGCCACCTCTGTGGACCCAGTAGAGACCTATCTTAGGTCAGTAGACCATGGAGAAGACCCAGCAATTCTTATCGTCGCTCAAGAATCGCACGCTATTCGCTCAGTCATGCTAACAGTAGACAACAAGCACGAGGTAGAGGCAATTGTGGATAGCGGGTCTCAAATCATTTCTATGGCAGCTGAAGTTGCTAAGTAGACAACAAGCACGAGGTAGAGGCAATTGTGGATAGCGGGTCTCAAATCATTTCTATGGCAGCTGAAGTTGCTAACGATTTGGGCCTCATCTATGACCCTACAGTGATACTAAACATGCAGAGCGCTAATGGTATGGTGGACAGATCCCTAGGCCTCGCCAAGAATGTGCCTTGCATCCTTGGCAACATCACGTTTTATCTTCAGATACACATTTTACGCTCCCCGGCATACGACTTACTACTTGGCAGACCCTTTGATGTCTTGGCGCAATCAGTTGTCAAGACAGTTACTGACGACGAGACAACTTTAACTATTAGCGACCCCAATTCCGGAATCCGACAAACGGTGCCAACGTTCCCTAGGGGACAACAAAAAGGCGCCCGCGCTAAGCCCCTGGAGTTTACCGACCAACACGCCAATGAGCCTCCCCACCGGTGTTTTCACAGACCATCGAGGAGGTGATTGGCAATGATCACAGAGATGTGGCGCTAACGCTGGAATATGACCATTCTACTGGTCTTGTAAATGTTATGACTACTGCTTTTCTTGACGAAGACATTTTAACTACTTTATCTGCTACCAACGCTGAGCTTTACCAGAAAAATCAAAACATTACCAACTCCGCTCTAGCGTACTTGTACCTTACCGCTTCCAAATCCTTTCAAAACATTGCATCTACCGATACTTATCTCACTACCCTTCCCGGAGCATCGTCTCCTGCCGTTCTTGGACTTGCCGCCCCTCAGGCTACAGTTCCCCTTTCCACCTCAGTATATAACCAAGCTAACGCTCCCAAAAGGAAAGGGGTTCAAGTCAAAAAGAAATATAAGCCAGTTGCGCTTAAAACAAAACCCGTCGCCACGCACACTCCCGAGACGTTTAGAATCAAGTGCCAGATCATTGGCGACCCTCTTGCTGACATACCAGCTTTATCACCAAATCCGCCACCCTTTCAGCCCACAGGATGTTTTACTGTGGAACGCCAACAACAATTCACGAAGGAGCATGACACAGGATTTTTGACCAAAGATGAGTTGAATGTCCTTACCGACCTCGTCGCTAAGCAAAATAAAGCCTTCGCCTGGGAGGACTCGGAACACGGCAGTCTATGTACAGACTTCTTCCCGCCTGTTGTAATCTCGACCATTCCTCACGTACCGTGGACTGAGCACAACCGACCGTTACCGCCTGGAATCGAAGCCGAGGTCTGCCAAATCATTAGGACCAAGATTAAGGCTGGCGTCTACAAACCCTCTAATAGCTCTTACCGCTCCCGGTGGTTTTGTGTCCTCAAAAAGAACGGCAATCTACGCATAGTTCACAGTCTCGAGCCGCTGAATAGAGTTACAATACGACACTCTGGTGTACCGCCTTTCCCTGACCACGTTGCCGAGTCCTTTGCCGGGCGTGTTTGTGGCGCCACCCTTGACCTCTACGTTGGCTACGACAAATGCCTCATACACCCTTCTTCCCAAGATCTCACTACTTTCCAGACTCTGTTTGGCGCCTTGCGCCTAGTCACTTTACCAATGGGCTGGACAAACTCAGTCCCCATATTCCATGACGACATCACTTTCATCCTCCAACCCGAGGTACCGCATAATGTCCTTAGCTTTATTGATGACGTTGGCGTCAAAGGCCCCAAAGACTGGCGACTCGTAAACGGCTTACCGGCGACCCATCCCGACAACTCCAACATTTGCTTAGCGCTTTGGGAGTTTTTCCAGCTACTCAACCGAGTTCTCCAACATATGAAGTATAGCGGTGGAACCTTTAGTGGCCACAAACTCCTCCTTTGTGCGCCAAGGTTCAAAATACTTGGTCACATCTGCACTCCCGATGGTCGCGTTCCTGACAAGTCTCGCTTAGCACTCTTGGAGCAATGGGGTCCTTGCCACGACTTATCTGAAGTACACGCCTTTCTTGGTACCGTTGGCGTGCTCAGGATATTCGTCAAGAATTTTGCCCATTGCGCACATGCCCTTAACCGACTCACCCACGCCAACGAGCCCTTTGAATTTGGGCCAGACCAGGTCACTGCACAACAAGACTTAGTAAAAGCCCTACAAGACGCCAAACCCCTAGTTCCAATTGATTATAGCTCTGCCAACCCTGTTATCTTGGCGGTGGATACCTTGTACATTGCTGTTGGCTACTTCTTGTGCCAGTGCCTTAGCGACAACCGGAAACAGCAACGCTACAACCGCTTTGAGTCTATCATGCTAAATGACTGAGAATCTCGCTACAGTCAGCCTAAACTAGAGCTCTATGGACTCTTCAAAGCCTTCCGGTCGCTAAAGATGTATTTGATTGGTGTACGGAACCTTATAGTTGAAGTTGACGCTAGGTACATCAAAGGCATGCTGCAGAATCCCAATATCCAGCCATCCGCTAGCATGAACTGATGGGTAGTCGCCATCCTCATGTTTCACTTTGAGTTGGTACACATCAAGAGCTCTTTCCACGGACCAGATGGACTCTCTAGGCAACCACGGCAGCCTGGCGACCCGGCAGTGGATCCCCAGGTGGATAGCAATTTCGAGGACTGGATCAACAGATTACATGGTTTCGTGCACCTTATACAACAGCCAATCCTCCTACTACGACGGCAACAGCCTGCCAGTATCCTTTTACATCCCATTGTCCCTTACCGCCCCAAGATCTTTAGCGCACCCCTCACATTCTACATGGCAAGCATCCTTGGACAAGACTTGCCACCAGTAAAAGTTGTACAGGAACCCCATCCGCTAAGAGAAGACAGCAAAAACCTGACCTACGATGCCGTTCCCCAATCCGCCAAGGCAAAGGCAGAAGACAGTCGCTTATTAATAGTTGAACAATGGATACAAGACCTTAAGCGACCTGCAGGCCTTACCAATGAGCAATACATGACCTTTATCCGATATGCCACCCACTTCTTCTTTACCAACAACCGCCTTTGGCGACGAAATTGAGATGGCGCTCACAAGCTGATCATCAAGCCAGAAAGTCGCTTACGAGTCCTGCGCACCATGCATGACAAGCTAGGACATAGAGGTCTGTATGCTACCTGAGCTTCTCTGTTAGAACGATTCTGGTGGCCACACGCTAGTGCCAACATCGCCTGGTACATTAGGACTTGCCACCTTTGCCAAATTCAACAAACACGCCAAGTGCTCATACCGCCAACCGTTGCAACGCCAGCTCCCCTCTTCGGCAAAATCTACGTCGATACTATGCACATGCCCAAATCTGGTTGCTACAAGTACATTATTCAAGGTCGTTGCTCGCTAATCCACTGGCCTGAATTTTGAATGCTTCAGAGAGAAAATATGGATGCGGTCGCCAAGTGGCTATTTGAGGACGTCATTTGCCGTTGGGGAGCACTAAGAGAAATCGTCACGGATAATGGTGCACCAATTATCAAAGCGCTAACATATCTCACCAAGAAATACAACATTCACCACATTCGAGTATCTGGCTACAACAAACGCGCCAATGGCCTGGTAGAAAGACCACACTTTGACGTTCAGCAAGTGCTCTTCAAGGCAGTCGATGGCGACGAATCTTGTTGGAGCGAAGCGACCTATTCAGTATTTTGGTCGGAAAGAGTTACTATTCATAAGCGCATGGGTTGTTCCCCCTATTACGCGGCTACTGGCACCCATCCGTTACTCCCTGCCAACATTATAGAAGCGACCTACCTTCAGCCAGCACCTAACAGCATATTAGCGACTACCGATCTTATCGCCAGACAAGCCATTGATCTCCAGCGAAGGAAGGAAGATTTAGAGCGACTCCACGAGGTAGTCTTTAGCGCCCGTCGCCAAGCAGCCCTACGATTTGAGATTGAGCATAGCACTACTATCAAAGATTACAACTTCCTGAGAGGAGCGCTAGTGCTTATGTGCAACTCCAAAATTGAGACTTCATACAATAAGAAAATGCGCCCGCGCTATCTTGGACCTTTGGTAGTTATCTCTCATAACTGTGGAGGCGCTTACGTGCTCTGTGAATTAGATGGTTCAGTACTACATTGACCTGTTGCCGCCTTTTGCCTATTACCGTATCTTGCCAGGGAACAGATTGACTTGCTGTTGGAAGCGCTAGATATCGACACTGCCAAGCTTAGGGAACTTGAAGAAACAGAATTATTGGACGATGATGATTTGCCGACTCTAGTTGAAGAAGAAGAAAATGATTAGAAAAGACTATATATTGATAAGCTCTTTCTTTCTATTACTTACCTTACTTATCTTTCTTGCCGATACTTACTGTACTATATCCAACAGACAATTCCTTACATAGTCAAGTCGCAGCGCTAGCGTGTCGCCAATGCTTAGCACACTGCACAACTCTTGCCAAGGGTTTTTTGCTATGATGATTTACTGAGCGTTTCCCTTTTTCCTCAAAAATTTGTCTAAGTCCCCCACCTGCTACTACTTTTGCTAAAAACCTACCTTAGAATACTTGCTGCTTGCTTTCTCTTTGCTTTACTTTCTTGGCTCTCTGCTGCTGCGCTAACTCAGAATACGGGACTTATTCTTCCACTCGGCAGGAAGGCGGCAAGAAATATATACACGTGCGGTAACAAACAAAAATATATATACAAACGGCCTATCTACTCTAAGGTCCATTTTCTACATCCGAGAGCGACAAAGAGTCGTCAAGCGGCAAGAGGTCGCCAACCTGAACGTGGTTGAGGGCTTGCCACTCTAGCGCCTCGTGACAGTCGGCTTGGTATTCCTCGAGGGTCTCCATGCTACGGGTTAGATTGGAGTACCGGAGTCGCGAAGCCATAATTTGTTGCCGAACTCGTTTGTGCTTGCAACCCAATACCGCACGCATACTTGCCGCACGTACCCCCATCCGCTCTATAACTTGAGGAGGATACAAGGCCACCACCGGATAAACCAAGTCTTCCCCCAGCCACTCGTAAGAGTCGCTAGCAACTCTTGGCTGAGGCTGGGGGGTCCACGACGAAGGCCCACTCGAGCTCGCCCAGTGATGTGTCGCCAAGTCGCCCTCACTTACCCAGGGGGTGGCAGGCTCCAAGATCGGCAACCCCTGAGACTCGCCAGGGGCCTCCCGCAAAGTTTCCTCTGCCTCACCCTCAGGATCTTCACTGCCACCCTCAGCCTCCTGGTGACTATGCGACCCTTCACGTGTTTCCTCGTCCTCGGCTGACGCCTGCATGCCAGTAGGCTCCCCCATAACGACGTCGTCCCCTTCTCCTTGCCAGTGGGTGAAGGGTCGGCAGGCGTGTTTTCAGGTAAGGTGAAGGGGGACAGCAAGTGGCTGGGGCCAGCCTCACCGCTAACGGGAGGAAGTTTGCTGGCGGCAAGTGCCTCCTCTAGATCCCTCATCTCGGTGTCCTCAGCAGTTGGAGAGGAGGGGGGCGACTCGATACAAACGCGCTTGGCCTTACTCTTGCCCTTGCTTGGGGAAGGGGCCTTGCGTTTTTCCTGGCGCTCACCAGCGCCGCGCTTTCTGACTGATTCAGACTCATCTCCTTGGCACGTCGGCAGCGCCAAGGAGGACTTGCTAATCTTGGCCACTCTCCCAGCGGCAACCTCCTTACGTTCCCCCTCAACAAACTCCCTTGCCCGCTTCACCAGAACCGCCCGGGAAAAAGTCTTCTCGACGAAGAGGTCAGGCGCACCACCACGCTCACGACTCTTGGTGCTGTCGACCATACAAGCACATTTGAGAGTGCCACATTGGTAACATGGTTGGGCGCCAGTGGGGAACCAGCAACTTTCGGAGTCATTATTGGCCCAACATTTGTCACACTACCCTTACTTGAGAACCCCAATCATACGAAAAGTTAAAGGCAACTTACCGCTCCATGCAAATCCTTAAACTCCTGGCGCATCGCCAGGGAAACCGTGCGCTTGTTCTTCATCTCAGGCAGCTCCACTCCTCCCTCAATGCCCTTGTCCAAGACTACGTCTTCCTGGCGTGGCAAGAGCAAACCCTTCAACTCCTTGTCGTCAAACATCGTCTGACTGGGGAGCTGGGAGAGGGTCAGTAAAAAGGCGGTAAAGAGTCACTACAGTATACCTCGTATTGAGGGCCCTTCCCCTTGCGAGACTACCAAAAGTCACTATCGGTAAGAAGAGACGCCAACGACAGCAAACTCACCTTTTTCTTCAAAGCTTTGCTAGGCTTTGAAGGTGAACCCTATCGGTAAGAAGAGACGCCAACGACAGCAAACTCACCTTTTTCTTCAAAGCTTTGCTAGGCTTTGAAGGTGAACCCGTGTGCCTGCCGCAGTGTGGGGCTCTGAACACTGCCGGCACGAGACCCCTTGCTGGAACCCTCGGCAACGGACTCCTTCTTCTGCTCCTTGGCGAGCTCTGCCCTCACTACTGCCAAGGTGTGCGCGGCAGTGGCAGCAGCAGCCTCCTCCTGTTCCTGCTCGATCTGCAAGCAAGCAAGGGGCTCCAGTACCTCCTGTTTACTACGGGGAGATAGGCAGCCTCCTCCTGTTCCTGCTCGATCTGCAAGCAAGCAAGGGGCTCCAGTACCTCCTGTTTACTACGGGGAGATAGTTCAGTCCATAGCTAGAGAAGGAAAGGTCAGAAGCTACTTACTCGGTTGCCGATGCGCTTACGGTCATCGGCAACGTGCCAGAAAGAATGTCCTCCAGCTCATCTTCAATAGTGGGGACAGGGGGAGGCACCTAGGGAACAATCAGCTAAGCAACATGGCAGACAGAAGAAACAACTTACAAAACAAGAGAAGGGCGTCAACCACTTGGCGCCACGATTGTCAATATATCGTGTGCGGCACCACTCCCGCACATCGATTTTGCGATCCCACCCAATGCCAAGGACTCTCACCTCATACCATTTTTCCAGCAGCTTCATAACGCCAACCACTAAGTTTGGGGATGCCTCAGCGCCAACACCCTTGATGTGGCAAATGAAACGGTTAGCCTTGGCAATGTAGGTGTATGCGGCTTCTTGAGCAGCTTGAGAGGGAACGGGGGGTGAAGTTGGAATACGGAAGGACATATTTTTATTATTGAGCGCCAGGTAAAGATGAGAAGAAGAAACAAAGTCCAAACTCACACGCCAGGACTATAAACAAAATCTCAAGAACGCACGGACCACTTGTCACAAAAGCGGTAACAATAGCCTTATTTGGTGACTGAGGACAGTCAATTTTTCAGTTGGGGGGAGATGATAGGACCCCATACAGGATCAGCACATCAACGGCAGTCTACGGCAACACGGCACAGGTCCGGGATACCTTAGCGCGCACTAACTAACCAATTTTGGCAATATTTGACGGCCGCGCATGGCAAGGAGCAGATCCAATCAATGATAGCGCTGACGGCAGACAGAATGACAACTGACAGATGGCATCAGTCACTGATGACAGCGCTTAGGGAGAAGCCTGATGATCTATCAAAAGCTGATAGACAGCTTGGCGTCTGCCCTTGGCGTCTGACACCGCTTAGCGCCTCAATCTGGCGCCTGACATTGCTAAGCATTTTGGACAGACAGAGGGGTGATGGAGTGATGGTTTAGCTTTGCGATCTGTCGCCTGGCGTTGCTAAGGTTCTTGAATGGACGGTAGGGATCTGAAACCGTTGGAGCTACCCCTATGAAATTTTCTAGTTTACCGCACTTTGGCAATGGTTGGTCACTGGCGACGGTGAACTCCCTGTAGTATATAAAGTACTTACCGACTTGTAGATAAAAAAAAACAGAATAATAGACCAGAGTTTCCTGCTTCCCTTTCATCAGCCTCCCTTATGCTTGAGATCTCATTTACGGTCAGCAACGTCAAGCTCGTCGGCAGTTGCAGACTTCATCGCTAGCCTTCGACTCATTTGCGCCTTGCATCTACGGCAGGCACCTACAATGCTTAGACTTCGCTAAGCTTACTGTGTTCTTGCCGTTGATATTGCCGTGTTCGCTTACCGCTCCCTTTATAGGCGCTTTACCTTAGCGCTTTACACTTGCCGACTCCCCTTACCGACTTTTCCTCATTTTCACAGGCGCGTTCTCTGGGACCTGCCTGGGACTCCTCACATCACTTATAGCGTGCCCAACGCAAGCAATTGGTACCGGTAACACTATTACTATATTTGTTACTGACCAAACTTTGGGCATCATCAGCGTGACGTTCCAAAGGTGCAACGGTAACCTTCTTCTTGGCGCCCAGTACTTGGACACCAGCCAGGATGCCGGTATCAATAATGGTAGTATCACAGTGAAGATGCAACAGGTCACAAAGCTCCGCATCGGTGAACATGGTCTGGTTGGGCACCTATCGACATTAAAATTTAGGCGCTAAAGTCTAGCGACAATGAACAAAGCACTTATGACATACAAAGGGGCAACATGAGCAGGGAGATTGATCTGGAAGGGGAGAAGTCAGAAAAATGGAATAAGGAAAGATAGGGGAGAAACGCACGGTACGTTTGGGAGAACTAGCACAAGCAGGGGGCGCTCGTTCAATAACAATGGCAAAATTACGTGGAGGACCATGGGAAGTTGGGCACGTCAGGCCGGGTCGTGGCTTGCTATGAGAAACGGCAATATGTTTGATGGCCAAATGGGGAGGGGCAGTATGAACAGGAGAAGCAGCGCTTGGGGCAGGGCGAGTGGAAGAAGCAGCGCCATGAAAAGGGCTGCCAAGAACGGAAGAAGGCGGAACCGAAGTCGAAGAAGGAGGGGCGGTAGGAACAGAAGGGACAGTAGAGGCCGATGGGGCAGTAGGAAGACTGGCGACGGTGGGAGACGTGGCAACCGACTACTCAAGGATTAACAGTGAAAAAAGGGGGAAGAAAAGGAAGGACTTACTTCGCTGATCTTGGTACTAGCCAACAATGCGTTGATCTTGTCGGATAAGGAGGGAGCCTAGTATGGGCGCTGAACCTTAGCGCCACAAAGCCAAAATCAAACTTAGAAACTTATGAAAAGGTCCACAAAAGAGCGCAACCAATCGGCACCTTCGTACTCACGGTACTGGGCCACACACCACTCGCAAACCTCATCACCCCGCTCCCAGGAACTGTCAGAACCACGTACTACTAGCCACCTCTGATAAAGCTGCATAATGCCAGGGACGGTCTGTGGTGCATCGACAGGACCAATATTCTTAGCGCGGTTGAATAAATAGGAGGCCTTAGCCAGGAAATTACGGAGGGCGGAAGCATTAAAATTGGACATGCTGAAGGAGATGGGACAAAAAATACGAGGAGAAACGATTTTATATGGCGCCGGCGGCATCTCACAGACTGTAGCACAGTCAAATTAATGACGGCGTTTGACTGAGGACAGTCAATTTTTCAGTTGGGGGGAGATGATAGGCTTCTACTAGGACTGAGCGCATCAAGGGACATTATAGGCCGACCAACACTTGACACACTAGAGACTCTAGCAACCAGCCTTGGGTACAGAGCAGCCCTAGCGCGGGCGCTCTATGGCAAGACTTATCCATTCATCACAATCACCAGTATCAGCCCCTCAGCGCACTCCACTCAGTTACTTTGAAGACCAAGAAGGCTCAGAACTCATAGCGCTAGCACAACGGCGGGAGGTGACTCTGACCAAATCCCAATCAATACCAAAAGGAGTTAGCAAGTGGCACTGTCAATCACCAAGGCACTTCAATCAGAAGTCTAAAGGAATCAATGACGACAAGACAGGATACATGCAGACCTGACATTTAAATCTATCAAAAGATGGTACAATGTTTAGCGCTGGAATTAGTGCTCACAGCGTCTGTCGAGGATTCCCCAACCATACCCCAGGATGGCATGGCCAATTAAATTACATCAAAAAGTGAGCAAACTCGTACCATTTCTAAGTAGTTTTAGAGTTGCCGTTGGTCGCCGTCACCCATGTGCTGCAGGTCACCATTGACAGGTGGCCGTTAGCTACAGCCACGAAGAAAGGCGCTAATTGGTAGCACCGTCAATGGACTTATTTTGGAAATACCGTAGCGCATAGTATAAAAACTAGCTACTTGCCATGTATATACCAATGAATCGTAACCTCTTGAGCACCCAGTTACACTTAGCGTTCAAATCGCACTAGCATTGCCTGACTTTGTCACCAAGTTTGGCGCTAGCTTTGTCTATCCCGTCTTTGTCGTTTACGGTGCCACCTACGGGCATGCTACGCTGCGCTATTCGTTTTATTCTCTATAACTTCTCCTAAACTACGATGCTTACCACTTGCTAGGTAGCACCCAAGGTGCTATCATCTAGCGCATCGCCCTATCACCTCTGCTCGAGCACACCGGAACCCTGCCAGGACTCCTCACAAACCCATACACCAGGTGCTGGAGACGGCGTTGTACTGCGTATACGTTCAGCGCACCCAACTACAGTTGGCGTCATTACTGGGCCCCAACCCAACTCTGAAGGACCTCCTGGATGGACCCCTGCTGCCTCTGGACTCCAGTCCCGCTCATCCCGATCCTTTGTCATTGATGCCAGGTTGGACAGCACCCCAGAACTGTTATCAGCCCTCATCGACAGCAGAGCTACCGGAGTTTTCATCAGCGATGCCCTTGACTTTCCCCACGACCTCCTTGATCAACTCCTCTGCTTACAACAGCTCGACGGCACCCCCTCCTCCTCTGGCCCCATCCAGAAGTCTCACTTGGGATGCATAATCCTGGACAATGGCTTCAAGTTCACCTCCAACTTTCTGGTCACACAACTTCACGGATCGACTCTAATGGTATTGGAACTACCCTGGCTACAAGACATGAATCCCAATATTGACTGGAGGATACTCACCATGACGTTTCCAGGATCCAAGGACTACCCCACAACCACTGTGCACCTCCGGGCCCTAGTAAGTGACCCAACACCTGACTCCTCTGGGGCCACAGCCTCATTCCCCAGCCAGATGCCTCCAGCCATGCCCTCAACACCCATCCAAACCTGCAAGGCCTCTGAATAACCCCCCAAAATTCCTCAAAACAAGTACAAAGAGCCAAACTACCTGGACTGGTCTCAGACACATGTCAAACCTGCTCTGACTTGTGAATCTGCAACCCCGATCAACCTGAAAGCAATTGACATTAGAATCATTGGAGCCGCCCTCTTTGCCTGCCTCATAAAGGACAGAACCTCCACATTTCAGCTGCATACCTTGCCATCTCTTCTGGAAGAACACCTATGAGCAGACGCTATTTCCCCAAAAAAGAAAATTGAGGAGCAGATCCTCCAAGAAGTAGTTTTTCCAAAGTACCATGAGTTTGCTGACATATTCTCTGAAGGAGATGCTAAGGAGATTTCCCCTCACTGCCCCTATGACCATACAATTGATCTTAAGGAAGGAACCGCCCCCCCCTTTGGCAAGGTATACAACATGTCAGAAGTCAAACTTCGGGCCCTCAAGGACTATCTCAATGAAATACTTGGGAAGAGATTCATCTGACCCTCCACCTCTGCCATTGAAGCTCCAGTTCTATTCACCAAGAAGAAGGACAGCTCGCTCCGACTCTGCATCAACTATCAGGGACTCAATAAGATTACCAAGAAGAACCGCTACCCACTTCCACTCATCGGTAATTTGGTCAACTGACTCCACAGTGCCAAGGCTTACACAAAAATTGATTTCTGCTCTGGTTACAACAACGTCTGCATCGCCCCAGGACATGAGTGGAAAATCACGTTCTGCATGTGGTACAGTCTGTTTGAATACCTTGTAATGCCTTTCAGAATGACTAACTCCCCCACCATGTACCAATATTTCATGAACGACATTTTCCACGACATGAGCGATGTCTTCTTGATCGTCTACCTGGACAACATTCTCATCTACTCTGACTTGAAGAAGGATCACTGGGAGCATGTCTGGCAGTTTCTTGAACACCTTTAGAAATACAACCTCCATGCCAAACCTGAGAAGTATTCATTCCACATGGAAGAGGTTGAGTATCTTGGCGTCATAGTATTCCCAAACGGCATTTGCATGGACCCTCACAAGGTCAAGGCCATTGTCAACTGACCACAACCCCGGAACGTCAAGGAGGTACAATCCTTCCTGGGTTTCGCTAACTTCTACCAGAGGTTTATAGACAACTACTCCGGTATCACAAAACCCCTCAACCAGCTCATGCAGAAGGACGTTGCATGGAACTGGGACAGTAAGTGCCAGAGCGTCTTTAACCTGCTTAAGGAGGCTTTTACAGCCACCCCCATACTCTGGCACTACAACTCCACCCTTCCAATCATACTGGAATGCAACACCTCCAATTACACTATTGCCAGGATTCTCTCGCAGATGGGACCCAACAGTGGGAAACCCCAGCCAGTCGCCTTCTATACTCAGTCTATAATTGATGCCAAGCTCAACTACAACATCTACAATAAGGAGCTCCTTGCCATTGTCAAAGCCTTCAAACAGTGGCAAGCCTACCTCAAAGGAGCCCAGCATTGGATCCAGGTCTTCTCGGATCACAACAACCTGCAGTACTTCACCACAACCAAGCAACTTAGTTGACAACAGGCCTGATGGTCCAAAATCCTCTTGGAATACAACTTCACAGTCCAGTACTGCCCGGGATGACTCAGAGCTAAACCTAATGCCCTTACCTGGCAACTGGACGTCTACCCCAAGAAGTTGTTTGAGGTGGAGCACAATGCGTTCAATCATTGTGTGGTGATTCCTCTTGAACATCTGAATGCTGTACTAATTCTAAATGACAAAGGAATCCTAAGCCAGATTCGCCGCGCCTCCCAAGACAAGTACTTCACTGATCACAATCCCCACAACCCTCCTGAAGGAACCAACCCGGACCCTGCCTTCTCCTTGTCCTCTGACAAAAAACTGCTCCTCCAGAACAGTTGCATCTACATCCCAGATCACGCCCAACTTCAATACAACGTTCTTCACCAACATCATGACCACAAGCTCCGGAGACACCCTGGGATATGTAAGACTCTCCAGCTTGTCTCCCAGACTGGCCAGGATTGAAGAAGAATGTGACTTACTACATTCAATCATGCAAACCTTGCCTCCAGGCCAAGGTCTCCCAACACTGACCTTATGGACTTCTAAAACCTCTGCTGGTCGGACAATGTCCCTGGTCTTCCATATTCTTGGATCACATCGTTGAACTCCCAGAATCTGAAGGGTTCAATGCCATTCTTGTTGTTATGTGTAGGCTAACCAAACAGGGCATTTTCCTACCTTGCCACACCATGGACACTGCCCCAGACTTTGCCCAGCTATTCCTTGAGCATGTCTTTGCCAAGCACGGACTCCTGGATGACATTGTCTTTGACTGTGGCCCACTTTTTGTGTCCAAGTTCTGGACCTCTCTGTATAAGGCTCTTGAAGTAAAAACTAACCTCTCTACTGCCTACCACACCAAAACTGACAGCCAGACTGAAAGGGTCAACCAATCTCTTGAGCAGTACCTCCAGCTATATGTCAACTACTTGCAGGACAACTGGCGCGCTGAGCTCCCTCTGGCCAAATTCACCTACAACAACACACCGCACTCTGCCACTGGGGTATCCCCCTTCTTTGCCAACAAGGGATACCATCCCTGACTGACCCTCTCGCTCTGGAACATCCCATTGCATGCCACCCACAAGGTCACCTGGGATCTCCAGTCTCTTCATGAGTTCCTCTGAGAAGAGATCAACACCGCAAACTAGGCCTATGCAAAACACACCAACCAGAAGCGGGAAGACACCCCCAACTGGGCCTCTGGGACAAAGGTATAGTTAGATCAACGCCATCTTTGCACCTGCCAACCCTTCCTAAAACTTGATCACAAGCACCTCTGTTGATGATGCCCAAATTGAGCTGAGTGCTGCGTGGACTATTACTAGTACAGCTACTTAGCCAATATAGCTCAGGTCCCAGAGAACACACAGTAGGCAAGAGGTTAGTGGCAAGGAAAGTGGGTGATTGGAGGCACTTGTGTATAGCTCCAAAAGGTGGCTACAGGGTGCTAAAAGTCGCTAAGGGGGAGTGCTAAGAGCATGGGAAAGTTGCTAAGGAAGGCGCTAAGAGGTGCGGGAAAGTTGCTAAGAAAGGTGCTAAGTGTTAGCACCTAGAATGTGATAATAAAAAGATGAGATTGCTTAGCAAATCTAAGCACGAAAGCCAAGCTGTAGTTGCAAGGCGCTAGAGAGAGAGAGAGATAGAAAACTAGAGCAGAGTCCCCTTGCTTGACACGGTCAACAAGAGGTAGTCTGTTGCGTATGGTGACTAAAATGTTGGGATACAATCCCTACTGCCAAATTGATTCCTTTTACTACTAACAAAAAGTAAGTATTTATAGTAAAGAAAGTTAGCTGACGCTAAGAGGTTAAGTGCCACTAGAGGGTGGTGAACTGATAAAAATGTAAGTAAATGCGGTGAATTGAATTGTATAGTAAAAAGGTCCATAATAATGCTGTCACAGAAATACTTCATCATTCTATCCTGTGAGCGCTGCCACTGGCTAAGAGCATTATTCCAGATTGACTGATGCCAAGTGTCTGTGTAAACATATAGCCTTGGAGTGCAAGTGGCAAGGTGCGGTGAGGTGTCAATAGTGGTGCAAAGAATCAGTGGTGCCATAAAAAGTGGTCTGAGAGTAATTGGAGTCTGTAGCAGCAAGTTATTAGTGTAAAAATGAGAAAAATAGCGCTGGAAGTGCTGGAGCATGGCGCTTCTGGTGGTACTAGTGGGCCAATATGATGTGCGGGTATTGGTGCTATCTGTAGCCAGCCACAATGCAGGCTCATCACTGTCCATTCCAGATCTTGAAGAAAATCTCATTCCATGCCTACAAGATCAAACTCTCCCTGGAACTCAAAGGCCTGCACCTGGTCTTTCACGTCTGTCTCCTGGAATGACACCCCCTGGACCCCTTCTCTAAACAATGCCCTGAGCCCCCTCCCCCAGTCGAGGTCGAGGACGAATACCACTATGAGGTCAAAGACATCCTCAATTCCCAGAACATCTGCAGATGACCCCACTTCCTTATATGATGGAAGAGATACGGCCTGGAAGACAACACTTGGAAACTGTACCAAAACCTTGAGGGCACCTTTGACAAACTCCAGGATTTCCAGCAACGGCACCTGGGAAACGACCCTCCCAGGTGCAGGATTCACAGACGGCAGTAGTGGGTGTAACCCCTGCCTCTGGGTTTGATAGAGATTCAACTCCCACGAATACTTCCAATTCTTTCTTGCTATTTCTCCTTTCTTATCCATTTTCATATTTCTATGTATGACAGAACCTGGGAAGGTTTCCTCACTTATAATTTGTCTTCTTTACCAGTACTAACCACTTCCCCAAATCCTGAAACACCAAGTATATACATTTTTCTACATATACACTATCTACAGTACCAGGCTGGACAAAAAGCAACAAACGAATGAAAAGAGACAAGACAGAGTTACCAACCCTTGCTTCCTCCCCAACCCTGGGACCCCTCCCCCACCCTCCTGGACCATGCTCCTGCAACATCTCCTCTGCTAATTGATCCCATGATGGAAGTGACTTGCCCTCATCTAGCACCTTCTCAAACCAACTATCCAGGGCAGGTACATTCCTCCACCAGTGCACCGCCACCAACTTTCCCAGCAAGTCAAGACCCTGCTCTGTTCTGGGGGTCATCCACCCCAGCCACTGCTCCTCTTGTAACAAGGCAAGCACCACGGCTGCCCCGTCTATGAGCAGGCGATGCTCCTGGGCCCAATCTAGAAACATCAATGCAGACAAGAACGAGAAAGGAAGACACTCACTGAGGGCAGCTATATGTGCAACTACCACGTCCTCCTGCAGGACCTCGAGGAGTCCCTAACCCATAGGGGCCCACTCCAGGAGCCATATCTCTTGCGCCAGCCTGGCCTGAAGAGCATCCCGCTTGGCCTTGACCTCCCCCCAGGCAACCCTTGCCTCCTCCAGCTCCCAGAGCATGGCCTCCTGCTCCTCTTCCATCTCTACCTGGACCCCCACCCTGCCCCAAGCTCCCCCACTACTCTGCCTGCTTCTGGAGATTTCCTATGCCGACATCCAGCAGATGGCCTGACAGAGGCAAGAACATTGCTAGAGAGAGCTGCAGGGAGGAAGCCAGGGATAGGGCCTTAGAAGGCAGGCAAGCCCTTTTTAAGGAACCAGGGAAAGGGCTTGACAACACCCACCACTTCCCCTTGTTGGGACATCCCCCATGCCCCTCCCAACTCCTCCTCTCAGCTCAGGTTACCTGCCATGTGATTAGGACCATGGGCCAGCCCTGACTGTCCACCGTGATCCTTCCACCCCCTGACCCCTCCTCAGAAACTCCTACAGGCAGCTCCTCCAGACCCCTCTCTGGCTCCACCACCCAAGTTCTCTCCTCCATCCCATCCTCTGGGTTACCCCTCCCAATAGCCACCCCTGCTCCTGCAAAACACAATATGCCTTCTATAGCACCAAGATGGAACACCACTCATAATTGAGGTGACACGTGTCAAGACAAGAAGGCTGGGGCCTCAAACAAACAGGGAACCACCCAGTGGGCGCAGTGGAGGCACTAGACGCCCAGATCAGCCATGGAATCAGGATCACAAGGTCACTTACCGGTCTATTACTGACACACCAGATGTGGGGGGGCAGACTTCAGGGCCTCTCCAGGGCATGCTCAAATTGCTCCTGCAACATGCTGGCCCACAGGACACGTCGGTCCTTCCAGACCACAAAAATAGTTCCCATGCCCATTCTGGACTGCCAGAAACAGGGAGTGGCAAGACAAGGCCATGGGGAAGGATGACGGTGGGAAGGACAGACAGTCATTTGCACAAAAGTAGGCACGGAACGACTGGGGCCTGCCTTAGAGATAGGCTCAGAGGCCAACTCTGAAGGATCACTCAGGCCTGCTGTGGGGGCAGGCTCCAGGAAGTGACTGGAACTGGCCTCCAGAGTAGGAATGTTTTGCTGCTCTAAAAGAGAAGTTGGACACAGCAAGCAGAATAGCGTGAGACCACTCATGTTGTTGCACCAGGGCCGCCACACGCTCTTAATCATGCTGGCACCAGTAGCAAGCGTCCTGGGCCTTCCAGACTATCAGAAGCACAACCTCGTCTGTGGAGGGAGGCATTGAGGAATGCGTCGGTGTACGTGACATGTTGAATTGGATGGTAAAATTTTTTTTTGCTATGTGTCAGGAGATGAGGTGATTCCTATGCCTGTCTCCCAGTCTGAACAATTGGCAATGTGCACCTCAGAGGGTCTCAGCGCTGAGAGGAGAGTGATATCATGACCCTTTCCACCCAGAA
Source organism: Macrolepiota albuminosa (assembly GCA_027475525.1). NCBI lineage: Eukaryota > Fungi > Basidiomycota > Agaricomycetes > Agaricales > Agaricaceae > Macrolepiota > Macrolepiota albuminosa. Next base: position 922,294 of record JAMWFC010000122.1, read on the forward strand.
CTACTCTGGGACACTACCGGAACTCCATCTGAGACTCTCCCTGACCCCATGACACAACCCCGCTATCACAGTGCCATCACAACTACTGACACAGCCATCACACACATCAAAGGCTGCCATCACCCAGCACCTCTGGCAACCCCGCATCACGGACCCCAGGATCAACCACCATCAAACCGTGATCAACAATTTGATCATGCTACTTGCTTCTGGCCATCACGCATCACGCATCACAACTCTCTTTGCACCAATTGATTGCGCACCTCACACATGCAATCCTGGTATACAGTCTCCTTCCCGCTATTCAATGTCTCCCAGAACCTATCCCAGACACCTTGGAACCCTGAGACCTGGACCCAGCCCTGTAGTACTTATAGCATAGTTCCCCGTTGTAATCGCTAGTCTTGATATTACATTTGATTGCTTGCGTGCCCTTTAGATTGACTGGTACGCTCTGACTGGCACGCTTGACTGGCATGCTCTGACTGGCACGTTCAATTTGTTTGTATGCTTTTAAGACTAGTACACACTTTGCGACTTAAGCTTCACTAACTGGGTCTCGCCCTAGAACCCCCAGCTCTCAACTTGACTTCATCCAATCCCTGGACTAAGTTCCTTACCCCAGGAATCCCCCTGTTTGCATCTTGAACCCTGGAGCTCAGTCCAGAGTTCCAGACATCTGAGCATCTGTAGATCAAGTCCACCTTGTAAAGGCATTGCTTTCCCAGAAAGCCCCCAATTCAGCGGAACCTAACAGATAATAAAATACAATACCTGGGATAAACTTACATGTTATCTATAGGTATTCAATATCAGTTTGTTAACACGCTCTGAGAGATAAACTTACATATTTTCTATAGGATTAGACCTGGTTTTAACAGGTTATGGGCCTAAATTGAGCAGACCACTTGCCAAGTATCATATGCTCGTTGAAACCTCTAGTCTCTTGTTTTTTTTTCTCTTGTCCCCCTTTGTGCATCGCAATTGCTAATCACACTGCATTATCCTAAATGGAGTTGCCCTCCATCCCTACTTGCTTAACTGAGATCTGTTTATCCTCTTCAAAGAAACAAGCCTATTGTTCTGAAAACCTGCCTACCTGCCCACCTGGATCACCATCTTGAACGATGCCCTCAAATCCCAGCGATGCTACAATGCCCTCCATTCATGCTGTTGATAGGACCCCATACAGGATCAGCGCATCAACGGCAGGCTACGGCAACACGGCACAGGTCCGGGATACCTTAGCGCGTGCTAACTAACCAATTTTGGCAATATTTGACAGCCACGCATGGCAAGGAGCAGATCCAATCAATGATAGCGCCAACGGCAGACAGAATGACAACTGACAGATGGCATCAGTCACTGACGACAGCGCTTAGGGAGAAGTCTGATGATCTATCAAAAACTGATGGACAGCTTGGTGTTTGACCTTGGCGTCTGACACCGCTTAGTGCCTTGATTTGGCGCCTGACATTGCTAAGCATTTTGGACAGACAGAAGGGTGATGGGTTGATGGTTTAGCTTCGCGATCTGTCACCTGGTGTCGCTAAGGTTCTTGAATGGACAGTAGGGATCTGAAACCGTTGGAGCTACCCCTATGAAATTTTCCAGTTTACCGCACTTTGGCAATGGTTGGTCACTGGCGACGGTGAACTCCTTGTAGTATATAAAGTACTTACCGACTTGTACATACGGCATTGAACAATAGACCAGAGTTTACTACTCCCCTTTCTTCAGTCTCCCTTATGCTCGAGATTTCATTTACGGTCGGCAACGTCGTGCTCGTTGGCAGTTGCAGACTATCGCCAGCTTTTGACCTATTTGCGCCTTGCAGCTACGGCAGGCATTTACGATGCTTAGACTTCGCTAAGCTTACTGCGCTCTTGCCACTCACGTTGCCGTGTTCACTTACCACTCCCTTCATAGGCGCTTTACCTTAGCGCGTTACGATTGCCGACCCCCTTACCGACTTTTCCTCATTTTCATAGGCGCGTTCTCTGGGACCTGCCCGGGACTCCACACATCACTTATAGCACGCCCAATGCAAGCAATTGGTACAGTAACACTATAACTATATTTGTTCCTGACCAAACTTTGGGCGTCATCAAATTGGAGCCCACCGCGAGGGATCTCTAGGGCAGAATTCCACCAGAAACCCGTCTCCAGCGTAGGCGCCGCCTGCTAGAACAGTCGGCAGAAGGCATAGCTCCTTCCCATCCATCAACTCCACAACCACCTGGTGCCTTACCGGGTCTCTCTCTTGCACAGGAACTACAGAACGCCACTGTAGACGAATTTCCTGATCTCTTCTCGCATTCTTTTGACTTTAGTGCCGACGACCTCTTAGCGTCGCCGCTTGCCATACTGCAACCAGTCACCCCCATTACTCCGCTAACACCTCTTTCTCAACTCATTTCTCTTACCCCATTGCCAATCCCTAGAACCCCTTCCCCACAACCGCTAACCGAACTCGCTACCACCGTCGCCATGGAACAACAAGTTCAGCGCATGCCACCACGTAACCACTTCTCAGCACCAAAATGGGACGAGTCCAAGCCACGGGAGCTCTTCCAGTATTTTAAGGAATTAGAGTATTTGTTTAGGGATTGTGGTATTACCGACCACACACAGATGAAGGAGTACGCAGCAAGATACGTATCGTATGACATGGCAGAGACGTGGACTGGCCTTGCCGAGTTTGCCGCCTTTGTTCCTGCCGCCCCACCCGTTCCAGCCCAAGGCGCTTTGTATGAAGGCTGGAAGACGGCAGTGATTCAGTTATACCCTGGTGCTGAAGAAGCTACCCAATACTCGGTAAACGAGCTGCAAAAACTAGTACAGGAATCCTTCGACAGTGGCACATCGTCTCTTGGCGCATTCTCTACGTATTACCGCGAATTCCAAAAGATCGCTAGGTGGTTGGTACAAAATGGCAAGCTTTATATTAACAAGGAACGTCGCCTATTCCAACAAGGCATCCCGACTTCGCTTTGGACTTGTATTGCTTGTCGCCTAGAGATAGTTCACCAGGCTCATCACCCAGACGAGCCCTATAACGTTGCCGACGTCTTTGAAGCCGGTAAATGGGTTCTCAAGGGGACGGACACTGGTGTTGGACTGCAACACGCTAGGACGAGCCCACAACCTGAGCAAACTAATGGTATCATTCCCATCCCACCTCCTGTTGCTGACTTCGTTAAGAAGGAGGATCTCAACGCTGCTGTCGCTTCCGCCATGACTCGTATTGAAACTATGATTACCACCAATCTCGCTACCCGACCCGCTAATGTACCCGCATCTGGCCCTTGCCACTTCTGTGGGGAAATTGGACATACTATGACTAGAGGACGCTGCGCTACCCTCGAAAATTATATTCAGCAAGGAAGAATTTGAAGGGCTATCAACGGCAAGATAGTCCTCACCACTGGCGCCACCATCCCCAACTACCCGGACAAGAAGTCTTTCCAGGAACAAGTTGATGAATGGCATAGGCACAACCCAGGACAAATCGTCACCAGCACGCTTTCCGGTAACGCCAACCCCGACCCTGAGCAGGCGACCCAACAGCAAATGATCCACGAGGTCTTACACTTTGACAGCGTTGGCGACCACCCTACTTTCTCACAAGAAGAACGTATTGCCAAGCTACAACAGGAGCTAGATTCGCTCAAGAATCAGGTCTTTGATGGGGTTGAAGTTAAGCAGCCTAAACAGCCTCTTAAAGGATACAAGCCAATGCCTCCCGCTAGCAAGTTACCGAATCCCGCTCCTGCTGCTCCGCCAGCTACCACTCCAGAACCATTGTTGACCGCTGCCGCTCCTGAAACGCCCTTGCCGCCTTTACATCCCTACTCAGGGATTCCCGACCGTTATCATGCTCCCACACAATGAAATTTTGCCACTCCCGAGAAGCGTCCTGAGGGTGGCTACCGACCTACCATGCCAATTTTTGACATAGAGAAATCCAACCACGTCTTCAACCGCATTATAAAAACCGCCGTCACCTTGTCAGTAGAAGAACTTTGCAGTATTGCTCCCGACGTTCGCAACCAAGTCAAGATGGCAGTTACTCCTTGATGACCCTTGGCAACAACTGTTGCCGAGGTTGATGAACTCGACGACGCACTCCCTGGTTTTTCCGTTACCGTCGACTCTTTGGACGCTGAAGACTCTCCTGCCGACACCATTGCTAACGCCACCTCTGTGGACCCAGTAGAGACCTACCTTAGGTCAGTAGACCATGGAGAAGACCCAGCAATTCTTATCGTCGCTCAAGAATCGCACGCTATTTGCTCAGTCACGCTAACGGTAGACAACAAGCACGAGGTAGAGGCAACTGTGGATAGCAGATCTCAGATCATTTCTATGGCAGCAGAAGTCGCTAACAATTTGGGCCTCATTTATGACCTACAGTTATACTAAACATGCAGAGCGCTAACGGTACGGTGGACAGATCCCTAGGCCTCGCCAAGAATGTGCCCTGCACCCTTGGCAACATCATGTTTTATCTTCAGATACACATCTTACGTTCCCCGGCATACGACCTACTACTTGGCAGACCCTTCGACGTCTTGGCACAATCAGGCGTCAAGACAGTTACCGACGACGAGACAACCTTAACAATTAGCAACCTCAATTCCGGAATCTGACAAACGGTGCCAACGTTCCCTAGGGGACAACGAAAAGGCACCCGCGCTAAGCCCCCGGAGTTTACCGACCAACACGCCAACGAGCCTCCCCACTGGTGTTTTCACAGACCATCGAGGAGGTGATTGGCGACAATCACGGAGATGTGGCGCTAACGCTGGAATACGACCATTCTACTAGTCTTGTAAATGTTATGACTACTGCTTTTCTTGACGAAGACGTTTTAACTACTCTATCCGCTACCGATGCTGAGCTTTCCCAGAAAAACCAAAACATTACCAACTCCGCTCTAGTGTACTTGTACCTTACCGCTTCCGAATCCTTTCAAAACATTGCGTCTACTGATACTTATCTCACTACTCTTCCCGGAGCCTCGTCTCCTGCCGTTCTTGGACTTGCCACTCCACAGGCTACAATTCCCCTTTCCACCTCTGTATATAACCAAGCTAACGGTCTCCTGCCGTTCTTGGACTTGCCACTCCACAGGCTACAATTCCCCTTTCCACCTCTGTATATAACCAAGCTAACGCTCCCAAAAGGAAAGGGGTTCAAGTCAAAAAGAAATATAAGCCAGTTGCGCTTAAAACAAAACCCATCGCTACGCACTCTCCCGAGATGTTTAGAATCAAGCGCCAGATCATTGGCGACTCTCTTGCCGACATGCCAACCTTACCACCAAATCTGCCACCCTTTCAGCCCACTGGACGTTTTACCGCGGAACGCCAACAACATTTCGCAAAGGAACATGACACAGGATTTTTGACCAAAGATGAGTTGAATGTCCTTACCGACCTCGTCGCTAAGCAAAATAAAGCCTTCGCTTGGGAGGACTTGGAATGCGGCAGTCTACGTACAGACTTCTTCCTGCCTATCATAATCCCAACCATTCCTCACGTACCATGGACTGAGCACAATCGACCGTTACCACCTGGAATCGAAGGCGAGGTCTGCCAAATCATTAGGACCAAGATTAAGGCTGGCGTCTACGAACCTTCCAATAGCTCTTACCGCTCCCGATGGTTTTGCGTCCTCAAAAAGAACAGCAATCTACGCATAGTTCACAGTCTCGAGCCGCTGAATAGAGTTACAATACAACACTCTGGCATACCGCCTTTTCCTGACCACGTTGCCAAATCTTTTGCCGGGTGTATTTGTGGTGCCACCCTTGACCTCTACGTTGGCTACAACAAACGCCTCATACACCCTTCTTCCCGAGACCTTACCACTTTTCAAACTCCGTTTGGCGCCTTGCGCCTAGTCACTTTACTGATGGCGCCCTTAACCGACTCACCCGTGCCAACGAGCCCTTTGAATTTGGGCCAGACCAGGTCACTGCACAACGAGACTTAGTAAAAGCCTTACAAGATGCCAAACCCCTAGTTCCTATCGACTATAGCTCTGCCGACCCAGTTATTTTGGCGGTGGATACCTTGTACATTGCCGTTGGCTACTTCTTGTGCCAGTGCCTTAGTGACAACCATAAACAGCGATGTTATAACCGCTTTGGGTCTATTACGCTAAACAACAGAGAATCTTGCTACAGTCAGCCTAAGCTAGAGCTCTATGGACTCTTCAAAGCCTTCTGGTTGCTAAAGATGTATTTGATTGGCGTACAGAACCTTATAGTTGAAGTTGACGCTAGGTACATCAAGGGCATGCTGCAGAATCCCGATATCCAGCCATCCGCTAGCATGAACCGGTGGGTAGTCGCTATCCTCATGTTTCACTTTGAATTGGTACACATCAAGAGCTCTTTCCACGGACCGGATGGACTCTCTAGGCGACCACGGCAGCCTGGCGACCCGGCAGTGGATCCCCAGGCAGATAGTGATTTCGAGGACTGGATCAACAGATTACATGGTTTCGTGCACCTTATACAACAGCCAATCCCTCTACTACGATGGCAACAGCCTGCCAGTATCCTTTTACCTCCCATTGTCCCTTACCGCCCCAAGATCTTTAGCGCACCCCTCACAGTCTACACAGCAAGCATCCTTGGACAAGACTTGCCACCAGTAAAAGTCGTACAGGAACCCCATCTGCTAAGAGAAGACAGCAAAAACCTGACCTACGATGCTGTTCCCCGATCTGCCAAAGCAAAGGCGGAAGACAGCCGCTTGTTAATAGTTGAACAATGGATACAAGACCTTAAGTGACCCGCAGGCCTTACCAACGAGCAATACACAACCTTTATCCAATATGCCACCCACTTCTTCTTTACTGACAACCGCCTTTGGCGACGAAATCGAGATGGCGCTCACAAGCTGATCATCAAGCCAGAAAGTCGCTTACGGGTCCTCCACGCCATGCATGACGAGCTAGGACATAGAGGTCTGTATGCTACCCAAGCCTCTCTGTTAGAACGCTTCTGGTGGCCACACGCTAGTGCCAACATCGCCTGGTACATTAGGACTTGCCACCTCTGCCAAATTCAACAAACATGCCAAGTGCTCATACCGCCAACCGTTGCAATGCCAGCTCCCCTCTTCAGCAAAATCTACGTTGATACCATGCATATGCCCAAATCCGGTCGCTACAAGTACATTATTCAAGGTCGTTGCTCGCTAATCCACTGGCCTGAATTTTGAATGCTTCAGAGAGAAAATATGGATGCGGTCACCAAGTGGCTATTTGAGGACGTCATTTGCCGTTGGGGCGCGCTAAGAGAAATCGTCATGGATAATGGTGCGCCCATCATCAAAGTGCTAACATATCTCGCCAAGAAATACAATATCCATCACATTCAAGTATCTGGCTACAACAAGCGTGCCAATGGCCTGGTAGAGAGACCACACTTTGACGTTCGGCAAGCATTCTTCAAGGCAGTCGATGGTGACGAATCTCGCTGGAGTGAAGCGACATATTCAGTATTTTGGTTGGAAAGAGTTACCATTCGTAAGCGCATGGGTTGTTCTCCCTATTACGTGGCTACTGGCACCCATCCGTTACTCCCTGCCAACATTATAGAAGCAACCTACCTTCAACCAGCGCCCAACAGCATCTTAGCGACTACCAATCTGATCACCAGACAAGCTATTGATCTCCAGTGAAGGAAGGAAGATTTAGAGCGACTCCACAAGGTAGTCTTTAGTGCCCGTCGCCAAGCAGCCCTACAATTCGAGACTGAGCATAGCGCCACTATCAAGGATTACAACTTCCCGAGGGGCGCGCTAGTGCTTATGCGCAACTTCAAAATTGAAACCTCATACAATAAGAAAATGCGCCCACGCTATCTTGGACCTTTGGTAGTTATCTCTCATAACTGTGGAGGCGCTTACGTGCTCTGTGAATTAGATGGTTCAGTACTACATTGACCTGTTGCCGCCTTTTGCCTATTACCGTATCTTGCCAGGGAACAGATTGACTTGCTGTTGGAAGCGCTAGATATCGACACTGCCAAGCTTAGGGAACTTGAAGAAACAGAATTATTGGACGATGATGATTTGCCGACTCTAGTTGAAGAAGAAGAAAATGATTAGAAAAGACTATATATTGATAAGCTCTTTCTTTCTATTACTTACCTTACTTATCTTTCTTGCCGATACTTACTGTAATATATCCAACAGACACTTCCTTACATAGTCAAGTTGCAGCGCTAGCGTGTCGCCAACGCTTAGCGCCCTGCGCAACTCTCGCCAAGGGTTTTTCGCTATGATGATTTACTGAGTGTTTCCCTTTTTCCTTAAAATTTGTCTAAGTCCCTCTCCCAACTACTCCTCTCGCTAAAACCTATCTTAGAATACTTGCCGCATGCTTTCTCTTTACTTTACTTTCTTTGCTTTCTGCTGCTGCGCTAACTCAGATTAAGGGATTTATCCTTACACTCGGCAAGAAGGCAGCAAGGGATTTATATACGCGTACTGTAACAAGCAAAAAAATTTACATACATGACAGCCTATCTACCCTAAGGTCCGTCAGTCTTCACCATCAGAAAGCGGCAGCAAGTCGTCGAAGGGCAAGAGGTCGCCAATCTGAACATGGTTGAGGGCTTGCCACTCTAGCGCCTCGTTGCAGTCGGCTTGGTATTCTTCGAGGGTCTCCATGCTGCGGGTCAAGTTTGAATACCGGAGCCGCAAAGCCATGATTTGTTGCTGAACGCGTTCACGCTCGCGACCCAATACCGCATGCATACTTGCCGCACGTACTCCTAGCCGCTCTATAACCTGAGGAGGGTACAGGGCCACCACAGGATAAACCAAGTCCTCCCCCAGCCACTCGTACGAATCACCAGTGACTCTTGGCTGAGGCTGGGGGGTCCACGACGAGGGCCCACTCGAGCTTGTCCAGAGCTGTGTTGCCAAGTCGCCCTCACTTACCCAGGGGGCAGCAGGCTCTACCATCAGCAACTCCTGAGACTTGCCAGGGACATTCCACAAAGTCTCGTCCATTTCCTCCTCAGCATCCTCATTGCCGCCCTCTGCCTCCTCGCGACTTGGTGACCCTCCCTGTGTCTCCTCCTCCTCGGCTAACTCCTGCGTGCCAGCAGGCTCTCCCATTACAATGTCACCCTTATCTCCTGGGGCGCCAGCAGTTAAAACATTGAGTGGCACGTTTTCAGGCAAGTTGAAGGGGGACAGTAGGCGGCTGGGGCCAGCCTCACCGCTAACAGGAGGGAGGTGGCTGGCAGCAAGGGCTTCTCCAAGCTCCCTCATCTCTGTGTCCTCAGCAGTTGGAGAGGAGGGGGGCGACTCGATGCATATGCGCTTGGCCTTACCCTTGCCCTTGCTTGGGGAGGAGGCCTTGCGTTTTTCATGGTGCTCGCCAGCGCCGCGCTTTCCGACTAATTCCAATTCATCTCCTTGGCGTGTCGGCAGCGCCAAGGAGGACTTGCTGATCTTTGCCGCTCTCCCAGCGGCAACCTCCCTATGTTCCCCCTCAACAAACTCCCTAGCCCACTTGACCAAAACCGCCCAGGAAAAGGTCTTCTCCATGAAAAGGTCAGGCGCTCCGCCATGTTCACAACTCTTGGCGCCATCAATCATACAAGCATGCTTGAGAGTGCCGCAGCGGTAACAGGGTTGGGCGCCAGTGGGGAACCAGCAACTTTCGGGGTCGTTATTGGCCCAACATTTGTCACACTACCCTTATTTGAGAACCTCAAGCATACGAAAAGCTAAGGCAACTTACCGCTCCACACAAATCCTTAAACTCCTGGCATGTCGCCAGGGAAACCGTGCGCTTGTTCTTCATCTCTGGCAGCTCCACTCCTCCCTCAATGCCCTCGTCCAAGACTACATCTTCCCAGCACGGCAAGAGCAAACCCTTCAACTCCTTGTTGTCGAAAGTTGTCTGACTAGGGAGCTGGGAGAGAGTCAGGAGAAATTCGGCAAAGAGTTACGGCGGCATACCTTGTATTGAGGACCCTTCCCCTTGCAAGACTAGCAAAAGTTACCATCGGTAAGAAGAAGTGCCAACGGCAGCAGACTTACCTTCTTCTTCAAAGCCTTGCCAGGCTTAGAAGGTGAACCCCCTGTGCTTGCCAGCAGTGTGGGGCTCTGAACACTGCCGGCGCAAGACCCCTTGCTGGAACCCTCAGCAACGGACTCCTTCTTCTGCTCCTTGGCGAGCTCTGCTCTTGCCACCGCCAAGGAATGCACGGCAGCAGCAGCGGCAGCCTCCTCCTGCTCCTGCTCAATTTGCAATCAAGCAAGGGGCTCCAGTACCTCTTGCTTACTAAGGGGGGATAGTTCAGTCCATAGCTAAAGAAGGAAAGGTCAGAAGCTACTTACTCGGTTGCCGATGCGCTTACGGTCATCGGCAATATGCCAGAAAGAATGTCCTCCAGCTCATCTTCGATGGTGGAAACAGGGGGAGGCGCCTAGGGAGCAATCAGCTAAGCGACACGGCAGGCGACAAAAGCAACTTACAAAACGGGAGAAGGGCGCTAACCACTCAGTGCCACGATTGTCAACATACCGTGCGCGGCACCACTCCCGCACCTTGATCTCGCGATCCCAGCCAACGCCAAGGACCCACACCTTATACCATCGCTCCAGTAACTTCATCACACCAACCACAAGGTTTTGGGACGCCTCGGCGCCAACGCCCTCGATGTGCCAAATGAAACGGTGATGACGCCCAAAGTTTGGTCAGTAACAAATGTAACTAAAGTGTTACCGTACCAAGAGTTTGCGTTGGGCGCGCTATAAGTGATGTGAGGAGTCCCGGGCAGGTCCCAGAGAACGCGCCTGTGAAAAAGGGGAAAAGTCGGTAACAAGGTCAGCAAGTGTCGAGTGCTAAGGTAAAGTGCCTATGAAAGAGCGGTAAGCGAACACGGCAAAGGTAAGCGGCAAGAGCACGATAAGCTTAGCAAAGTCTAAGCGTCGATAATGCCTGCCGTAGTTGCAAGGCGCGAGTATGTCGAGTGTTGGCGAGCGTCTGTAACTGCCGATGAGTTTGACGTTGCCGACCGTAGCGTAAATGAGCTCTTGAGCGTAAGGGAGACTGAAGAAAGGGGAGTAGTGAACTCTGGTCTATTATTTGATTGTGTATGTACAAGTCGGTAAGTACTATATATACTACAAGGAGTTCACCGTCGCCAGTGACCAACCATCGCCAAAGTGCGGTAAACTGGAAAATTTTATAGGGGTAGCTCCAACGGTTTCAGATCCCTACCGTCCATTCAAGAGCCTTAGCGACGCCAGGCGACAGATCGTGAAGCTAAACCATCACTCCATCACCCTTCTGTCTGTCAGAGCACCTAAGCGATGTCAGGTGCCAAATCGAGACGCTAAGCGGTGTCGGACGCCAAGGTCAAACGCCAAGCTGTCCGTCAGTTTTTGATAGATCATCAGGCTTCTCGCTAAGCGCTGTCGTCAGTGACTGATGCCATCTGTCAGTTGTCATTCTGTCTGCCGATCGGCGCTATCACTGATTGGATCTGCTTCTTGCCGTGTCCGGCCGTTGGGAATGGCTTAAAATAGGTAGAATGCGTGCGCTAAGTTCGGAACGAGTGCGGCAAGATTTCCGGAGCCGGTGCCGAGCCTGCCGTCGCCTCCCGTTGATGCGCTGCTCCTGTATGGGGTCCTATCAACGGTTAGCCTTGGCGATGTAGGCGTACGCGGCTTCTTGAGCAGCTTGAGAGGGAACGGGGGGTGGAGTTGGAATACGGAAGGACATATTTCTATTATTGAGCGCCAGGAAAAGATGGGGAGAAGAAACGAAGTCCAAACTCATGCGCCAGGACTATAAACAAAATCTCAAAAACGCACGGACCACTTTGTCAGGTTCTGCTGAGTCGGGGGCTTTCCGGGAAAGCAATCGCCCTTACAATGCGGACTTGACCCACGGATACTCGGGTGTCTGGAACTCCGGGGCTAGGACTCCGGGGTTCAAGACGTGGACAGGGGAATCCCGGGAGAGGGGACTTGGTCCGGGGGTTTTGGGTGGTGGGTAGCTGGTCGCGAAGTGTGTACCAATCTTAGAGCACGCAAGTATTCAAGCATGCCAGTCAAGCATGCCAGTCAATGCGTACCAGTCAAATAAAGGGCACGCAACAATTCAAGTAACCAAGTGAAAACAGTGTAAGCAGTGTAATATCAAGACTAGCGAATACAACAGGGAACTATGCTATAAGTACTACGGGACCGGGTCTCGGGGTTCCGGGGTGTCTGGGATGGGCTCCAGGGGTCATTGAGTAGTGGCGGGGACTGTATACTGGGATCGCGTGTGTGGGGTGCGCGATCAATTGGCGTGGAGGGAGCTGTGATGCGTGATGCGTGATAGCCTGTATACTGGGATCGCGTGTGTGGGGTGCGCGATCAATTGGCGTGGAGGGAGCTGTGATGCGTGATGCGTGATAGCCGGAAATGAGTTGCATGATCCGATCGTTGATCGGGGCTGGTGGCAACTGATGGTGGTCCTTGATGCGCGTGATGGCGGTGTCGGTGGTCGTGATGGCGGGGCGTGTCCTGCGGGGTCGGAGGGAGGGTCCCGGGGGTTGTTCTGGGGGTGTCCCGGGGTGGATCCAGAGGGGAGGGGTCGTGACACACTTGTCACAAAAGCGGTAACAATAGCCTTATTTGGTGACTGAGGACAGTCAATTTTTCAGTTGGGGGGAGATGATAGGACTCCATACAGGATCAGCGCATCAACGGCAGGCTACGGCAACACGGCACAGGTCCGGGATACCTTAGCGCGCACTAACTAACCAATTTTGGCAATATTTGACGGCCACGCATGGCAAGGAGCAGATCCAATCAATGATAGCGCCGACGGCAGACAGAATGACAACTGACAGATGGCATCAGTCACTGACGACAGCACTTAGCGAGAAGCCTGATGATCTATCAAAAACTGAAGAATGACAACTGACAGATGGCATCAGTCACTGACGACAGCACTTAGCGAGAAGCCTGATGATCTATCAAAAACTGATGGACAGCTTGGTGTTTGACCTTGGCGTCTGACACTGCTTAGTGCCTTGATTTGGCGCCTGACATTGCTAAGCATTTTGGACAGACAGAAGGGTGATGGGTTGATGGTTTAGCTTCGCGATCTGTTGCCTGGCGTCGCTAAGGTTCTTGAATAGACAGTAGGGATCTGAAACCGTTGGAGCTACCCCTATGAAATTTTCCAGTTTACCGCACTTTGGCAATGGTTGGTCACTGGCGACGGTGAACTCCTTGTAGTATATAAAGTACTTACTGACTTGTACATACGGCATTGAACAATAGACCAGAGTTTACTACTCCCCTTTCTTCAGTCTCCCTTATGCTCAAGATTTCATTTATGGTCGGCAACGTCACGCTCGTCGGCAGTTGCAGACTATCGCTAGCTTTCAACCTATTCACACCTTGCAGCTACGGCAGGCATTTACGATGCTTAGACTTTGCTAAGCTTACCGCGCTCTTGCCACTCACATTGCTGTGTTCACTTACTGCTCCCTTCATAGGCGCTTTACCTTAGCATGTTACAATTGCCGACCCCCTTACCGACTTTTCCTCATTTTCATAGGCACGTTCTCTGGGACCTGCCCGGGACTCCGCACATCACTTATAGCGCGCCCAACGCAAGCAATTGGTACGGTAACACTATAACTATATTTGTTCCTGACCAAACTTTGGGCGTCATCACCGTATCTATTTGTGGAGTGGAGTAGAAAAGCGAGAAATTCAATTGCAATGCACCCACTGCCAATCTCAATCACTGGATAATGGCCTTAAAAATCCATCTCTCACTGCTCAGACTGAAGTCCTACGTCTTCAACCCCCTCATATCTCTGCGAAGTGCTGCTTCTGAACCCAACACATATAGAAACTGGTCCTCAAACAATGACTCTTCAACCCCCTCATATCTCTGCGAAGTGCTGCTTCTGAACCCAACACATATAGAAACTGGTCCTCAAACAATGACCTCGCACATGCAGTTATCCTCATGGCACTCAATGAGTCAGAGTATGATGGCCTGGATGATGCTAAAACTGCTGCTAGTCTCTTCAGTCATGTTAAAGCCCAGGCCAAAGGAGAAGGACCGGTAAGGATGGTGGTCCTGATACAGGAGGTCCTCAGAATACAGTGTTCCCCTAATGAACCCCTCACAGAGACTGCGCAACAAATTTGCAACATTGTAAATCAAATATTTGTGATCCAGGCCCTTGACAAGGATTTGTTCAAGTGTGTTGTACTCTTGAACAGTTTTAGCAGTCCTCAGTATGGGCCAGTACAAGCTCAAGTCTCCAGGGGCCTCGCAGATGCTATGAAGGCAAACCCCTACACTTCAGATCAGATTCAAAAACTTCTTGAGATGGTGCAAAATTTGACAAATCTAAAGATGGCAAATGACAGCACTCCACCTGATACTATGCTTGCAGCCAACATATGAGGAAGGTTTAGATCCCCCAAACCCCATCTACTAGGGCACAACCACCACACTGGTGCTAAGTGCTGCGCTACATGCCTTATGCATGGCTGCCCTTGTGCCAGCCACGATGCTCAATTCTGTATGCACCCAGGTGGTGTGATGCAAAAGGCAGGATTCAGTGCTGTTTGTGACGCTGCTCGAGCCACAGCCAGGGAAAAGACAAAGACTGCTGGGAGTAATACTAACAAACAGTTTGTGCAACTCACAGAGCCATCCAGTAAAGTCTATCTGATGGAAAAAGCTGAGCTTCAGAAGCTCCAGACCCTGAGCACTGCGGCAAACCCCCAGCCTGCCTCTAGCGCATTTGCAGGCCTAGTTACAGATGAATTATCAACCAAGACTTTGGACAATGCTGAGTGGGAGGGTTGGATGGCAACAGTCGAGAAGGAGGAGAAACCTGAAGAACTCAAGACAACTCTTGACTGGAAACAGTACAGCAACAACTCTGCACTTACTGCCACTACCAACCAACCATTCTTTGTAGATTCTGGCACCACAGTTTATATCTCTCCTTGCAAGTCCGATTTCCTCACCCTCCAGCCTATAGCTCCTAAAGCCATCAGGGGAGTTGGAGGCTCATCCATCTCAGCACATGGCATTGGCAGCATCAAACTGTGCACTGGTGAAGGCACCATCCTCGCACTTGAAAAAGCACTCTATGTCCCTAACTCATCTGTCTATCTTATATCAGTCAGTCGCATCTCTGTAGACCACCAGACCCATTCCTGCTTTGATGAAAAGGAAGTCCGCATTATCAGCAATGTGGCCAAGACTGTAATTGCCAGAGGCCCTTTACTGAAAGGAAAAGGACTCTATACTATCAACCTATCAAGTGACAACATTGAACATGCTTATACATCTGTTGACATGGAAACATGGCACAGACAGCTGGGCCACACTAATTACCAAGCAATCCAGCAACTCGCCCACAATCAAATGATCAAAGGTGCATCGCCCTCCCCTTATCCTCTACCAAAATGTGATAGCTGTATCTTGAAAAAGCAGACTCATACTCCGATTCCAAAAATATGGCAGGAGGGGCATAGGGCAACAGAGAAGCTGAGGATTGTGTGGGCAGATCCTTTCGGGCCAGTGAGTGTACGTTCAAGGTCAGGAAACTATTATATACTAGACATAGTAGATGACTGTACCAATATGCCATGGTCTATTCTACTAAAAAACAAGAAAGATGCTTTTCTTGCCCTGAAAACCTGGGAGATAGCTTGAGACAACAAAACAGGTCTCAAAGTTGGAAAATACCACACTGGCTTTGATGGGGAACTGAATAGCGCAGATATGCAAACATGGCTTGAATCATGAGAGACATCCAGCATACACAGTGCTCCACACACTTCAGCGCAAATAGAGAGAGTCAAGTGCATGCATAGGACCCTGTTAGGGAAGGCCAGATCTATGAGACTTAATGCAGACTGCCTTGACTATCTCTGAGATGAGTTTTATATGATGGCAACACACCTACATGCAAAAACTCCACCAAGTCCCTCAACAGCAAAACCCCACATGAAAAATGGTTCAACCATGTTCCAGACTACTCCTACATGAGGGAAATCGGGTGCCAAGCATTTGTCCTTATCCCCACACATAATCCCAAAATACAGCCATGTTCCATTGAATCGATCCTAATTGGGTATGGGCAGAATTTGAAAACGTACAGATGTTGGGATAAACACAACCTGAAGGTATATCAGTCTCATCATGTTAAGTTCATTGAGTGTCACAAGTTACCACCCAATATACAATTGTCACCAACCCCCAAAGAACCTGGCCAACCTTCTATCCCCACTCTCCAACAACTGGATGACTCTGCATCAACTACACCACATCACGTTGACAATGACCTGAGCCACCTAGAAGTTGTCTTCAATGCACCAGAGCAAGTTCCACAAGTCACTGATCAGGCATTTGGACAACAAATCATAAATCTACACAGGACAACCTGCACATACATTCCCACTAAAAAGACAGCAGATGACAAAAATCGACAGCCAACAAGAATGGAAAGGACCATGGAACAAGTAAAGGAAAGTGCAAAAAGAGTAAGGGAACAGAAGGAAGAGAGACGTGCCAAGTTGGTACTAGCAATTGAGGAGGAGCATATACAGCCCCCAATCAAATCGACACCCACCGCTGAACAAGCGCCCACACTTGTAGGTGACCAGATGCCTACACCCACTGCAGATCCTGCCAAGATCAATCATTATCGGATACTAGCTGCAATCCTGCAATCTGGAGACATCAACCCTCTACCATTAGACCTTGAGGAGGAGCCAAGTACATGGAGGGAAGCCCAGAAGAGGCCTGATGTGGATAAGTGGGCAGAGGCATATCAAGAGGAGCTGAAATCACTAAAAGAGATGGGTGTTTACCAACTGATACTATGGTCAGAGGTTCTGAAAGGACAGAAGATATGAAAAGGACAATCTATCTTCAAAATCAAGAGGGATGAGCATGGAAATGTGGTCCATTACAAAGTGTGACTAGTATTCAAAGGCTACGAGCAAATATACGGAAAGGACTATAGCAAGACCACTTTCCCAACAGCATGTATGGAGTCATGGTGAATTCTACTGCATATTGCAGCAACAGAGTGCTGGGATGCCACCCAGATAGATGTCAAGACGGCCTTTCTGGATAGTATACTCCCAGATGACAAAATCCAATACATGGAGCAATCCAAGGGATTCAAAGAGCCTGGAAAGAAAAATCATGTCTGCGAGCTGCTGTGAGGCTTGTATGGCATGAAACAAGCTGGAAAAATTTGGAACCAGACTTTTAATGAATGGATGATTGCCTGGGGCTTCATGCGCCTTCCTTGTGAGTCTTGCATATACTATAGGAAAATAAAAACAGGCACTGTTATAGCCGCCGTACATGTTGATGGCTTCTTCTCCATAGCAGACTCCAAGGACAAGAACAAACATTTTAAATCACAAATGTGCCAGTCCTGGACCATCACAGACCTGAGAAGACCAAGGCACATTGTTGGCATATCTGTGAAATGGAATGATGAGGAACGCACTGTGGCATTATCTCAGATGGCCTTCATTGACTGAGTACTGCATCAGTTTGGCCAAAGAGACACTCATCTGCTATCATTACCAATGGATCCCAGACTAAAGCTTAGACGAACTAAACCAGACATGCAGCATGGAGTTTTCAGACATGCTTCCAATACAGATTAGCAGCATCCATGGCAGAGCAAGTGGTGTGTGTTGGAATGAAATGTGCACACTTGCCACAGAGATCTACTACTACTATGATCACATCATATCCATGAGAGTCTGGTAACTTAACAATGAAGTCAACCAAGGCCATGCTCCAACACTCAGCTAGAATAGGCAAAGGATAAAGCTGTCCCATGAAAAGCTAACAATGAGGCTTAGTCTGAAGGCAGAGGTCACAGGTGAAGGTGTAGGAGCTGATATACTGTGACATTTGAGGCCACCAGTAATTCTGAGAGACCAGCTCCACTGTCTCTATCTGTTAGAATGACCCACAATTTGAGAGTCATAGTGCTGCTCTACAATCTGCCTTTGGAGGTCTGGCAGGTTGGGAACATAAACGCATCCCCAAAAAGTGAGAAGACCATTCTCCAAAGACCACTTGTCAGTGCAGACAGACTTTACTCCAGTTTTTTCTCAAGCATACAAGGCCAGGGCAGCCTTGTCTATCAGATCAGATCTTCTTGAACACCTTCCTAGTTACCTCAGCAGATGTCTTGAAGGATGCTCACTTCTTCCTCCTGGCTAACCATACCCTCTAGAGCATGGATAGCAAACAGTTCTGGCTTCAGGAGTACAATATTGTCATTGTCACTAGCTCCTGAACCATAGTCTGCTCACCTAGAAACTGCATCTGGCTTGCCCATGCTCCATCTAGGTTTGTAATGTAGAGAGAAGTCAAAGTTGGCCAGATACAAGGACCATCAAGCCTGTTGGTGGTTAAGTTTCTTGGCCGTCTGAAAGTACTCTAAGTTCTTGTAATCAGTTTACACCTCAAATTTATGCCTGGCACTCTCAAGAAAATGTCATCACTCCTCAAATGACCAAATGATAGCTAGCATCTCCTTGTCAGAGATCTCATGATTTTGCTCCACGGCATTGAGAGTCTTGGAGTAGAAAGCCACAGGATGCCACTTACTATCCTTTGACTATTGAGAGAGGACGGCTCCAGTAGCAAAATCTGAGCTATCAGCTTCAACAGAGAAGGGAGAGTTGTCATTTGGGAATAGAAGAACAGGCTTTGAAGTGACAGCCTGTTTGAGAGCATCAAAGGCTGTCTGCTGCACTATGTCCAAGTGCCAAGGAGTGTTCTTAGTGGTGAGATCAAAGAGGGGCTGGGCATGGTGTGAAAAATCCTGAATAAACCTTTGGTAGAAGTTGGTGAAGCCCAGGAAGATCTGAACGTCCTTCTTGTTCTTAGGCTCTGGCCATTCTGACACACCAGCCACCTTGACTAGATCCATCTCAGCCATTCTATGAGAGATGATCAGTCCAAGATAGATATTCAACCTTAGTCTGCTCAAACTTGCACTTCTCTGGCTTGAAATAGAGCTGGTGTTGGTGAAGACATTCCAGTACAATGCATGTAATCTGACGATGCTCCTCTAGAGTCTTGGTATAGATGAGGATATCATCAAGATATACACACACAACACCTTCCACTATAAGGTCTCAGAAAATGTTGTTCATCATGGTCTGGAAGGTGGCAGAGCTATTAGTGAGGCCAAAGAACATTACCAGAGGTTCAAAGAGTCTACAATTTTGTTCAAAAGGCTGCCTTCCACTTGTCACCTTCTTTGATGCACACATTATTGTAGCCTTAGCGGACATTCAACTTGGTAAAGTAGTGTGCATCTCAGAGGTTGTTGACAAGCTCTGAAATGAGTAGTAAGGAGTAGTGATTCTTCATAGTCATTGCATTCAAGACTTGGTAGTCCTACCAGACGTAAAGATCTATTCTTCTTTTTAATGAAAAAGACTGGAGAGGCCATCAGAGACTTTGAGGGGCAGATGCAACTGGAGTCTAAATTTTCTTGAAAAAAGGCATCAAGCTCATCCTGTTCTCTAGAAGAGAGAGCATAGACCTTGCAGCTAGAGGGCTCAGCATTGAGCATGAGCTCAATAGCATGGTCCTACTGTTTATGCTCTGGCAGAGAGTCAAATGATGCCTTGGAGAAAACATCCTCAAAGTCTTGCAGGTGATGAGGAACTGCATCTTAGAATGACTTAAGAGCAGAGTTAGCAGCAAATGCTTGAGCTAGCTGCTAGGAAATAGTTTGGCTAGCTCTAATCTCTGCTACAGTTGGTGGAGGTCATAATGTAGTTGCATAAATCCTATCACCTGTCTCAATAGCCTCATCTGGAGACTCTGGGTCAGGAGCACACTCAAATTCACCCTCACATCTATCTTCTATCTGGGCTTCACTCACTACATCTTGAACGTCCTCATAGAGGGCCTCTCTATAAAAGAATGTCAAGGAGGGAGGATCCAGTAGGTCAAAGTCTGCAAAGGGGAGGTGTCCAACTTGGCAAGCCTGGATAGCAGCACATGCATGGACTAACTCTCTATGCTCCTCTCTAACTTCCTTGGCACATGTGAAACACCGTCAAGGGCAGCAGCTCATACTCACCTTACTCTTGGCCCAGTCAATCTCAGAATTGTGATCACACAGCCAGGAAAACCCAAGTATCATGTCCTGCTTTTCTAGGCTGGTGACCGCAAAGACGGCACATTCAGAATGAGTCTGATAGCAAAGGACTAAATCCACTACTGAGCAGATAGATCCAGCTTCATTGAGTGTGCCATCAATGTTATAAACTGGAATAGGGTGAGAAAGGGGTTGGGTAGTGAGCTGGTGTTGTTCCACATAATTGGTGTCTAGAAAGAGTCCAGTAGCACCACTGTCCAAGAGAACTATGACACTTTGAGTCTGCCAAGTGTCAGTTGTCTCAATCTCCATGTTCAGATGCAAAGAATTGGGAGAAGGAGTGGCAGCAACAATATAGCAATGAGAAAGATGTTGTTTCCAAGCTGGGACATGTGGTTGTCAGACAGGAGGATGAGGAGAGGAGGTCTTAGCTGAGGCTTGGATCAAGGGGGTATTTTGTATGTCAGAGAAGGTGCTTACAGTTTTAGTCAGAGAATCATGAGCAGGGAGCAATATATTAGAAGATTCTACTGATAGACATGTGAACTGATTAGCACCAAGCAGCAGAGGTGTACAACTCATTCATTGCTCTATTGAAGACCCTCCTCTGCAGGACCAAAGAACTGCTCCAATAGTTCTGCTACAGCCTCCACAGGATCCAAGGACTCCTCCAAAGGTTCTGTTTCAGTCTGTACATCTGGAAAGGGGTTTCCTTGAGCATCTTGGACAGTGAGAAGCTGAAGAAAAAGCTCTTTCTGCTCTGAGGCTGAGAGATAGCACTGATAGGCTTTTACTCAGGCTGAGCGCATTAAGGGACATTAGAGGCTTACCAACATTCAATATATTGAAGACTCTAGTGGCCTTCTAGGACTCAGGATAACTCTGACTTTGGTGCCCCATTGCAAGCCTTGTCAGCCTCATTTAACATTTTCTGGTCCTTCAGGACATGCTACCTATTGATTTTAAGGATTTAGGAGGCCTAGAATCCATAGCACTAGCACAACAGTGGGAAGGTAACTCTGAGCAAACCCCAATCACTTCCAGAAGGGGTTAGCATTAGGTGCTGCCATTTGACAAGGCACCTCAATCAGAAGTCTAAAGAATCAACAATGATGGCACAGAATATACTCAAGCCCAACAGTTTGACTTATCAGAAATTGATACAATGTTTAGCACCAACATTAGCGCTCATGGTGTCTGTCAAAGATTTTCTGACCATACTCCAGAGTGGCTTGACCAATCAGGATTTACATTAAAAGTGAGCAGACTCATACAATTCTAAGTCAAATTAGAGTTGCTGTGTTCTATGGGCTAGAACACCATTGGTTGCTGTCGTCCATATGCTGTCAGTCACCATTGACAGGTCACCATTAGCTAATACTACAAGGAGAGGCACTAATTGGTAGCACTGTGAATGGACTTGTCTTGGAAACACAGTAGCATATAGTATAAA
The DNA here is from genome assembly GCA_027475525.1 of Macrolepiota albuminosa. Taxonomy (NCBI): domain Eukaryota; kingdom Fungi; phylum Basidiomycota; class Agaricomycetes; order Agaricales; family Agaricaceae; genus Macrolepiota; species Macrolepiota albuminosa. The sequence goes on from JAMWFC010000122.1 coordinate 943,929, forward strand.
AAATAGCTACTGCATATGTATATAACAATGAATCGTAACCTTTGAGCACCCAAGTTACACTTAGCATTCAAATTGTGCTAGCTCTACCTGACTTCATCCCTAAGTTGGGCACTAGCTTTGTTTATCTTGTCTATGTTGTTTATGGTGCCATCTATGGGCATATTACACTGTGCTATTTGTCTTCTCCTCTATATTCTTGCCTAAACTTTGATGCTTACAGTTTGCTAGGTAGCACCCAAGGTGCTATCATCTAGCACATTGCTCTATCACTTCTGCTCAAGCACACTGGGACCCTGTCAGAACTCCTCACAACTATGCACGCCAGGTGCTGGAGACAGCATTGTACTGCATATACGTTCAGTGCACCCAACCACAGTTGGTGTTATTAGCACACCTCCAGCCTCTAGGAGCAATATTGAGCAAAGTGACCAGGCTTTTCACAGCGACAGCAGAGGAGAGGAAGAGAGGAACATTGATGAGAGGCATCAACATCCATAGGTACTCCAAGAGAGAGGGGACACACTGCAGGTATCTAAGCAGGGGGTGGAACATGAAATAGAATGAAAGGCTAGATAGAATGATGAGCAGAGAGAGATGCCTGTGAGAGGGAGCAAGGAGCAGTTCCACAGTAGAGCTTATGTCATAACTCTATGAGCTGCCACTGATCACATGCTATCTGATACCAGGTCTCAATGCTTGTGTTGTCAGGTCATCCCTCAGCCATGCTGTTGATCTGGTCCATGAAAGAGGGAAGGAGGCCATCTTGGAAGGTGAGACAGAGCTAAACACTATCAGGGTAGCAGGCCTGTTCAGCAAGAGCTCTGCAGGAGTCAATATACTTATCTAAGGTCCACTTCCTCTGTCCATATCAATGAGGATCTTGAAGAGTGAGGGCTGCTACCTTAGCAGGGTCCAAGAAGAAGAACTCTGTTCAAAACTCCTTCTCAAACTCATCCCAACTTCCAAAACTCTCCACTCCTCCAGGACATCAAAAGACTCATAGCATGTACATTGAAGCTTGCCCAGACTTCATGTAAGAAAGAACCCAGGCACTCTTGAGAGCATGAGAAGAGAAAGCCTCACCACTGAGCTGAATATAGGTGACACATAACTGCAGAAAGCGCTTGCCAATGGCTTGGTCACCATTGAATGCATCTGGAAGTGCTGGGCAAGGAATATTGACATGAACTGTGGAGGAGGCCCCAAAGCAAAGGACTGAAGGTGTGTCAGCCCTAACTGGAGGTGCCTAGAGAGGGGTAGGAGCAAGAGGGAGCTGCTCTAAGAGGGCCTGAAGGGAATGGGAGATGGTGTCTGTGGCCTGATATAATCTAGCAAGTTCAGTGGTGTGGAGGATGAGGGAAGCTTGAGTAGTCTGCACCTGAGTCTCCAGAGCAAGCAAGCAACCCCAGGCATCATCCTGAGGGGCAGAAGCATCTAGGAGAGTGTCTGAGGGAGCTGGTTGGGTCATAGAAGCAACAAAGGGGCAAGGAGTAATCCAGTAGGGGAGTGACCTAAAAGGGCAAGAGAGGGCTCAAGCAGGCTAAAATGGGCTCCCAGACTGAAATGTAGAGACTTGTTCTGCTGTAAAGGCAATCTCTAGAGGCTGTGGCTCAGTCACACAGCTGGTAGAGGGAGATCCAAAGTGTATTAGAATATATACTGATAATATCAGGATAACTACTCACCCTGCAGAGGGAGATCCAGAGAAAACAAGTCTAGAGATTCCCTATGCCAGGTTGGGCACTTCTGAGGCCTCTAAAGCATGGGAAACAACTGTACAGTACAACAAAACCTTAAAAACTCAAAAATTGCCTACACAAACAATTGCACAAATAAGGGGCAAACTCTGGCAAACTCTGGCTTATGTAAGTGGTCTGGAAGTGGTGCTGAGGGGCCCACACTTGTCTGAATGGTAGCTAAAGAACCAGAGCACCTCAAGGGCTGAGAATAGTACTAACAGATAGTGTTGAAAGAATAGAAACAGTAAAATAAGATAATGTCAGAAGAAATAAGAGAATGAATGAAAGGAGAGTGAAGAGATAAGGAGTGAAGGAAGGAAGAAATGAGAAGTTTTCTGACAAGAGGAAGGGTAAATTAAGTGCTCATTGTAGCCAGCATACAGATTCAAGATAGTGCCACATATTCATTCTACACAAGACTCAGCAACATGATTGAAAAAGAGCAGTACCCCTGAATGACAAATTATGACTTTGTTTAGTGGCTCAAGACTGTGAACTATATGTAGCTTCCAATTTTTCTTTAGTACACAAAACTATCTTGATCAGTAAGCCAAATTGAAAGGCTTGTATATGCTAGCCTCTATTTTGGAGCAGATAATTTGACATACTTTGGCTTCAATCTCTGAGGGTATAAGTTGGTTATGCTTGGTCCAGGATATGTGCAATATGGTTGGTATAATAACTGGTGGAAAGAAGTCAGTTTATAATTTACCATGCTCAGAGTCCTCCCAAGCAAACACTTCATTTTGTTTCTGCATAATGTCAACCAGTACGTCTAGTTCTGCTGTCAATAAGAATCCCATATCATAGGTGCTAAGGAATAGTGCATTTTATTCTGCTGTAAATTGTCCTATTGTTTCAAAGAGTGGTGGATTCGAATTGAGCTCAGGAAGAGTCACTAACAGATCACCAATTATCTTTCTTTCAATACAAAATTTCTCAAGTACATTGCTCACTATCAGTTTTGTTTTAAGTGCTACTGGCTTATACTTCTTTTTGACCTGAACCCCTTTTTGTAAGAGCAACCTCTGGAGGCTATGGCTCAGTCATACAGCTGGCAGAGGGAAATCCAAAGTGTATTAGAATATATACTGACAATATCATAATAACTACTCACCTGGCAGAGAAAGATTCAAAGAAAATAAGTCTAAGGATTTTCTATGCCAGGTTGAACGCTTCTGGAGCCTCTGAAGCATGGGAAACAACTGTACAGTACAACAAAACCTTAAAAACTTGAAAATTGCCTAAATAAATATTTGTACAAACAAGGCAGGAAAACTCTGGACTTTGAAAGTCAGAAAGGCAAACTCCAGCTTATATAAGTGGTCTGAAAGTTGCTGAAGGGCCCATACTTGTCTGAATGATAGCTAAAGAACCAGAGCACCTCAAGGGCTGAGAATAATACTAACAGGTAGTGTTGAAAGAATAGAAACAATAAAATGAGAGAATGACAGAAGAAATAAGAGAATAAATGAAAGAAAAGTGAAGAGATAAAAAGCAAAAGAAGGAAGAAATGAGGAGTCCCCTGACACTTTTTGTTTAGGAGTATTAGTGTTAACAAACAAATTATAAGTAGAATTTTAGTTTTTAGCAAAACCAGATATCAAAGGTTCTTTAGAATTGGGAGTAAAAACAAAATAAGTGTCTGTCAAAAGGTTTTCAGTAATATCCAAAGCTGTGAGATATAGGTATGATAGAGCTTTGCTAGTAAGTGACAAAGAAAAATTCAAAATTTTGTGAACTAAAGAGGTATGTGATATAAGGATTACTTGCCCAGTCCAATGATTATAGTCCAAGATAAGCACTTTATCTCCATGATTCTCATCACTCATCTCCTTGATAGTGCCAGAAAACACTCACAAGGGTTGTCTGTAATGTAGAGGCATTGCCTAGGTCCAGGCTTCTGGAATTTACCTCAGGAAAATATTGATTCCATTCTCCTGACACTGGAATTAGGATCACTAATAGTTAGCATTGTTTCATCCTCAGACGTCATCTTGACTATTGATCTTGCTAACATGTCAAAGGGCTTTCCTAGCAATAAGTTGTACATGGATGATCTGAGAATGTGAATTTGCAAATAGAGCATGAGGTCATCAATAGCACAGGGGATGTTTTGAGCCATTTCTAAGGATTGATCAATAGTGCTGTTAGTGCTCTGCATATTAGGAATGATTTATAAATAATGCCAAGCTTGTTAGCGACATTGGCTGCTATTGAATTAATCTGTGATCTGCTATCCACAATAGACTCTATCTTGCTTTTTCCATCCATGATTAACATGATCAAATGAATAGCATGAGAGTCTTGAGCTACAGTGAAGATGGCAGAATTGTCGTCAGATCTTTGTGACTTAAGGTAGGTTTTGACCAAATCAACTAACATGGCTTCTTTCAGTGGTTCATTCACCTCTGCTGTATTGTCACTACTGCCTTCATAATATATACAAATCCTGGTAATATGTCATTGCACTCATTCATGGCCATCACATTGTTAGCTACATTTTATTAAGGAGTAACAGCTGTATGTATCTGATTCCTAATGTTGAGCACCACACTACATAGCTCCCCAACTGATAGCATGACCTGGCTTTTTATGATGCAATCAAAGACTTCTTTAGACTTTTTTAAATTGTAGATAGGTGCTGTCAGTCAATAGTTTTTCATTGGCTTGTTGGACGCTCCAAAGTTTTGATTAATGAGTGGGGCGTAGTTACTAGCCAGGCCTGAATGAGGTTTTTTTTCTGATTGAATATGAGCATGGTAGTTATATTGCTTTATTAAGTCACATGTTAATTATTTATCCTAGCTCTGGCTTGCACAACAAAGTCTTTCTAATACAACATATGAAAGCAGTGGATGCTTAGTAGCTGCTTAGTGACATTGAAAAACTTACATAGTATTTAAGTTGTTTTTTACACAGACATGTCTTGCTTGTATAGGCAAATAGTCTTTGAATCACATGACAGCAAAAATCAAAAAAAAAATTCTACACTCTACTGCTTATATGAGCATCTGGATAAATAAACAGTTTTTGGATCACATGACAGCAAAAATCAAAGACATTTTTTTCCATACTGATATAGTCTACTGCTTATATGAGCATCTAGATAGACAAATAGTCTTTGGATCACATAACAGCAAAAATTATTTAACACTGGGTGCAGAGATTGATATTCTTTTGCAAAGCAATGTAAAAACACAATAAAAATAATCCAATTCATCTCAGAGTTTTATCTGAATATTTCTGTTAAAACTATAAAAAAAATCCTTTTAACTAAACTTAAAAAAAAAATAAAAGAACAAATTGCTACAGGAAGCTTGCTCTGGTCTTTAGGCTCAAAAATGACTAATATAGTCCTTTCCAATGTGTTTGAGAGTATCAGACCAAGTACTATTAAAAAATTGGTTATGATATTTTTTTATATTTTTGACAGAATTATTCAAATAGAATTTAGAGATCAATTGAATTATTTTTACTATTATTTTGCCAAAAATCATTCTCTGTATCCAGTGTGACACAGTCTGCTGTTTACATGAGCATCTGAATAGACAAATAGTCTTTGACTCACATGATAGCAAAAATTCAAGACATTTTTCCCACACACCTACCTCAGCTTCATGACAAATCATCAACAACAAGAAACAAAATCACATGATGGCAAAAATTGAAGATATTTATCCCACACATAGCCCACTGCACAGAAAAACTTTGATCTATTCTAAATCTCAGAATGCAGCTGTATATCATGTGACTTTCTTCAATTCCTTGCTTAGATAATTGTTGCACACCATGTGAATCTGTCTAAAAAGGCCATACATTGGAGCAGTTTTTTGAGCAAGTGTATGCAGGAAATGGTTTGAAAAAAGGTTTACATTTTAATCACTTTTGCAACAATAAAATCTTTATGTATGCCTTATGGAAACATGAGACAGTAATGGTATAACAGGTTTCTTTTTTTTCTTTTACCAAGGAAAATATTTTCCAGAGCAGTGCCTAATGGCATGTTGCCACATGATATCAAGCTCCAATCAGTATCGGTATCGGTATCGTCCACCCCTATGCGAAAGGTACATGTCAAAACAAGATTAGGCGGCAAACAATTGTGCCCTCTCGGCACATCAGCACTTCCCAATTTTCGATGTCAAAATTATGATAACATCTCTGTCATTCGTGTTAAAGAACTTTCACTCACGCTCTTATTCTTTGTGATCTTCTACTACGCGTGAAAGCGGTTACCGATCCGTGAAGAATGCTTGTTTGATCATCTTTTCGGGAGAACTTTAGGAGCTGCTTTCACTTATCATTAATCAAACGGAAAAAAGAGACTGACTACCTAATCTGGCTGCTTCTAGTTGTCTGGGCTTGGTCTTGTTAATCAAGGACTCGTAACTACAAATTGAGGCCTCGTATTCTTCGCTGGGTCTCAATCTTCCTTTTGCACCTTCTTCTCTTACAATGCGTTTCTTTTTTCCTGAAATCTCGAATTCAAGAAGCGAATCCTCCTATTCTAAACCACAAAAGAGATAGATCTTAGATGCGCTTCGCCTTCTCTCATAACTGCATTCGTCATCGTCTGTTTATCAACCACGGTTTGGTCTATCATTTGTGCTCAAACAAACTAAGTTCCGTCTCGACAGAACGTACTCACCGAAGAGGTGGAGCGACTTGACAAAAACAAATCTCAGAAAGGACATCGTGGGATACTCGGAGCTTTGTCAGGCCAAGAAGTAAACTGCGCGATCATCTATGGATTCCTCGTAGATCACTATGGATTTGTCCGGAGACTTCTTGACTTATATATATATTCAGGACAACCCCACGAGAATTCTTCCATCGATACATAACGATAGGAAGAATGGTCTGGTAGGCTGTCGAGTGCTTTTGCCCACGGTCATCAATGCCTTGTACATCATAGGTCCTTCCTGCATGTAACGCTGAAGTAGGTATTAGAAGCAGTTTATTGTTGACTTTCTTGATATGTACCCTCGATATGTACTGTAGAGAATTCCATTAGATCGTATACCCGGATCATGAGCCGAGTTTACTGCAGGACTTCATCTACCGGCGGTATATGCTGTCGATCATGATTGATATGACCAAATTTGGTGGTCTGTCAACGAGATTCTTGAAAGAACTCAGCACTTAGATTGTATCGAGTGCCTATCCGAGATCCTATGGCAAACTTGTTAATGTTTGATCTCGGCATATTCTACAGATAGGGAAACAAGGTTTGAGAAGGCTCGAAAACAAGTGAATATACCCAAACGTAGTTCACAGTAAAAAAAAAAAACGACGGACGGCGTGTGGAGTTGGTGTTCCAAATCAGAAAAGGCAGAAATGAGCACCATTCTCTCTGACAGACCAAGAAGACTTGTTGTCCTCGGTACTTTTCCATCATCTGGGTTCCAGAGCTCTATACGGGTACATTACATTCTTTTGTGGTGAGACTGATTATGAGCGAAACTGTGCGAAACAAAAGCAAAAGACAGATTAGCGGGGGAAAAGCCTGTAGGACAGTTCTTACATGTTGAGAGAAGCGGCATTACGGCTTCAGTCTCCCACTCTTCTCTCGAGAGGTTGTTCACAATCTTGTGACTGGCAGCGTGGAAATTTAAGGGGAATATATTCCCTACGATGTAGAAGGACGGCGGCTTGAGTATGACTGACACCCTCGTTAACGTCTTCTGTGTGTCAAGCGTGTCAATGAAAGCGAGACTTGGTTGCCCTCCGGTGCTGTGCGCGCGACGTACACTTAGAATTCAGGCACAAAATTTTTTCCTGTCTACTTGATATGTTCTTCAATGGAGCTTATGGTGAAGTCGCGTCCCATACAACTCTCACAAGACTCTGTTATACTTGCGAAATCAAGAGCGCCACGCACTCAAAACACACGAGCTCAATCTGTGCCGATACAGATGTAGATATGAACAGACTTCAAAGCCTTTTGAGTATCTGAACTGGACAGTATCTGAAAGTAGTGGAAGACCGCAAGGGATGCTCGACTCTGCCAAATCCCGAGGACATGGAGTGCCTGCGCGCATGGCTGGGTGAGATAACGAGTTGAGATTGGTCACGAAGAGCTTTCCTAGGGTCAAGTTTTGACGTGGTGGCCGGATGAATACGATATTCGAAGTAACGCAAGGCAGCGTGCCTCAACATTCCAGTGCATCCTATACGAGGGTGCAGCCGAAAAAGGGCACTAGTATGTAATAATCAATTCCTGAACACTTTGACCGCTATCAGGGCAGGAAGAATCCTTGCCGTTGGGAATGCAAAGATAGACTCCAGCGCGTTGGAGGACAGACGAAAAGGAAAAATGTAACCAAATGCGGGTTTATACAATAAGATCAAATGGAAGGAAAACAGGCTTAAAAAAGGACTTGAACCAACTAGTTTAACTTGTTCCTGATGACGAACATTTTCCTTCTTTACAACGTGTTTGCCGCCGGCTTGCGGCTCTGTACATACACAATTTGCTTCTGCCAGCTGATCAAGCTAACCTTATTTGTGAGCCAACTGCCGGTTTGTAGTCTACCCGACGACCAGGGATGTGGATTATCACAAACTCGAGATTAGTCTAATCACACTTATCGAGAGCAGAGTCTTCTATTTGAACATTGCATGGAGAACAGTCGGTAGTCTAAATCAGCGTACTGATGCATTGGCTGCACAGTTTTATTGCTCTGTTCCTGTTCACGGATGTTATCCCGAAATACCCGGTCCTCATGTAAGCATCCTCTGTTTCATTTGCCTTTCCAAGGCCGCCGTACTACTCCCGTTTGCTCCTGTATCTCTCATGTTACCATGTAGCCATGCAGGCGCGAACCATTCCACCTGCATTTGGCTGATACTTACATGGGCTGTGGGTGGCCAAACGCCCAGGCCTCAGGGGATCAGCTGGCTTTGTAAGGTGGATCTTCTAACCTTTTGGGTAACCATCGTGCCGCAAGCCTGATTTTTAGTGTCAGTCGCCGTCATCTCCGATGCGCGTGAGTGTATTCCGATGGAGAAACGGGATTAGACGATGGTATATGTAAAGGAGCATGGCCCAATCCCCAACAAACCGCGTTTTCTTTCCCCCTCTTTCCACTCAACTCAACATGCAGATGTTTGGCGAGATACCCGACTTTCTTATTGCATGGCTCGACAAACAGCATATGTTCTGGGTGGCGTCAGCGCCCCTGACTGCGGATGGTCTGGTCAACATCTCGCCTAAAGGTGTCGAAGGCACATTTCATATTGCCAGCCCACGGCGGGTCTGGTATGAAGACCTGTCTGGTTCAGGTTGGCTCTTTACTCTTTGTATAGTGTATTGGATTGAACCACTCTATTCCCCAGGTGTCGAAACTATCTCGCACATCCGTGAAAACCAACGCATGACAATTCTCTTCAACGCGTTTGAAGGCCCTCCCAGAATTGTGAGGTTGTATGGTAAAGGTCAGTCGCGCCCGTGTGTCCCACGAGTACGCTCACCCATCGGGTGTCACCAGGCTCTATATTCGAGTTCGGAACGTCTGAGTACAATGTGCTTCTTCCAGAAGGAGTCAGGCACCCAGGTTCCCGAGCTGCCATAGTGCTAGACATCTTTAAAGTAGCCACTGTATGTGTCAACTGTCCAGGATTTATGCCGTCTAAACTTCTTACCACTTTTCCCGTACTCAGACTTGTGGATACTCAGTACCAATCTACGAGTTCAAAGCTCACCGGACACAATTACTTGAATGGGCAGCAAAGAAAGAAGCCGCGGATCGCGGCGCTGAATTGACTGTAGGCTTCTCTTCAGCTACAAGTCCGCGTGTCCATACTGGACTGAAACGCTGGTGGGAGGAAAGGAATACCACCAGTCTGGATGGCTTGCAAGGCATTGTCTCAGCCCATATGTCTGAAGAAGTATTCAGATCCTGCTCTATCAAGAAAAGTAGTTCCTACGAAGTTCCTACCATTCGACTCAAGGTGATCCGCGCCTTCGACTTTGGGATCCTATGTGCTTTTTTGGTTGGCATACTCGTCACTTGCCTTTACCAGCGCGTTGCTCTTATTACCAAACACCTTATCTTTATCAATTAGAATCCATCCCGACTTGTTTATCACCAGAAGATCTGCACCTACTGGCACGCCGTCATCGTGTAATTTGTTCATCGTAGAACTTACTGTAATTACCTGATTAAAATCATGCTATATCAATGTTAAAAATCTGTCATACAATGACCTGGGATCGATGATTTTTACTGGTCTTAGTTGAAATCTCGACATGGATCATGCTTGCGCTTCAAATGGTCATAACTTTACCGACCTGCACGGAGTTAGCAGAGGTAGTAAATCATGATGTAGTGGTAGGGTTTAATACTACATGGGATCTGAGGAAGGGTTCAGATGATGACCTCAGAGATAGGGGCTATCACCGGTTATCCGGTTAGGAACCAGGGGCTCGTGAACTTTCCACTGGCAGCGAAAATGCACCAGTGGCGCATACAATTTGATAAAACAAGTTGTGAGATCGTGACATGAATCTTTACAGCATGTATTATAACTTACGAACAATATTTATATCTCGTAAAATTTAAAGATGGCACGCGCCATGAAATAATTTACCCCTGCTCCACTTCATCAAATCAGATCTCCCGCGCCGGAGTCCTCATATCTCCATACTGTTCGCTGATTGCCCTACATGCCTCAAGCCCCAGAAGCTGCAAAGTCTTCATCCGACTTCTTTCAATAGCCTTCCTCTTTCGTCCACTCTGTACGCTACTGGCGCCACTCGCAGGCGCTTCAGCATCTTCGTCAAGCATCATAGGCGACAGGGGTGGACCAGGAGTGCATGGCGGTGTCGCGAACGGATCCTCACTAGCATCACAGTAAAGGTGCCACGTGGGACCAACTTCTTCGCCAACCTCTTCCCCATCGACATCCACCTCCATGCCATCAGCCGAGCTTGCGATGCTCTTACGCCTGTCAGCTTGTTTCCATGTGCTGACCGGAGGCAGAGAGCGCGCCCTCTGCAAGTCCTCCTTCAAGCCCTCCTTAGCATGACGTTTGTCAAGTTCAGCCATGACCGAGCGTGCCGGACTCAGCACCTTCTGTGCAGACTTTTTGCCCTTGAGTTTGAGCTTTAGCGCACTGATTAGCGTTTTGAGTGCCGATACCGATGCAGACGATCGAGCCTTGTGCTTGGGAGAGGGAGTGGTCTTAGTGGAAAGGCCGGTGTGGCTGACTATACTAGGACTCCGGACGATGCGGCGGTAACAGATGCTGGGATGGGACACGGATTTGGAGCTGAGCGGGCAGTAGCGGTTTGGAGAGGGATTGAAGTGGAGTGACAGGGGGGTCATAATGCGAGTGGGTAGAGATGGAACTGGGTAAGGATAGAGGATGGTGGAAGTATTGATACTCTGAGTGATAAATATGGATGGCGTCTGGTCGAAGACTTTCAAACTCTTCTGAGAAAGAAATCTATAAAGAGCTTGTCCAAGCTGGGCAATCGACTCGAACAAAGAGCCTTAGTAGGCGCGTTTGAGGTGTGCTTTGTGAAAGCCATTGGCATTTTCTTTGTTCGTCAGTAAAGGTGGCAGAAGGTTACGAGTGAGAGATGCCAAAGATGTTGACATAAACCACTAGAAACGAAGTCAGGAACGCACCTTTCCTTTGACATGGCCATTTGAAGCAGATAATTGAACCTTGTTTCATGACGAAGCTATGTAGTATGGAATTTGACTTAAGGCCTTACCCATAGGACGGCATGCCGAGATCCTTGTTTGTTTCAAGGTTTTGTTATTTTCGTTGTGATGTGCATTCATGTAAAACTAGATTAACACAGGCGTTGTAATAAATTAAGTAGTGACATAAGCCAGGAGATGAAGGGGTTTCCCTCAACAGTCAGTATTAATTGGTAATGGTATCGTCACCTAGTTGTTGCAAGTGCGGCGTATCTATCCGAAATCTACCGGTCGAATTTGTAAAGTATTACAGTCAAACCCTCATAACCCATGCTCCTTCATGGAAGCCAAAAAGAATGGATTATTAGGGGTTATGGGTTATAGGAGAAGATACTATAGGGGGCACTTCTGAGACCTATTTTGGGTCAATAGTTGCATACTATCTAATTTTGATTTTCACTGTTGTAGTCCTGAAGGGACCCTCACTAGATGCAGGAAACAATGTTTTTAGCAAAAAATTGTAAAAACATGGGAAAAATAATCCATATAATTTTATAACTTTATTTGAATGTTTCTGTAATCAACCTTCAAATGTATTTCAATAGTATTTGTAATAGAATTTGAATAGAAATAAAGAAAGAATATAATATTTATCAATTATTCTAAACAATGTCTTTATGATATTTTGGGCAGGGAAGTTGAAAGAATATCCTAAGGTCAGGAAAAATATTTCTAGAGAAAAAAAAAGTATTGAATCAGATCTACAAATATGTCTTGAATATCTTTTAAATTTAAATTACTTTTTAATATGCTTTTTCATTGTCATTGTCAAAGACAATGTAATAACAATCAGTGCCAATGATTTGAGGAGGAGGAGTTTTTTTATTTTTTCTAGGGAGCTATTTTTATGTGATATACATCATGAGCTCTTGTGTCCTAGCTTCTGCAGTATGCTAAAGTGTGGTAATTATGGATACTCATTCAGGTACTCCAGCATGATGCCTTTTCAAGCATGCCAGTTATGCCTTGTAGCCACTTTACCACAATTTGATCGTTTGGAGTTCATACTACTTCCCACATATAAGTTTGTTGCTATCTGCCATTAACATTGATAGGCTTCTACTTGGACTAAGCACATCAAGAGACACTATAGGCTTACCAACACTTGTCAGTCTAAGTATGGGTTGACTATCCAGGGTCAACATTGCTGATATAAGGGGAAGAACGAGAGGCTTACCTTGCCAATCTTGGTACTGGCCAGCAACACATTGATCTCATCAGATAACAAAGAATTCTATTATAGGTGCTGAACCTTAGCACCACAAAATCAAAATCAAACCTAACTTATGAATAACTCTGCAAATGGATGCAGCTAGTCAGCACCTTTATGCTCTTGGTACTTGGCCATGTACCACTCATGGACCTTGACTTCCCATGTCCAGGAGCTGTCAGGGCCACATAATGCCAACTATCACTGGTAGACTCGCCACATTACAGCAGGAACATTCTGTGGTGCATTTGCAGGGCCAGTAACTTTAACATGATCAAATAAAGAGGACACTTTCACAAGAAAATTCTGGAGGGTGAAAGCATAAATTCTGGACATTCTGAAAAAGACAGGATGAAAAACACTAGTGGAAAGAGATATCTGAAAACAACTTTATAAGGCAATGACAGACATCATTACATGGACCATAGCATAGTCAAATTAATGACAGTGTTTGACTGAGGACAGTCAATTTTTCAGTTGAAGGGAAATGATAGGCTTCTACTCAGACTGAGCACTTCAAGAGACACTATAGGCCTATCAACACTTGTTAGTCTGGAGACTCAAGCAATCTTCTTGGACATAGGACATCTCTGGCTTGGGCTCTTCAATATGGGCTTCACTTACTAGTCTCAATCACCATATATCAGCCATTCAACATCCACTATTCATTGACTTCAAGAACTCAGGAGGTTCAGGACTCATCGCACTAGCACAATGATGAGGAAGTGACTCTGATTAAATCCTGATCAATTCCAAAAGGAGTTAGCATTAGGTGCTGCTGCACTAGCACAATGATGAGGAAGTGACTCTGATTAAATCCTGATCAATTCCAAAAGGAGTTAGCATTAGGTGCTGCTATTTGTCAAGGCACTTCAATCAGAAGTATAAAGAATTAATGGCAACAAAACAGGATATACTAAAACCTGACATCTTAACCTATCAGAAAGAGGTACAATGTTTAGTGCTGGCATTAGCACTCACAGCATCTGTTGAGGATTTTCTGATTATACTTCAGAGAAGCCTGGCCAATTGGACTTACATTAAAAAGTGAGCAGACTTATACAATTTTAAGTAGTTTTAGAGTCACTGTGGTCAATAGGCTGTAACTGTAAGGGTGACCTCTGGAGGCTATGGCTTAGTCACATAGCTGGCAGAGGAAGATCCAAAGTGTATTAGAATATATACTGACAATATCATGATAACTACTCACCTGGCAGAGGAAGGTCTAAAAAAAACAAGTCTAGGGATTTCCTATGCCAGGTTGGATGCTTCTAGGGCCTCTGAAGCATGAAAAACAACTGTACAGTACAACAAAACCTTAAAAACTCAAAAATTGCCTAAATAAACAACTATACAAACAAGGCAGAAAAACTCCAGACTTTGGAAGTCAGAAAGGCAAAGTCTGGCTTATATAAATAGTCTGAAAGCAGTGCTGAAGGGCCCACACTTGTCTAAATAGTAGCTAAAGAACCAGAGCACCTTAAGGGCTGATAATAGTACTAACAGATAGTGTTGAAAGAATAGAAACAGTAAAATGAAAGAATGACAGAAGAAATAAGAAAATGGATAAAGGCAGAGTGAAGAGATAAGGAGTGAAAGAAGAAAAAAATGAGGAGTCTCCTGACAGTAATGTGTAAGGGCGACCTCTAGAGGCTGTGGCTCAGTCACACAGCTGGCAGAGGGAGATCCAAAGTGTATTAGAATATATACTGACAATATCAAGGTAGCTACTCACCTGGCAGAGGGAGATCCAAAGAGAACAAGTCTGGGGATTCCCTATGCCAGGTTGGACGCTTCTGGGGCCTCTGAAGCATGGGAAACAACTGTACAGTACAACAAAACCTTAAAAACTCGAAAATTGACTAACCAAACAAGTGTGCAAACAAGGGAGGAAAACTCCGGACTTTAGAAGTCAGAAAGGCAAACTCCGGCTTATCTAAGCAGCCTGGAGCGGTGCTGAAGGGCCCACACTTGTCTGAGTGATAGCTAAAGAACCAGAGCACCTCAAAGGTTGAGAATAGTACCAACAGATAGTGTTGAAGAAGTAGTAACAGCAAAATGAGAGAATGGTAGAAGAAATAAGGAAGTGAATGAAAGGAGAGTGAAGAAATAAGGAGTGAAAGAAGAAAGGAATGAGGGGTCCCCTGACATAATGCCAGTTGGTCACTGTCACTTATGTGCTGCTAGTTGCTGTTGACAGGTTGCCATTAACTGTAACCACAAGGAGAAGCACTAATTGGTAGTACTGTAAATGGACTTATTTTCAAAATACAGTAGCACATAGTATAAAAGATAGCTACTTAACATGTAAATAACAACAAATTGTAACTCATTAGCACCAAGTTACTCTCAGCATTCAAATTACACTAGCTTGACCTAACTTGTCACTAAGTTGGGCACTAGCATTGTCTATATTATCTTTGTTGTTTATAGTGCCACTTACAGGCACATTTTGTTGTGCTATTCTTTCTTTTTGTAATATCTCTATCAGACCTATAGAGCTTACAGTTTGCTAAATAGTATCAAGAGTGCTATTATCTAGCATGTTGTCTTATCATATTAGCTCAAGCATACTGGAACCCTGTCAGAACTCCTCACACACTATGCATGCCAGGTGCTGAAGATGGCATTATACTACATAATGTCCAGCACACCCAACCACAGTTGGCATCATCAACATGTCTTTCCAATTTCTAAGGTCTTCTGCTTTCAGCAATGATTTGCTGGTATTGCTGGCTGAGGCTCCACAACTCTAACTCCTTATATCCAGACTAGTATTTTTGGAAAGCATGACCTCTTATGATGCATGAGCAATGAATTAGATCAGCATGGCAATGATGCTAAGGCTCAACATCTTTGCTGATTCTAACCAATACACTGGCTCAAAAAACTGCTCCAATGTTTGGTCTTTTTGGAAAGATTCACATGGTGTGCAACAATTACCTAAGCAAAAAATTGTAGAAAATCACATGACATACAACTGCATCTTGGCTTCATAATAATATATAGATCATGTGATTTGGACAAGAACCTGCTTATTAATAAATTAAACAAAATATTCAATCATTGAGGCAGTTTTTTGACCCACTCTCATTTACTCTAATTTTCATATTTAGTACTTGGTATGGCCTCCATTTGCCTTTATAACTGCTTTGATCCTTCTAGGCATGCTCTCTATGAGGCTTTGACATATCTCTGGTAGTATTTCATTCCACTCCTTGACCACTCTCTCCCACAACTCATGCACTCCTTTATAAGGGATACCTCATAGTCCAAAAGTTTGCACTTAATGTAAACCCCAAGGTGTTCAATGGGATTGAGGTCAGGGGATTGGACAGGCCAGGATATCACAATGATGTTGTTATCAGAAAACCAGGTTGTTGCCTATTTGAAGGTGTGTTTTGGGTCATTGTCCTGCTGAAAATATTGTCTTTCCTTCTCCATTTCCAACTTCTCAAAGCTTTTCACCACTCCCTCATCCAAAATCTCACAATACTATGCAGCATCCATCTTTCCCTAAACTTCTATGAGCTTCTCTACTCCATTCCAACCCATGCAGCTCCATACCATTAAAATGTTTCCTCCTCCATGCTTGATAGTTGGTGTAGTAATGCAGTCAGATAGTGGTTCTCCTGGAATTTTCCACACATATACCTTCCCATCTGATCCAATCTGATTGATCTTTGTCTCATCACTTCACAAAACCCTTTTCCAATCCTCCACTGCCAGTTTTCATGATACTGAGCAAACTTGAGCTGGTTTGCACAATGAGCAGCCTTGAGCATAGAAACTTTCTTTTTTGTTGCTGAGCAAAAACCTGCCTCCTTCAATGCATTTCTGACTGTCTGAGGATTGACAGGACTGGAGATGACAGAATTAATGAACTGTGTAGCTTGAACAGCATTATCTAGCTTCCCAGTAGTAATTTGATGAATAATAGACTGTTTGTCACATGCTGTAAGCTTGGAAGGACAACCTTCAGGATGATTTTCTTTGTTGCTCTCCAGTTCTTTGCTGATCCTCCCCACAGTGCCCTTTTCCAGGCCAGTTTTTGCTTGGATTTGATGCTGAGAATACCCTCATTGAGGAGAGAAGCAACAGGAGAGTGATTGGCAGCAGAAATAGGTCACATGATAGTGGTAAAGTGTCAAGAAGGTGATTGATTGAAGTTGAACATGTCAAATTAGTACAAATAAGGTCACATGACACTGTTTATACTTCTCACAAGGTGTTTCCATCTTCTATTGCTAAAAAGTATTGAGAAAATATGAAAATTAAAGTGAGTCAAAAAACTGCCCCAGTGATTGAATATTTTGTTTGATTTATTAATAAGTGAGTTCTTGTCCAAATCATGTGATCTTTACATCACCAGGATGCAGTTGCATGTCATGTGATTTTTCACAATTTTTTGCTTAAGTAATTGTTGCACACCATGTGAATCTTTCTGAAGAGGCCAAACATTGGGGCAGTTTTTTGAGCCAGTGTATATTGTAATACCTATTACAATGCTTGTAAGTATTTATAAATACAGTATTAGCATTGTATTCATATTAAAAAATATGTGCAAAGCTCACCCTCAGTCCAATAAAATTGACTAAAAAATTAGTAGAATAAAAAAAAAAACATATATACTGTCATGTAACAATAAAGGCCACTGTACCTAGTGAGATGTGATAGTGTGATAATGTGAAAGAGTTTGATATATCAGTGTGATCAAATGATCAAGGTTGATGGTGCATGATTTTCAGGGCATGTTTGTCATTTGTGGATATCTGAGCACTAACAGCAGAACATGATACTTGGATTCTCCTGGCTGCATGACCACAATCCTGAGATTGACTGGGCCAAGAATAAGGTAAATATGAGCCACTGCCCTCAACAGTGTTCTACTTGTGCCAAGAAAGTTGAAGAAGAGCATAGAGCATCAGTCTGTAAGTGCACTGCTATATATTGTTAGAAGTTAACGCCTAGATCACACGAGTAAGTAATGCGACCTCAGTCTCATATATTTGACTGAGCTAAGCCTACCTAGATCACACGAGTAAGTAATGCAACTAGGTACAGCTATTAGCATGATGTCTGTCATCCTGAGTATGTGATTGCTTATCCTCAGTCTTGTATACTTGACTGAGGGTATGCACAACATCTGGTAGCAGGTTTATATATCTATAATATGGTATGTCAGGGTGGAGAGTTAATATAGGAAGAGAAATATAGCAAAATTAAAGTTGTCCCTTGTCGGATATCAATACCTCAACGCTTACGGTGCTCAGCAGCACTCAACACTCCTCTTTACCGTAAGTGGCGCTTCTTCTTGCGTGGAATCATGGTCAAGCCATTCCAAGTATCCATCAGAGTCGGAAAAATTGAGGTAAAGGGAGTGGTTTCATGAACAAGTCGGCAACATTATCTTTTGTATTGATGTACCGTATTGCGAGTTCTTTCAATGCCACACGCTCATGCAGAAAGTGGTATTTAATGTCGACATGTTTCACATGCGAGTGTAGCATTGGGTCTTCCGATAAGTTTATTGCTGCATTGTTGTCGCATATAATTATTGTTGCATGTTGTGGTCCATAACCGATTGCCTGAAGGAGGGTCCGTAACCACACACACTCTTGTGCAGCCTCAAACACTGCCATGTATTCAGCCTCACATAATGAGGCTGCCACTGTCTTTTGTTTCCGCAATGCCCAGGAAATTATGCCCGAACCTAGTGACCACATATATCCCCCCATGCTGCACCTTGTGTCAAGGCAATTCACCTAGTCAGAGTCCGTGAATCCAGCAAGCATGATAGGAGATGTGCCTCCCAGGCGTAATCTAAAATTCCTTGTTCCCTTTAGATATTGAACCACGCGAATTGCCATATTCCAGTGAGTTAAGAAGTATGAGTCAAAATATTGGCTTAACTGTTGAACTGAGTACTGGATATCAGGCCTTGAGGATATTGCAAGCCATATCAGGCCTCCTACAAGCCTGCGGTAAGGTATTTTTGCTAGGTCATCACAGTCTTTCTGTGTCATCTTTGAGTAATCTGCATGACGTAGCTTCAATCCAGGTTCCATCAGTAGCAATAAGAGGTTGGCATCATGTTGACCAAATTGCATAACGAGCCTGTCAATAACCGGTGTTTGCAAGAGGTATACTGCTCGAACTGGTCTGTCCCACTCGATAGCTATCCCAACAATCTGGCGTGGAGTCCCTAAGTCTGAGATTGTCCAGGCCTCTCGTAACTGTGATTTAAAATGTTTATTAGCCTGTCTCGAGCTTGCAATTGCTAAGAAATCGTCCACATGAACCACCACCACAACTGTCCCATGATGTGATTTCCTGTAATAGACACACGACTCACATGCCAAACGGGTGAAGCCCCACTTCTCAACCATATTTTTATTTAGGGTGTGATTTCATATTCTGCCCGCTTGCTTCATCCTGTAAAGGCCCCTCTCTAGCTTGCACACAAAATTCTCCTTACCCAGCTCTTCAAAATCCTTTGGTTGTTCCATGTACGTAGTCTCCTCCTCAGGTAGTATGCCATACAGGAAAGCTGTCTTGATGTCGACTTGCATAGCATCCCATCCTTGAGCTGCAGCAAGATGGAGTAAAATATGCCAGGATTCTGCGTGAGCTGTTGGTGAGGTAGTCTTGGTATATTCTTTTCCATATACTTGGTTAAAGCCTTGTAGGACATGTCTTACTTTAAACTGTACAACATTCCCCTTTTCATCCCGCTTAAGTGCAAAAACAGGATGACCACAGTGTATTTTGTGTCCAGCAGGCACCTCTTCTCATGGTATCAGCTGGTGATGAGCTCCCATTATAGATGACCACAGATAGCGCCAACACAAGCACCTCACATTGGCACACTGAGACCACCAGGAGCGGCATGTCTTAGCGCTCCAGGGGCTAATTTTTGCATATTTTTATGTTAATAACTCGCAGCTGGAGCCTTTAATTACTCCAGGACCACTCTTTATGGCACCATCTATTCTTAGCACTCCTCTTGACACCTTGCCGCACCTTGCCACTCACCCTTCAGGGCCATACATGGACACAGACACTTGGCACCCATGATGCTCTTAGCCGGTGGCAGCAGGAATGATGAAGTATTTTATGACAGACAGCTTGGAGTTTCACCTTAGCACCTGACGCTGCTTAGCTTCTTGCCAACTCAGACTGACAGCATGATTGTGGACTTTTTCACCATATAGTTTAATTCACGGCATTCACTTACATATAAATACTTACTTTTTGTTAGTAGTACATCATCAATTTGGCAGTAGGGATTGTATCTCACCATTTCGGTCACCCTACGCAACAGACTACCTTTTGTTGACCGTGTCGGCAAGGGGACTCTGCTTTAGTTCTCTCTCACTCTTTCTGTCTGCAATCTCTTAGTGCCTTGCAACTACGGCAAGGCATTTGTGCTTAGATCTGCTAAGCAATCTCGTCATTTTATCATCTCTTTTAGGTGCTAACACTTAGCACCTCTTAGTGACCCCTTTACAGTGTCTCTTAGCGCCTTTCCTTGGTGACTCTCTCCTGTGCTCCTTAGCGCCTTTCCTTGGCGACTCTCTCCTGCGCTCCTTAGCGCCTTTTCTTAGCAACTCTCTCCTGCGCTCCTTAGCGCCTTTCCTTGGCAACTCTTTCCTGTGCCTCTTAGCACCTTTCATTGGTGATTTTTAGCCTACTCTTGCTGCATTTTTGGGCCTTACATAAGCGCCAATCTCCCCTTTTCCTTACCACCAACCTCTTGCCTACTGTGTGTTTTCTGGGCATTTTTGGGCCTTACATAAGCGCCAATCTCCCCTTTTCCTTACCACCAACCTCTTGCCTACTGTGTGTTTTCTGGGACCTGTTCGGGACTCTCTCCCATACTTAGCACACCCAAAGCTATATTGACTAAGTAGCTGTACTAGTGATAGTGCACCTTAGCACAATTTGGGCGTCATCACCGGTATACCCCCATTTCCTTTAATGATTTCAGTTTGTCCTCATAGGCCACCCTCCACCTTTTTGCATCTGGGGATTCTTGTGCCTGGTTCCACGTTTTTGGCACATTGGGGTCTATGTCGGTGGCATCTATACCTAACCCATCATCAATCTCATCTAATGTTGTCAGGACTTGATCAAGATTAAGGTTTTTGTCCATTGTGGCAGGAGGATCCAGATTGTCTCTTTAGTAGAGTTCTTGAATCAAGTGTTGATGTTCTGTTCTTGCTTCATGTATTCGGTCTGCTGATTCTTTTGACTCCCTTACAGCTTGTTGCACTGCTGTTTCAGGTGCTTTGTCAGGGTTACTCCTTATAGAGGGTATTGGAATGCGTGTTGACCTCCAAAGTTGACCTGGAGCTGGTTCAGCAGCGTTGTTTTCATAGTCTCACTGTTCCAGAGGTGGTGGGTCTGCAGGTACATTTGGTTCTGGTATCGGCTCTATCTCTCTGGTTATAATGTGATCAGGTGGGTTGTCATCTTCTGGGACTATAAAGGGCTGGTCTGCTGCCCTTTTTGACAAGAGCTCTATAGAGGGTGTATCTTCAGGGGATGAATTTTCAGGCTCTGCTGGTGGCACTGTTGTGGTCAAGTCAACTGCGCTATGATTGTCCTGATGCTCAATGAACTGAATGTGATATGTGCTGTATACCCATTTCGATGTTCTATTGTAACACCGGTATGCCTTGGCTTTAGGGTCATAGCCTATTAATACACACTCTATTGATCTCTTATAGATTTTGAGATTGTGCTTGCCCAGGATAAGGACAAAGACCTGGCAACTAATTTCACAAATATAGGAGTAATTTGGCTTCCTGCCATACCAGAATTTGTCAGGAGTGACATTGTTCACCGCTGATGTTTTTGTTTTTCCATGTAGGTGAGCCGCCGTCATATAGAATTCATTCCAAAGGAACGCTGGACACTTTGCATACAGCCTCATAGCAATACTCTTTCCCATCAAAGTCCTGTGCATTCTCTTGACACGTCCAAGATGGGCTGATATGTAGACAGCACCGTGCTGTGTTGTAATTCCTTGGGATCGATACCATGTCTCATTTTCTTTAGCTATGATTTTGGAGTCGTTGCCTGAGCAAAGTATCCCTAGTTTCAGATCAGTCTCTACCTGTCATGCTAGTAACCACACCTTTAATTTCCCAAATGCATCACTCTTCAGTTTCAACAGGATGGACCATGGTTTATTTGTGTAATCATCAACTATATTCATGATATAGTTATTCCCGGTCTGTGATGTAATGTCCTGTTTCCCTGTCAGATCCACCCAGACAATCCCTAGCTTCCTTGTTGCTCTGTGTCCAACTCCCTCCTCCCTGACCTTTGGGACAGGTGTCCTTGCCTGTTTGCCGCAAATGCATTTGTCACATTTTGGCGGCTTGGAAGGGAAGGTGAATGGCATACCTTTGATCATGCCTGATTTTGCCATGTCTAAAATCGTCTGGTAATTGGCATGACCCAATCGGCGGTGCCACGTAACAACATTGGGTGAGGGATGAACGGTGAGGGCAGATTCGCTATGAAGATTCAGTGCATACAGGTTCTTTGTGGGTAGGAGTATCTCATTTGCAATCAATTCGTTTGTAGTCCCTCTAAATAATCTGGCTCCCCTGTCACTGAATGTCATGAAAATGCTGACTGTCTTTGCAAGTGAGCTTATCAAGAGTAGCCTTGCGGTAGCCCTTGAGACAAAGAGCACGTTGTCGAGTATGAGGTATGAACCATTTTCTATATGTAGGCGCATTTGGCCAATTGCCGTTGCTGCAATGGTTGATCCACTCACTCCTCGAATAGGTTTATGAGCTATAGGTTTTAACAAGACAAAGTCATGAGAATTCAGGGAGATGTAGACGGTGGCACCTGAATCAAGATAGAAAGGATACGTATTGACTTTAGTGATTGCGCTGGAAAGCATGGTCTCGGTAGCTGTATAATCCTTCCAATCAACACCAACCTTCAGCTCCTCCTCCAGCGTAATCCATGCATCGACCTCGAGGCTCTCAATATCTGCCAGGGTTCCTGGGGTTTTATCGGATGCAAGGCCTGCAAACTCAGTCTTTGCAGGTGCTGTGGTTACGTTCCCAGCCTGACTAGCAATGTATGCTGCTAAGACATCAGAGTTGCCCTCAACCGTGAAAGCTGAACCTCCAGCTGGTGTTATCGTGAGCTTTGACATGTCCTTCTTCTTGTTGTGGCTCTCCCGTTGTGCTTTGTAATGTGCCTGCCTTGCCGCCTTTGCGTCCTCCAGGGTTCTGCCTGCCATCCCGCCACCCTCCAAGATACACCAAGGCTTGGTGTGGCCCATGTATGAAGAGCGCTCATGCGACTTGCAGCTGTCACAAACCAAGTCATCTCGTCGGTTTGTGGCACGTGTTGCCAGAGCGGTGGGTTGTGTGTCAGACATCCTCTTATCTGCCGCATACAGTGTCTGCTCATTCTCAAGGAAGTGATGAATATCATTGGGTCCATATGGTGTTGCAGTTGTTGCCGCTGCGAGGTCCCTAGAGATGATGAAGTGTGCATTCGCATACAAAGGATTATCGGACAGGGAGGACAGGGCAGTGATAGACTGTAGGAGATCTTTTGTTACATCCCCAACATCAAATGCACGATTAATTTTCTCAAATATCCTGTCTATGGTCTTAGTGATCGGTTCTGCAGGAGAACATTTTGTAGTCAAAGCCTCCTGCAGCAATCACACTTGCTGGACAGGTCCAGCACCACCGTGCCATGTTTGCAGGTATTCCCACAGGGATTTTGCATCAATCGTGTCATCGGCCAGATTGCACTCCGACTCGGAGAGCCCCAACATCAAGAAGGAACTCGCAAGACGATTATTCAAATGCCAGTTGCAGTACACATGCAGCTCATACAACTCATGCGGAATATCAGGAGGATCGAAGACATACTCATATAGCCCACTCATAGTGAGTTCAAGCTTCATATATTTTGACCACAGAGTCCATTTACCATCGTCTTTTGCGAGCAGATCCCCAGAATAATGCAGTGAGACCTTAATCTGCATGACTACAGGCATCGAGCTATCAATCCAACGCATCTCGATAGCTTCAGCATCAGTAACCATGGGGGGCGATGGGTTGGTATTGGTCAGGGGTTGGGTTGGAGCCATAAGTAAGTCAAATCAAGGGAAAATAACGGCCAGTACAGGGCAATCTGTGTCCGTCAAGCAAACAGCACACGCCGTTGCACGGTAATCAAATAAGAAAATATCAGGCTCAAGCCAGCCAGGGTCGGGCACTATCGTGTCCAGAAAAAAAAACGGTCATTAACTTCAGCAAGTGAAGCAGCACACTCCCATAACCTGTTAGAAGTTAACGCCTAGATCACACGAGTAAGTAATGCAACCTCAGTCTCGTATACTTGACTGAGCTAAGCCTACCTAGATCACGCAAGTAATGCAACTAGGTACAGCTATTAGCATGATGTCTGTCATCCTGAGTATGTGATTGCTTACCCTCAGTCTTGTATACTTGACTGAGGGTATGCACAACATCTGGTAGCAGGTTTATATATCTATAATACGGTATGTCAGGGTGGAGAGTTAATATAGGAAGAGAAATATAGTGAAATTAAAGTTGTCCCTTGTCAGGTATCAATACCTCAACGCTTACGGTGCTCAGCAGCACTCAACATATATACTTGCTGAGTTGGACATCTCTTCTTTGCAGACCTCAACCTACTGGATTCTCCTTTCTTAGTGTTTCTTTATAGAGAGGCCCTCTATGAGGATGTTTGAGGTATGGTGAGTGAAGCCCAGATGGAAGATAAATGTGAGGGTGAGTGTCAGGGGATTTCTCATTTCTTCCTTCTTTCACTCCTTATTCCTTCACTCTCCTTTCATGTCAGGGGACTCCTCATTTCTTCCTTCTTTTACTCCTTATTCCTTCACTCTCCTTTCATTCATTTTCTTTTTTCTTCTATCATTCTCTCATTTTGCTGTTTCTATTCTCTCAACACTATCTGTTAGTACTATTCTCAACCTTTGAGGTGCTCTGGTTCTTTAGCTATCATTCAGACAAGTGTGGGCCCTTCAGCACTGCTTCCAGACTGCTTATATAAGCCAGAGTTTGCCTTTCTGACTTCTAAAGTCTGGAGTTTTCCTGCCTTGTTTGCACAGTTGTTTGGTTAGTCAATTTTCAAGTTTTTAAGGTTTTGTTGTACTGTACAGCTGTTTCCCACACTTCAGAGGCCCCAGAAGTGTCCAACCTGGCATAGGAAATCCCTAGACTTGTTCTCTTTGGATCTCCCTCTGCCAGGTGAGTAGTTATTATGATATTGTCATTACATATTCTAATACACTTTGGATCTCCCTCTGCCAGCTGTGTGACTGAGCCACAGCCTCTAGAGGTCACCCTTATAGTGAGTTTGTGTGTGCTCCTGATCCAGAGTCTCCTGACAAGACTATTGAGACAGGTGATAGGATTTATGCAACTACTTTACAGCCTCCCCCAACAGTGACAGAGATTAGAGCTAGCCAAACTACTTCTCAGTGGCTAGCTCAGGCATTTGCTGCTAACTCTGCCTCTAAGTCATTTTGGGATGCAGTTTCTCATCACCTGCAAGACTTTAAAGATGTTTTCTCTAAGGCTTCATTTGATTTTCTGCCAGAGCACAAGCAGTAGAACTATGCTATTGAGCTTACACTCAATGCTAAGCCCTCTAGCTGCAAGGTTTATCTCCTCTCTCTCAGAGAGCAGAATGAGCTCAATGCCTTTTTGCAGGAGAATTTAGACTCTGGTTACATCTGCCTCTCAAAGTCCTCAATGGCCTCTCCAGTCTTCTTTATTAAGAAGAAGGATTGATCTCTACATCTGGTTCAGGACTATCAAGTCTTGAATGCAATGACTGTGAAGAATTGCTACCCCTTACTACTCATTTCTGAGCTTGTAAACAACCTCTGGGATGCATGCTACTTCACTAAGTTGGACACCTGTTGGGGCTACAACAATGTGCACATCAAAAAAGGTCATGAGTGGAAGGCAGCATTCCAAACAAATTGTGGACTCTTTAAACCTCTGATGATGTTCTTTGGCCTCACTAATAGCCTAGACACCTTCTAGACCATGATGAACAACATCTTCTGAGACCTCATAGCAAAAGGTGTTGCATGTGTATATCTTGATGATATCCTCATCTATACCAAGACTCTAGAGGAGCATCAACAGATTATATGCATTGTACTGAAATGTCTTCACCAACACCAGCTCTATCTCAAGCCAGAGAAGTGTAAATTTGAGCAGACTATATACTCTAATATACTTTGGATTTTCCTCTGCCAGCTGTAATTAAGCCATAGCCTCTGGAGGTTACCCTTACACCAGCAAGACTAGCTGAGCAGTCAGACATCACTAGAGAGCTTATGGTCAGTTTGGTGTGTAGGCCAGAAAAACACTGCTTTTCTTCAGCCTGGGAATATTCTATCTACAGGCTGCCTTTATATACTACATTGGTTGCTGCACTATTACTAATACTGTTTACCAATCAGGCCCCAGTATATAATAGAGTATGACTAACAATAATCAATTGCTGAGCAAGGTCCATGCAGATGACTCATTAAGGCTAACTACTAAAAGATAAAAGGGAATAGGACAGGCCAAGCATTCATTCAGACATGCTAAGAGTGGGCACATCATCAGACTAAGCTCAAAATAGAGTTGGATACAGTCTGGAAACCAGTCCCCTGACAGAAAGCTACTGATATTGTGCTTGGCCTTTGGCTTTCCCTTTGGCTTTCAACCACAACATGACTCAGGCATTGATACTGGTAATGATAAAAAAGGGTCTGAGTTAATCAATGAGCATCTAGTGGCTAGATCACTCCTTTCATTTTAGCTCAACCTCTTGTTTATGGTCAACTCAATGAAAGGAGTTGATTGTGCATTTTTTGAGATTGTTTTCAGGTACAGCCCAAATTTTGAGGGTCACATCACCCCCCACCCCATTTCAGACAAATCAGCTTGTGGAATACAGTTCCCCAAGGTCTTATTACAATGTTAATACACTCAGAATGCATCTAATATAACATGCAGAACATAAAAATTTGTTCCCTTATATTAGTTGACTTTGCTTGTTTGCTACTGTACTACAGAAGATAGTCCATGGCAGAAGACCCTGGCATGTTTAATGAGAAAAACACAGGCCCCGGGAACATCTCGGCCTCAAATCCGCAATAACAGACAACATATGCAAAACATATGTCTTAAAAAAAGGAAATTCTCATTTTCTTTTCTTTTCTTTTTCTGCTATCGCACGTGTAACAAGTCGATACGTAAATTTACTTTGAGAAGCTGTCATACACCTCAATTAAGGGACTCCGATTGCCTTGAATGCTCAGAATTTTGCTGTCAAAATCTCAAAAATTTCCTCCGGCTAAGCCTCAAATCCGCAAAGTTGGGACTTAGATTTGGTCAAAATTTCCCTTCAAATCCGATATTTTGCTGACAAGGTTTCTCGGGGCCTAAAAACACTTGGTAGAAAATGACGTCAAGCGTTATTTGTCTGATAGCTCTAATCATAATAGATACAAATCTACAAACCCCCTTCTCAGGGTTCCTAGTTAAACCCTGGGTTTCTCGGAGAAAAGGGTTTCCAGATAGTTTTATTCCAGAAGAAATGCTTAAATGAAGAATTGAATGAATACCAATTGCAAGGACAACACTCTTAATCATCGCTTCCGGGTATTGGAGCTACGCGTGGATACCCATAAGATGACGCAAGTCCGCAAAAATACAGATAAAAGCTTTCGCAATGAGATGACTGGATATAAGGCAGCAATTTGATACTAATACATACATACATTTGCGAATTTGACTCCAACCATACGTCCCCTTCTCGGAAAAGGTAAAGCAAAAGTGAATAAAGACAAAGAGACGAGTCCTGCGAAATAAAATGGAATAGAAAGAAAACCGTGAATGCACAGAGGACCTTTGAAGATAGGCTTGAGTGAATGATGCTGACTGAAGGTATTGCTGAGCGGTAAAAGTCTTCTGTATCGTGGGTAGTACCCAAGAAGAAAAAAGTATTGGAAAAGAAGGGAGAGAAAATAAAATAGAGATGCGAGCAATGCTGTTGCAGGATTCAAATCCCTTGATCATATAGGACTTCTGTCCCGAGTTTGCGCGTGTGTTGCGTATGATTGGTATCAATCCATGTCCATCTCCATCTCCATACCGTCCCATTCGGGCTCTTTGCCCACAGCCTTGATATTGGTCTCGTCGACTTCAACTTCCTCTTCTTCCCAAATCGAGACCTTACGTCCATTGGCCCCGTAGCGCCCAGCGTACCTGGATGGGGAATGTTCTTCAATGTCGACGTCGATATCGACGTCAGCGAGACTTTCGTCATCACTACGGCTTCCAGAAGCTGAACCGGAACGAGAACGAGACTGCGAAGAAGCAGATATGGACGAACGGGCAGCAGATGGGGTGAATGAGACTGAGCCGGCAAAAGACGAGGGAGTAATACTACTTTCATATTGATAGGACGACCATGGCTCTGCAGTAGAACTGCGATAGCCTCTGAAGGAAGCAGAAGCGTTATGAGCATGGGGAACGGGGACCGGTTTGGATGCGGTAGGATCCGTTCCTGAACCGGTCGGAACACCCACAAGACCGGGTCGAAATTGTGTCACGTTAGATCCTCCTGAGGTTGCGGGAATGGAGTAGTCGTGAAGACGAGGACCATTAGAGGGAGAACGGTGCAAATTTCCGTTTGAAGGTACAGAAGAAGAGACAGGATGACTTGCGTTCCCTGTGCTGTTGGCAGCAGCGGTATCGGCTTTCGGCAGGGAACCACCAGATAAAAATGAAGGCCAGAGGGAACGATCCTCGGGGAGTGAAGAGGTATGAGGGGAAAGATGTGATAAAATAGCAGCGGCCTGATCAAAAGTGATCAACATAGTGAA
This sequence comes from Macrolepiota albuminosa, assembly GCA_027475525.1. Taxonomy (NCBI): domain Eukaryota; kingdom Fungi; phylum Basidiomycota; class Agaricomycetes; order Agaricales; family Agaricaceae; genus Macrolepiota; species Macrolepiota albuminosa. The sequence continues at coordinate 972,528 of JAMWFC010000122.1, forward strand.
AGGAGATCATCCAACGACTGCCCACCTCAAGTAACTGTACTTGCTGATGCTTGCTGAGGACAAACTTAGATGCTTCACGCCAATGCGGGGTATGCTCCCAACGATGCTTGATCAAACATGAGGGATGACGGTAGATCTAAAAATAGATAAAATTTAGTAGATAACGAGAAAAGCAACTGTAGACTCTAACCTTTGAACAACTCTCACATTTGTGATCCACACCACGTTTCCTGCCACTCTTCCCGTTGATTGGAATTGGCGTAGACTCGGATCCCTTGTAGTCCTCCGCAGCGGAACTGACCGATGGCGGAACGTTGCCCCCGTCAGTTAAAGGGGCCAAGGCGGGCCCCACATTGGACCCGGGTGCCCCATTCAATGAGTGTGATGCTACAGTAAAGGATGTCGTAGTGAGCTGCGAAGTGGGAGGCGAGGAAGACGAGAGTGAGAGTGACGACAAGGACAGGCCAGCAGCAGACTGCAATAAAGCCGGGCTGGAAAAAATATGATTAGAATGGAATCAGATCAATTGAATATTTAAAAGAGTAAGGAAGTTTCAAATTTCATTGAGTATTTCCATCAACAGAAAAAAGTTGAGCAATGAGGTGACACCTACGAGGGTCGGTTCGCCGCATCCCGAGCGTCGCTTAGCCTCCTCCTAGTCTTTCCTGTGGACGTTAGACGTCGGTGCTGCCTTGACGATGTGCCAAGACTGGAGACGACTGCAGATCCTTGATTGATAGTGTAGTTGCTGGCACCGGAGCCCACAGGGGTCGAATGCGACTGGTCTCCGATGGGTATTGGGGCGGCCCTGGCTGCCGCAAACGATAAAGAAAGTAAGCTAGACGCAGCGTCTGCTTGCTAGATGGATCACCCTCTCTTAGTGAAGGGCTGAAGCAGCCGGTGAAATTTTGACGTACACTGAGAGCAGCTTGGGAGGTCATGGCCGAGAGTGACTATTGCTGATAAGACTTAGGCGATATATCACAGACTTGGTATACAGGATGTTACAGGAAAGAGGAAGGAGGAGAGGGAGCTACAGAGAAAGATACAAGCGCATGAAGGTCGGAGACGAAGGAGGTATACAATTGGCTTGTGACATGTCCATAATTTTCATTTCATAACCCGGAATTCCCTGATTGAGCTATCTTGCCGCTCTTTCCGAATCCATCATGCATGCTTCGCAGCCTGACATATTCAGCCGTCTCTCGGTTTGCTCTACTAGAACAAGCAGATCTCTTAAGGGTGCTAAGCAAGCAATTCTCCTCAGTCAGGAGACTGGCTCGAAGTGCAAAAGATCATGGAGCAACGTTGACCGGTGTGACATCTGATCTATCAACTATGTGAACAAAAGAATCGTCGCCAAAGTTCCAAAACATCTTCCACTTTCCACACTCGGTGGGCCATACCTGAGTCTCAAGGTGACTTATCCCTGGCCAGTGAATGATCCCTCCTCTTACATTACAACTTTCCCAATTTTTCAGGAGCTTACAAATATACTTTCCTTATCATGGTCCGGCTTCAATATTTCGCAGTTGTTTGTACTTTTTCGTTCCTGGACTCATATGCTTCCGTGCCGTTCCATGCATCGAGTCGTTGATTTTCTCTCGCTGAACGTGGGAGAGGTACAAGTCTCCAAACTCAAATTCCCAGAAATCTTGATCCTTACCATGACCAAGACTGGTACGCCTATAAATTCACTCCAGTGGAATCGCCTTTGGATCAACGAACAAATTTCATCTTTGATCAAGCCAGTCAGGAGTTGAACATTGGATGCCGAGGACCGTTCTGTCGGTCAAATGATACGTATCACTTTCTCCGAGATTATCAAATGACAAGAATAGGACGCCGATTTCATGTCAAAGGTACATAGGTCTTGCTTCTGACGCATGGTAATCAAGAATGAATTTGTAGAAACCGACCGCACTTCGACCTGGTGAATCTTTATCATTCCGCCTCCACGTGACATTCTGTATCCACGCCCTGTTTGCATCAAGTCCCACTATTCTCACATTTTTCGAACCGTACAATGCTCGATTTCGGGAATGATCTGTAAAGTGACTCGTTGGATAACCAGAGGAGAATATGATACGTGGAGCGAGATCATGTCTGTCTCCATGGATGAAAGCTAATCACTGTCTGGAAGGCAAGGGCCTTCAGATGTATTCAATATCATGTGTAGAGGGCTAGGCCCCTCAACTTTACTCGGACGAATGAGAGAAAATTATACAAGATTTGGAAACAAAAGCCTTTTGGAACATTCGATAATTTCTCCCGTATCGAAAGTTCCATTTGTCTCTCTCATCATATGTACCTTTAGTTTCAGGAAGTCCAGGTTAAAATTTTCCACTTCACGTCCACTTGTAGCGTTATCAACCATGGCAGCTAGAACTATTCGACGCTCGATTTAAATAAGTTCAAATGACAGAAGTCGTTTCCCACGAATTCGAAGTCTAAGTCAAATGCTATTTGACCCAAATGGCTTCCTCAGCCCTTGAGATCGAGGCGGGCGACGAGCAACCAGTCGAGCCATGGCTCTTCCATATAATCAGAGATATTTTCTCGTTCTTCTCCTTCTCGTTTCCTTCATAAGCACTCTTTCTGTACCGGTGCTCCAGGAGGAGGCCTATCAAGCCACCTTCGGCTTTCCCGCAACAAAAGTTTATAGTTTGTCTGGTCTGCCGGTATCAAACTCTACGCGTTCGTTCTGGATCGATACTCCGGGTGCAAACCCATTGGCTAAAGAAGGGAGCGACGGGGAACTTAGCGTCGATGCGGATGTTTGTATCATTGGATCTGGGATGACGGGAGTTTCGGCTGCATACCATCTTGCAAAGGGTATGGAGGCACGAGAAAGCGGGCCGATTAAGGCTCTTATTCTCGACGCAAGGGACTTTTGTTAGTATTCAAGGTCCTTTTGTTGAATCATTTCTGAATTTTGAAATATCCAGGCTCTGGCGCGACAGGTTTGTCTGCAGCTGTTCTTGCAGGCATGTAACCATGCATGTTCATATAAGAAATTCAGGTCGCAACGGTGGCCACTTAACGCCTGTTCACTTCAACAAATTCGTGGAACGAGAGGGGCTCTTTGGAAGAGTGGAAGCTAAAAAGGCATACGCACTGGAGCATCACACTACTTCGGAGCTGCTCAAGATCGTCGAAGCTGAAAACTGGAAAGATGCAGTGGACCTTGTTTCTGCTGAGCACGTTCAACTCTTTGTGACTGAAACTCAAGTCGAACGAGCAAAGCTAGACTTCAAAGCCGCTAGTGAAGCGGGCTTGGACTTAGATAACGTTATGTGGCTAACTGAGAAAGAAGTGCAAGCTGTGAGTGCCGTTATTTCTTTGTACATGTCGTTCTGAGATGCCCTCTAGGAATACGGTGCTTCTTTCCCTGCTTTTACCCATCCAGGGAATAATTTGTGGCCTTTGAAGCTCGTCACCAAACTCTTCAAACTCACCCAAAAGCTCAACTCCTCCAAATTCGATCTCAAGCTTCATACAAACACACCAGTGATCGGAATTTCTCCCTCAGCCTCAGTATCGCGTCGTTGGTCCCTTTCGACGCCCCGCGGAGACATCCAGTGTTCCTACGTACTCCATGCGACAAATGCTTACGCGGGTTACCTCCTTCCCCACCTGCGCGGGCCAAACGGAATCGTACCAACACGTGGACAGGTCATTGCTGTACGCGCCGCCGTCCCTGCAGCGAATATCACCCAGGCATCGTGGAGCGGCAACCAGGGATTCGAGTACTGGTTCCCTCGACCTGTTGATACCACAGAGGAGCATCCTCTCATTATACTCGGTGGTGGCCGCGATGCGAGCGGGCCGTCATTTGAGACGAATCTGACGGATGATTCTATGGTCAATAATGTCGTTGGGAAGGTTCTAAGAGATTTCCTACCAGGTGTGTTTCCGGGGAGGTATGAGGAGGGCCGAGAGCCTGAGATGGAATGGGTGCGTGTTTTGTTCGGACTATAGTATGTCGGAACAATACTAATTGACCATGGAACTGTAGACTGGAATCATGGGCTATACGAAGATCGGCGATCCTTTTGTATGTTAAGTACAAGTGCCCCTACTGCACACTTTACTAAGTCGGAGCTCAAGGTGGGGCCAGTCGCCCATGTCTCTGTCGATGAATTCAAAGGTCAATATATATCGGCTGGATATACTGGTCATGGCATGACCCGTGCCTTCGGTTGGTGAGCCCTCACTTTTCCATCCTTTCAGTGCGTTGGACACTCATTGCGTAAGAACATGTAGTGCCGAAGCAGTCGCTGGAATGATTACTGGTGAGATACTTGGAAAGGCTTGGACTGTGCCGAAATGGCTTCCTCGGCATTTTCTGACGACGGAACGACTCTGAGAAACTTCTACGAAGCTCTCGCAGACCGCTTACGGCTTGCCTAGTATTGAGCTTTGGAGGTGGATGCTATCTCTAATCTCTGTGTGGGTGTAATCTTACGATTGCGACCACTAACTGTACGAGTTATTTACCTCTGTACATACAGCTTTCCCCAATTTACTTTTTCGACTCTTGAAGATTTATCATACCATATCAGTGCATAATTGCTAAACGACAGTGCTAAGCTGCCCTCGGTGTATTATTAACGTTTGAAAGTTTGTCTCTTTCAATGCTTCAAAGACTTTACAATCGTAATATCTCATCGATATCTCTCACCATTCTAGCATCTCCTTGCTGAAAGGTTTGCACGACGACTCCATCAAAAATTAGTTACATGCTTGCTTTGAACGGGGCCATCAAGCAGCCTCGTCTATACACCCTTCTTCATCCTCCACTGTAAATCATGTTCACTATCCACATACTTGCCTTCCTTCATCATTTCTTTCTTTTTGCTAGTTAATTCAGATATTCCTGAATTAATTAACCCCCGATAAAAATTTACGCACAAGTCGCATTCCACGCTAGATATGACTTCCACTTCCTCAGAGATAGATTGATACCAGGTCGAAGGTCGTTGTGCGACCTTGGATGTAATCGAGGAGACCATTGATGAGATGGATGGCAAATGGACTCCTCCACCTTGAGCAGTGCGATTTAAAATACATATATCTGCAGAAAAGTCAACCAGGCAGTGATAAGACGACAAGATGCATTGCATCGGAACTTGAAATACTGTATCCTTAGGTAATTATAATCTAGTTAGGGTCCATATATTATAACCACAACATGGATTTTTTCTGCATTCGAGGTATCCAATTCGACTGTGCATCGTACACGTGTTAAATTACTATTGATCCCAACTCATGTGGCTCATCCTTTGGAGCAAGTACTAGCCTGCTCTACGAGTCACTCATGCAAGCGCGCAAACAACAACCTCAAGCTTAGCTATGCACTTCGTAACTCCAAAGTTGTTCTCAAAATGGACCAATATCCTGAGAGCCTTCTCACGAAACGACTTAAATACACTGTCGTGCAAAGTTGACGGCGTGCATAAGATCCTATCGTATCGACATGAACGCCCTTCACAATACTGAGGCCATCTTCGATCTCCCGGTCCCACCGCTTACCTTAGGACTTCCTGTTCCCAATCCGACCCGTTCATTTTGGATCAACTCCCCTGGGGCGAACCCTCTTGCCAAGGAGGGTAGCCAAGATGATCTAACCCACGATGCAGACATTTGTATCATAGGTTCGGGTATCACAGGCATTTCAGCCGCCTACCACCTTGCCAGGGTTCTTAGGACCACAGAAGGCACGCCTTCAAAGGTTACTATACTTGAAGCAAGAGATTTCTGTAAGGCTTTGATCAATCTTGTTTTCATTCACAGGTACTCTTGCTGACTGAAGGCATATTTAGGTTCTGGAGCAACAGGTCTGTTACATTCTTCTAAAGCAAATTCGTGAGTTACTGATGACTGTTGCAGGCCGCAATGGTGGTCACTTGACGGCTGAGATCTTCGATAACTTTCTGTTTAGAGAGAAGAACTACGGTTCGGAAGAGGCCAAAAAAGCGCACAAGCTGGAGATTCACACAGAACGCCAGCTAGTCCAACTCATCAAAACCGAAGGATGGGAAGAAATTGTGGACCTGGTGTCTAATCACAGAGTCGGACTCCTTGTGGACGAAGAGGAAATTCGTGTCACTAAGGCAGATTACGAAGCCGCCAAGGCTGCGCAGGCAGACTTGATTGAGAGCGTGGAGTGGTTGACTGCGGCGGATGTGTTTAAGGTAATGACGTGCCTCTTGTCAAGATACCCAGCGCTCTAATATTCCTAACTTAGGAATACGGTCCTTCGTATCCAGCATACAGATATCCTGGTAATAACGTGTGGCCGCTGAAACTTGTAACTCAGCTCTACAAGCTTGCTAAAAGGCTTAACCCCGACCTCAAGCTTCACACCAACACTCCTGTGACATCCATATCTCGGTCTACTACTGGTTTTCGTCGTTGGTCCCTCTCTACCCCACGCGGAGCTATCCAGTGTTCCTATGTCCTTCACGCAACTAACGCCTACGCGAGTCACCTCCTCCCACATTTCCATGGGCCCAAAGGCATCATTCAAACGCGTGGACAAGTGATTGCCTTGCGCGCTGCGGCTCACTCAAGCAAGATTACTAAGGATGCTTGGGTTGTGAACTTGGGTTATTATTCTAAATACTGGTTCCCTCGACCCGTCAAATCGTCCGAAGGTAACCCCCTCATTATTTTTGGTGGCGCTCGCGATGCTAGCGGCCCGGGCCTCGAGGCGTACGTTGTGGATGACTCTACCCTCAATACAAATGTCAGCAGAGCACTGAGGAAGTACCTACCGCCTTTGTTTCCCGGGAATTATGAAGAGGGCCGAGAGCCAGAGATGGAATGGGTAAATATGTTCTAGAAAGCTTGAAATTCGTGTCCTAAAGAAGTCTGGCACAGACCGGGATCATGGGGTACACTAAAACTAGAGATCCGTTTGTACGTGTCAAGACCTTTCATTCTAGCAAACCTCAACAAGTAATGCCTATACGTCTAGGTTGGACCAGTTGTAGACCCCGGACAACCCCAGGGCGCAGAACATTACAAGGGTCAATATATCAGTGCCGGATATACAGGGCACGGGATGCCACGTGCCTATGCCTGGTATACCATATCTCCTGGTTCCTTTTTTACGTTTATGGCTGATCTGTATACAGTGCGGAAGCCGTGGTCGGGATGATCACCGCTGATCTAGCAGGTAGAGTTTGGAGTCCACCAGAGTGGTTCCCTCGTCATTTTTTGACAAACGAATGCTTGTGATGCAACGGATAATACCAGACATTGTGTATATTGGGTGCCCAATATAGAGACTATCATACAGAAACGGAAGAATGGGCATCTCATGAGAGGACTTTCAGTCCATCTTATTTACACCGCAATCCTTCACCACTTGATTGTTCGCTTTCCAGAAGGAGGTCAGCAAATTGTAGGCCCAACATGAAATAGAGCGATACAGAAAGGAGGAACGGGATGAGTGTAGCGTATATTTTGTAACGTGACTATAGCGTGACGTGGAACGGTTATCCGAAACCGCCACCTCACGCATACAACGCTCATCGCGTCTAGATTCTTTTCTTACCTGCAACAACGAGCAATCTTCCTGCAACAACGAGCAATCTTTCGAAGAATTGCCCGCTGAATGTGTCCTCATTCACCTCTCGTAATGGTTCCGAACTCACCTTAGATGAGTATCTTATCGGGGCAGGGCACATCGGACTCATAGATAGTCAGTACTCTGGTGCTCTGAGCACCACCCTTAACCCTCTTGAGGGAAATACTCACACACAACTCTCCCTTTGATTTGCTGTTGCTGTGAACCCTGAGTCACACGATTCCCCTGAGTGGAATATCTTGTCAAATCTCGAGCGTGGCAATACATATGCATGAAACTCTGGAGAAATGTGTATTGGATTGCATATATTTGATACTTCTTTTTCTGACTTGTTATATGAAACTTTCTAGTTCTTGTCAACAAGCTGGGGGTAACGAACCAGCGAATAAGTAAGTATTCGTCAAATTACCTTACATTCGTTTCCTAATAATACATATTCTTTACACCTTTTGCTTTTACCTAACGATCTCCTGTGCTTGAAGGTCGCGGACTAACATGAACATCACCGCCACTGAACAAGCAATACGCTGGAACACTCGTCGGAAGCGCTTTTTTCTAAGAGGCATTCTATGTGTATAATCGGTTTGGTGTAGCGTGTGGGCAAGTCAACAACATGTTGCACAATTACGCAGCGCCTCAAGGGATCCAGAGTGTCTCAATATATTGTCGTGTGATCGACTTCCTGATGTCACTTTATCCGTACTTCAAAACCTATCTTTTGTGATTCAAATGCACCTGAGTCACCAGAAGCCCGCTCATCTGGAGAACATTGGAAGCAAAACAGACGTGAAAGGCAATTTGTATAAACGCCCTTGATGCAATCTATCGACCCTAGCCTTGGAGGATAATTTCGTCCGTTCGATGATTTCCGCTGTCAAATTTGTTCGGGCTCCATCGCTGGCCTCGGGACGGAGATAGCGAACTAGGAGTTCATATGCGTAGAAGATGAGGCTGTGAAGAGATGTGATGACTATAGCCGCAACCAACAGCAAAAACTGTGCAAAGCGAGCGTAAATGATAAGCGTGAAGCCAATGGCATATATACACTCGAGTCACGAGGAATAGACAAATCCGAATTCCCGAAACATTGTCCTACTTGTTCCTGCCTCTTTCCATGTCCACTACGATGTTGGCTGCTGCCACGACGTCTAGGCTTTCAATCCGTGTTGCACGGCAAGCTGTTAAAGTCGCTGGACAGCGCCATGCCGCGATTTCAGCAGTCAGACGGCGAGATGTACGAGGAATGCAGTCTGCTGCACAGACTGAAAGGGTATGTTTACATTTCCATTTATATGAATAAAATTTATTCAACAACGTATATCAGGACACAATTACACGTTTGTTGTACTCGATTGGTACCAAGCGTGAGGTCGAGCGTCACCTTCGCATTTTTTCGTCTGCTTCGCATCCCTCTTCACCTGCCAAGTTTGCTGTCATCAAGGTCGGAGGCGCCGTTCTGGGAGAATTGGATGAGCTTGCACTGAGTCTGAGCTTTTTGTACCGTGTTGGACTCTACCCTGTTGTTCTCCATGGAGCCGGACCTCAGTTGAATGAAATCATGGAACGTGAGGGTGTCGTTCCAGACTACATTGACGGAATCCGAGTCACAGGTACGTCAAGATCTTACAATGTGAGAAATGTCATATCTTATTGTAATTTCAGATGCGAAGACGTTGCAAATTGCACGTCGTGTATTCCATGAGGAAAACCTCAAACTTGTTGGTGCCTTGGAGAAACTCGGAACCCGTGCTCGGCCCATCACATCTGGTGTTTTCACCGCAGACTATCTTGACAAAGAGAAATACCGCCTCGTCGGCAAGATTACAAAAGTTGACAAACGTCCTTTGGAGGCATCTATCCGTGCCGGTGCTCTCCCAATCCTTACCAGTCTTGCAGAATCTCCAGATGGCCAGATTCTCAATGTCAATGCCGACATTGCTGCCGGAGAGCTGGCCAAGGAGCTTGAACCCATGAAAATTGTCTTCTTGAATGACAAGGGTGGCATGTTCCACGGCGTCACCGGTCAAAAGATGGATGTCATTAACTTGGATGAGGTACCGACATTTCCTTTTTGACTGGAATGGAATTAAGCCGTTTGTTCTGTCCAGGACTTTGACAACCTCATGAAAGAGCCGTGGGTCAAGTACGGCACCAAGCTTAAACTCCGAGAGTTCAAGGAGCTTCTCGACTACCTTCCTCGTTCGTCTTCAGTTGCCGTCATCTCGGCATCTTCCTTGCAAAAGGAACTCTTCACTGATAGTGGCGCTGGTACTCTCATCCGCCGTGGCTACAAGCTTTTCAAGCATGACAACATTGAAGCCATCGGCGCGGACCGATTCCGTCAGGTCGTCCACGATCGTGATCCCGAGGTCCTCGCCGGGCTCCAGAGTATCACTGGAGTACTGAATGACCTCAACAAGACACCCTACACTATCTACGGCGACGAGCCCCTTGATGTCATCGCTGTCGTTTCCCATCCCGAAGGCGAGACTCCCGTCATGACTAAACTCCTGGCGTCACGCAGCGGCATCCTTAACAACGTCACGGACAACGTCTTTAATTCTATCAAGAAGGACCATCGTAGATTGTTCTGGACCACTCATGCGGAGGACGAGAATCGTGCTTGGCACTTTGAGCGGGCGGACGGAAGCTTTACAAGGGCTGGTAGGAGCTTGTTCTGGTATGGTGTTCAGGATGTCGCGGAGGTTGAGCGGATAGTGAAAGATTTTGAGGCCAAGGGAAGGATTGAGCGCTCGTTCCTTCCCGTTGGACCCTCTGCCCCGCCTCATCGTGCTGCTTCCGCTGCGGGTGCGGCCCCCGCTGGAGCCAAGGCTTACTCGACACTTGCTCGTCGCATCCCTGGGTTGAGGCGTGGATATGCGACCAGCGCTTCCGAGGGACCTTCTAGCACCGAGACTAAGCGTGTTGCGCTTGTTGGCGCTCGCGGATATACGGGTCAGGCGCTCACGACGTTGCTCTCCGGTCATCCTCATATCGATCTAACCCACGTCTCGTCTCGTCAGCTTGCCGGTTATCCACTGACTAGTTATACTAAACACTCTATTGATTACACCAACCTCTCTCATCAGGATGTTGAGCAGCTTGAGAAGTCGGGGGAGGTAGACGCGTGGATTATGGCTCTTCCGAATGGCATCTGCAAACCGTACGTCGACGCCGTTGATCGTGGTTCGGCGGAGCGTAAAGGGGAGAAAAGCGTCATTGTCGACCTGAGTGCGGACTACCGATTCGAGAAAGGGTGGACGTATGGTCTTCCCGGTGAGGGTCCTTCAGCTTAAATGTAATTGAATATGTGCAATTGAACAATGTAATTTTTCTCTTTGCTTCATTTGTACGATAGAACTATACGGACGAGAGAGCATACGTGCTTCCAAGAGGATATCGAACCCCGGTTGCTACGCGACGTCTGCACAGATGCTTATTGCTCCGTTGATTCAACATATCGGTGGACTTCCGACGGTGTTTGGACTGTCTGGATATAGTGGTGCAGGTACGCTCCCCGCGACCGACCCTGATGGTCGTCCGACCACTGTTCCCAAGGTCACACCGCAGAGTCTGAAGCATGGTGTAAAGCCTTATTCGCTGACGGATCATATTCATGAGCGGGAGGCTGGATTCCATTTGTCGGAGCTCCTTCCGTCGGGTGCGAGTCCGTTCAAGGTTGCGTTCATCCCGGCTGTTTCCCCGTGGTTCAGTGGAATCATCTCGACGGCATCTATTCCTTTGAGAGAAAAGCTCACTGCGAAGGAGGTTATTGCGCTGTTCGAGGAGAAGTACAAGGACAACAAGCTCGTGCAAATTATCAAGGAAGTCCCTGAGCTGCCTGCCATTGAAAATAAACATACTTGGACTGTTGGTGGATTTCAGGTCCATAGCGAAGGGAATAGGGTCGTGATTGTCGTATGTCCAAAGCTTCCTTTGTTTTCACAATGGTTTAAACTTTGCTTCTTAGGGCGGTCTTGATAATCTCCTTAAAGGCGCTGCAACGCAGTGCATGCAGGTTCGTGATTTCAATTGATTCGGTTCCATGTGTGTTGATCAATGTTGTTAGAATCTTAACCTTTCATTGGGTTACGACGAATATGAGGGTATTCCGGTTTAATAAAAAATAGTAGATTCTTCTCGGACAGATTTACCTTGGCCTGAGTATATAGATTACTATCTCGAGGAATCAGATGCACACACACATAATCAGGATGAGCTAAGTTAGCTGTGGTCCTGCCATGGCTTCGCTTGGTGCATAACACAGCCTTGGGACATGCCATCAACCCAAGCCGGCACGCCACCATGCATAAGCCAAACCAAGATCGGAAGCTTGTTTACTTTCCGTTCCCTCTTCCCTCGGTCTTTATAAGAGTAGCTTCTCTGGTCACTATCATCGTCAAAACCATGAGCAATTGTACACTTGGGCGCTTAAATGAATCGGGCCAAGTGATACACACAGCCAAATACTGCTGAGACGGATCTGATGCTCGTCTCTAGTATCGCCCGTTGCCCATACGACGCATCCTAAGATGGCCCAGGCTACAAGTTCTTCAGAACAATTACGACATAGACTAGGCATTCCACCAAATTTCAAACTTCCTGGTGACCTGAATGAGCGTCCTGTGAGGAACGTGAGTAAGGGCTCGTTTAAGCGCTTCCATCTCAACTTGGCAGTTTGTTAAATATCTTATGTTCTCAGGTCCCGCAACCAGCAGCAAACAAGCCGACAGATGCAGAGTTTTTCAGGATCACTATGCGCGGAGAGCGGAAGCCAAATACACTCTTCCTCAAGGACCACTTCTGCCGGGAAGGACGTCTTACGGAGGAACAGGCGCTGTTCATTGTAGAGCGTACAACGGATCTGTTGTCGCGTGAACCAAATATGGTAGATGTTAAAAGTCCTGTGACAAGTGAGTATGCGTGTTGTATCTCTTAAAATCTGGGTCTGACTCCGCCAAAGTTTGCGGTGATATTCATGGGCAATATGTGCGTCCAATTCTGTATCGAAAGATGTATATTAATTTTTACGCGCAGTACGACTTGATGAAACTTTTTGAAGTCGGAGGTACCATCGGCGAGGATAACTATCTATTTTTAGGTGACTATGTTGACCGCGGATGTTTTGGTATCGAGGTAAGTAATTCTGGCATTCTAGTGTTCTCGTCCAACTCCATTTTCACTTTGCATTCAGTGCCTATTGTATTTGTATAGCTTAAAACTCTGGTTCCCCAATAAGGTCATTCTTTTACGGGGTAACCACGAATGTCGACATCTCACGGAGTACTTCACGTTCAAACGCGAATGTAATTACTCATTTGCTCATTATTTCCTCCGTATTGATCTCCCCTAGGTCTTCATAAATACTCGGAACGCTTGTACGAAGCATGTATCAAGTCCTTCTGTGCGCTACCTGTCACAGCATTGGTGGACGGGCGCTTCTTCTGTGTACACGGCGGTATATCACCCGATTTAAATAGGATTAGCGATCTCGAAAAGGTACGTGTTTCTCGCTAGCCTCCTTTATAGGCTGATGCCTTGAAAGTTGGATCGTTTCCAAGAGCCCGGAAGTCGAGGACTATTATGTGACCTCTTATGGGCTGACCCGATTGCTAACTATGATGAACTTGATCCCGCCAAGTTACCAAAAGACCCTTTCGTGCAAAACGACACACGAGGCTGTTCTTACTATTTCACGTGAGCCCATTACCGGTCCGCTGTTTACGAATCCATTGACTGACATAGATTCAGCTACACAGCCTCATGCCAATTCCTTGAACGCAATGGACTTTTAGGCATAATACGAGGACACGAAGCTCAAGATGCAGGGTTTGTTGTGTCTTTTAACTTGACTAACTCGTCTGTTAACTCCAGGCTGATAGTTATACTATGCTTCGCAAAACACCTTCAAAAAAGTTCCCTTCCGTCATCACAATTTTCTCCGCTCCTAATTACCTCGACGTCTATCATAACCGCGGCGCTGTACTCAAATACTCGAACAAGAACATCACCATCCGCCAATTCAACTACAGTAACCATCCTTACTGGCTGCCTAACTTCGTCGACGCCTTCACGTGGAGTTTACCCTTTGTGGGCGCCAAGAGTGGGTCTTCTTCGATGGTCCCTTATTGACAAACTCATTGTGATGGCAGTAACGGATATGCTGCTTGCTGTTCTAAGCGTATGCAGTCAAGAAGAATTGTCAGAAATAGACAGCGAAAGCGGCGATGAGGCACTAGGTATCGAACACGGTATGACACCCGAAGAATTACAAAGACGGCGCCAGGAGATAAAGAATAAGATCATGGCGATTGGGAAAATGCAAAGGGTGTTCCAGATGCTCCGGTTCGTGATGACATCTTTCACTTTTTCTCTTCGTGTTTAAAAAAAGGCTTTCTGACGGAATGTTTTTGACAACAGAGACGAGTCAGAGAATGCAACGGAGCTTCAATTTGACGTTGATCTGGCGCGTAGCGAAGGACTCAGTGTTCACGGTACAGAAATGGGACGGTCAATCCGCACCTTCGACGATGCGTACGTTGTCATTGTAGAGCTGGTACCGTCCAGATTGCCTCACCTACCTTCCTTACAGGCGGCGTATTGATATGCAGAACGAGCGGTTACCGGAGCCTGCTACGCCATCACCTACGACGAACTTGTTTTCTGCGTCCAGTATGCGACGGGCGAGTGTAGACGCGGAGGGAATGACAATGGAGTATATGATTAAGAAGACGTTGGAAGCGGACGATTGTGACGAGGGCGGCGTGGTTGAGAAGATTGCTGATAGGATTGCGAGAGGTCGAGTGTTGGCAAGGCCTCCGTCGGGTTTGAAAAGACATGGTACTGCATAGAGGGTCATTGGGCCGGTTTGTACATTGTTTGCTACTGGTGGGACGTGTGTATTCAAAATGTTACATGTATTTTATTATCATACACTGCTGGCAGCCAAGACTTCTTATGATGGAAAAGTGAGAAAGAAATGATTGATGCTTTTTTGGGGCACATATTTCTGCGGGAAAAAGATATGAAACACCTTTTTCAAAAATGGGATCAAGAAAAGAGTTTTTCTTGCTTTTTCTGTTTGAATCAGTTTCCAGCAGTGATACATGTTTAGTTATGTTAGAATTCTGTGATGGGTCGGCAGGTTCCATCACAAGGAATAATAGTCGATCAAAACTGGATATAGTAAAAGAACATTTTGATACTCGATTCTAGGCTAGGGTTCCGCTCAAGCTACCAAGATATTAGGAACTTGCGGGCTTTGTGGAATCGCTTATGGTAACAATGCTGAGGAACAGTGAGAATTCCACCTGGAGCAATAGACTTACTTGACTTACGCGTTAGCTTCGACAACTTGATCGAAGATCTTGACTTTGGGAGGGGACCCAGCCGCCGGGCAAATGAGCCCTCCTGCACGCTTTTTGAGCGATGCACTGGTCAGAGAAGAGATGACGGCGAGAGAACGCTTCTGGTTGCCGAAGCATTTCTGGTGTCAGTGTGTCAGCGCGGGAGTCTCAACGGATAAAGTACGGCTAACCTGAAAAATTTCAAATGACTTGTTGAACAGCGGCACTTGAGTGTTCGCATTGAAGAGACCGAAGAAGTCAGCGTCTGCACCGGCGTTCACGTTCAAACCAGCGTCGACTTTGATACACCCGCCAAAGGAAGCACTGTCATCCACGGGATTCAACTTGGCTAAGGTAGCAGCAGGAGATGAAGCAGAAGACACGGAAGAAAGCGCAGAGGTAAAAGAATATGGAGGAGAAGGTTGGAAAGATGCCGCAGAAGATGCAGAGGAAGACGGAGCAGAAGACGGAGCAGAATATACTGCAAAGGATGCTGCAGAAGTTGCAGCATCTGACAGAGCAGTAAACGTCGAATATTGGTCAAGAGCGGTAGATGTCGTGGAAGGCACCTCTGCCGCAACGATGGCATCACGAGGCATGTAACGACCAATGGTCCTGAACCCATCACGCTTCGTCTTATCGTTGGTCTGGGAGGAAGCTCCGAGAGAGAGGTTTATCTCCGCAGAGGCGTCGAGGGTGAGGGAGATGCCGGCATCAACGATGTTGTTGAGTGCAGACACTTTTAAGTTGAGAGAGGGAATAAGGTGAGCTTGGACATTTCCGCTGGCTTGGACAGAGGGAGAGACAGAAAGTTGCAATGCTGACAGAAAGGGAAAGACCTAGATTGGTATGACAATGGATCAATAGATGGGAGACTTACGAGTATCACAGATAGTGAATGCATTTCCTGCGTCGTTCGTCTGATCGCTTTTGGGAGGGAAGGTCAGCTGGGCTTTGTCTAACTTGTAATTAAGGCCGACGGTCGTGTCTGCCTGAAGATCGAGACCAGCAGATGCCTGTGCGTCAACTTCGAAAGTCGGACCGATTGTGAGCAGCCTGTTCTGGTTGTCAGGGTTGAATATCGTTTCAAGCTCGCGTACACGTACCCTGGGAAGTCAAGCCCAGGGATCCCTAGCTCGAAAATCTTCAGTTTGCCAGAGTCAAGGGTACCCTGGAGTTTCGAAAGCAAACAATTATTTTAGTACTAAAGTATGGCATAAAGTGACGCACAGAAGCGGTAGCCTTCATTGTCATAGTGCCATTAATGTCGCCACTCATGTCTAAAGATACATTCAGTCGACTACTTTGTCTCTCATGATGAAAAATGGCCGCTCACTGATAATTAAGGAGAAGGCCTCGACGTTGGGTGGGATAATAGTACCAGATGCAGCAACTCCAATAGCTGCGACAGCATTAGCCTTAGCATCAACGTCGACCGTGAGTGAGGCTGTAATGGGTGGGCACGACAATTGCGCATTTAAAAGGTTGAAGTCCTGGTCAACGCTCAACGGAGGAAGAGCTTGGGAGTTGTTGAAGTTGAACGTATCAAGGTCCTTAATAGCTGGAAAGCATGTCAGAAGGTAGTACTTCTATCGTCTATGGAATCAACCGACAGTCAATGACATCACCGACAATGTCGCTTAAACCCCGCTCAATATTTTCTATGTTGTAGTTCACGCTGCGGCGAGTGGAATTCGCACCGGAAATGTCGATGTCAGCAGCAGCTCCCTTGACGTTGGCGCCCTGGACAGCAAAGTTGATTGTACCAGTCCTTCAAAATAATAGTTGTGTGTCAGATATATGGGCACAATAGACACTGAAGATGTTTACTTAGACGGATCAGTGGCATTGAAGTTGGTATCGAGAGTCAGAGCTTTAACCTGAGGCCGTTTGCCATCACGTCGAACAATCTTCATTGAGATAGATTCCGGAATAGATTGGTCGTCGGGAATCCAAGCGCGAGCCACCCGAGCAAAGGCACTCTTTCCACACTGTTTGATTTTATCATAAGCATCGAAAAGTTGTCCTTTGTCTCCACGTACATTTTCAGGCAAGCGAACAATCTTTCCTGCGGCTCCTGAGCCTTTATCGAGGTGAGAACAACCAGCGGCTGTGGAATCGTCGTCGCTGTTACAGACAAGACGAATATCTTGTGCAAGTTTATCCGGCGAGCAGCCGATGATATTCCATCCTGCAGCTAGCGTAATATCTGAGATAGCGTCCGGAGAGCCCCACTATTCCCCTTTAACACCGTCGAAAGATAAAGAGGAACCGGCGAGATACTCACAACTTTAAATGATCCAGACGAATTCCCTGCAGAATCAGGAATATCTAGGTTCAAGTGTTATGTGGTTACTGCTGGTTGTCCTCACTGGAACCTTACCATAGGAGCAGACGCCAGAAAGGCATGGTTTACTCCAATCATTCAATGCTCGTACAGCGCCAGCAAAAAGAGAGAAGAGAACAAGAGTTGAATGGACCATGGTAGATTAAAGCGAGAAATAACTATTTTCTTGAATACGGACCAAAAGAACGGGTGCGATAAAGGAAGGTCAGGACGAGACCCAATGACAAATGGCTGGTCGTCCACGAACTAGAAAGAAATGCGATAGGAACCGAAAAGCTTTCAACGCACCATTTATACTTGACTGGCTCCCTGTCAGGTAGTTAGAGTCTCGAAGTCTGACGCGTTGCCAGTAGCGATAGATTGATTGGTCTTGACATGTGTATACACAGTATACCACAGTAGTACAAGGCTGTTGCATCATGCAAATAGTATTGATAGAACGTCTTTGCAAGCGCCAATGAAATCTGCCAGTAGGCACAAATGATGAGGAAGCTGACAAGCCGTTTACGGACAAATCAAGCTCCTCAAGCAGAAACGGAGAAATTGTAGATATCAGCCTCTATGCAGCATTCATAAGCCAATAAGCTGCCGGGTGAAAACACATCTAATGTGTGCTCGTACAGCATATCATAGGTTCAGGGAAGCAGGCTGTCATGCTCGTTACCCGCTTATGTAAAGCTTTAAATTATTACAGGGTTCAATTTTGTGCTTAAGTTTTGTTCGATACCTGTACAGCTTATACCTATGTCTCAATCCCTGTCAATCTGCAACCTCTGCATATTGCAGTGCGCCAAACTGTCTAACGTATCCATATGCATTGTCCCCCGTTGTCTGTTGTTGCTTCACTTCCATCATCGGGATTATCATTCGAGTTACCTTCTGTTTCAACTTGCCAATGTCAAGCCTCGACAGTCGTTGCCATCATGACCACAGGCTCCAAGGATCCCTTTCCTCCAACTGAAAATGATCATCATTATGGCATCACTGCAAGCGACGAGTTTCACGACTGTCCATAAGGCATAGAGAGCACTCTTTTAGGGGTTATAAAAACTTCGATCGGAAAAACAGCTGATTATCCCAGTGTCGATCCAGTATATGGCGCAGGATATACATTTGTTTCCTCTAAAAGAGCC
This sequence comes from Macrolepiota albuminosa, assembly GCA_027475525.1. NCBI lineage: Eukaryota > Fungi > Basidiomycota > Agaricomycetes > Agaricales > Agaricaceae > Macrolepiota > Macrolepiota albuminosa. The sequence goes on from JAMWFC010000122.1 coordinate 990,951, forward strand.
ATGCTGCTAAATCACGTTGTGATATCACTTCACTCAATATGATACCTCTTCCGTTTTTTGTCCGCGATTCTTCATGCCCTCTGTGACTCAACTAAAGCTTTGAGCTCATCCATCCCTTGTCAACCTTGATTGGAGCAGTTTTTTGTGACTGCTGTGAGTGCGTATCGAATCAGATAGATTCGTCAAATCTGTCAAGTATCATCAACAGTCCAAGAGATTCTCTCGACTTATGAGTCTGTCGGAAAGAGTTTAGACGCATGCCAGCAGTCTGCATCATGGATTGTACCAGTATCATTGTCAAATGTCGGTGCTAAACTTTCTCCAACGTAGGCGAAGCTACTAGATGTGGATTTCCTGAGTCTCTCAGCGTCCGTCAGAAATTTCTCCATATGAATTTCCTGAATACGACTGATCAAACCTTTCCATGGTACGACGTTGCGAGAATGAGAGAGCATACGAGAGCGGATATGTCGGTTCAAATGCGTTGTCCTGGTAAATTTCAGGCATAAAGTGCAACCATTTGTCTGTAGCAACAAGGATATTCCTTGTCAGCACTAAGGTTAAACTGGAAGCTAGCTTCTCTTCTAGACAGCAGACATCGCCTCTGTGGTTTCTCATCCCACTTACTTTTTTGTAATATGGTTTATGAAATCATCCTGGCTCAGTTTACCCTCACATCCTCACATCCATCATCGGCATACTCCGTTCCCTCAGATTCCTCTTAATTCCGCTAGGTATAGTCACTCGACTTTCACAATTGTGGTGTCGCGGCTACTTGATGTATGCCGGAGTGTGGCGTATGCACCCCTGACTTCAAAAGCTGTTGAACCGTGCTGAACCCTCAAGATGACCTCCGTCCGGGGACTCTAAAGCCCTGGCCAACGCGTAATTATATTAGCAACAGAATTTATTTGTAGGATGTCTGGTAGCGTCGTTTCATATATGTACATAAAAATCATGGATCATCCCTGCTATTAGGGAAAAAGGAAATCCAGGGGCATCCTATGTATTCAGAAGCATTTTGCTCCGTACAGATGACTGGGACCATATCAGTTGGTCATTGATTAACCGTCAGAAGAACCGATTATCACATGGGATTATTCAGAACAAATCTCCTGGAAACATTCGCAAGCGGTCAATGTCGTCAGAAGACGTCAGAACAGCACTTTCAGATTCTCACGATATAAGAGTCGTAAACTGCACGAGCTGGCCTGAGCGCATGAGCGGATCACTCGAAAGCTCGTGATGCGAACAACGCGGGCATCATGAGGGAATTTCGCCACCGTGTATTAAGATATCTATCTCATCAGGATGGCCCCAAGGCTGTGTCGAGTTGAACATATATGGTAGAATGCAAACAAAAGACATAAGAAAGTTGGAACGTTATGTTAAGAAATTTTGATTTGTCTGCACACTTTGTTGACAATAACGTGGCGGAAGAAGGCATGAAGATTATCGAACGTCATACATACTTTCCCATCTTTTGGACTTGTATCACTGGTAGTAGTCTATTGAAAAAGGTGTGTTTTTGAAGTTAAGCAATGTTATATAGGGGGGTACATAGTTTATTCTCCCCATCCGATACTTATTATGTTCATATTGATATGTGTATTGAGGTTGATCAATAGCCCCCTTGGCGGCCACTTCCTTCAAAAACAAGAGTTATTGTCATCGTGGGTTCATAAATGCATTTGGAACCATATCCGAAGTGATGAGAGTTCGGGGAAGGCGGTCCGATAATCGGCAAGGTATGCACGGCTCGTTCCACTACAAGGCTGCTGATCTGGGCGCTATCAGCCGATCTCCACAGGTGCGCATCAGGAATGGACTGTGAATTGTCTGTTTCACATGCCTGATAGGGGTTCGACCATGAAACTAGGAGCAATGGCCAAAGATATGCGTTCCGAGCAGTATAACAACATTTCGTGAGATTGACCACCTCTATATAACTACCAGTATACCAGGGCTGTGGGGTGTTTCTTCTGTAGGCGTTTGACAAGGAACCCTGATATAGCCGTAAGATAAGAATCATTGCAAAGAAAATAATAAACGCTCTTACTCATGAAGACGTTATTTTCTGAGAACTTTGACATCTGTGTGAATATAGAATGGAGCATTGTAGAGGATCGCCCATTACTTCCTGTAGTCACAGAATCTGGTCGAAAGAGCTCGTGTATGAACACCTCACATGCTGCTGTCCAGAGTACCTGAAGAAACAGAAATTAAAAGAATATCCCGGAATAGACGTATCGACTCACTCCGATGATTGGGTCGAATCGGATAGAACTCGTGGGTGGTATATCGTGCGTCAAGAGACTCATTTCTTGGGCGGCTGAAAGCGCTTTCTGCCTAGCTCGTATCTTTCCTTTTTGGAGGTGCGGTAGATGTAGTTTAATGGTGGCAGCATGCGTCATCATTTGCATCATTAAGAGAGTGTCCATTTCCAAAGGTGTCACGTCCATTCCATCGATCATAGGAAACTGACTTTTGAACTGGTCGATAACAGCGTCGAGGCGGTTGAATTCGCATGGTTCCCGGTTGGAAACTTCGAGTGCATCGGCATTGGACGCATAGACGGTCGCTTGTTCTAAGAGGACGGCAGCCTTTGCGTGTAGCGCCATGACGGAGAACCCTTCGACATTTGTGCTGTCTAGGAATCCTTTGATAGTGCCGCTGCTCACTGACGGGAGTAGTTGCTAGTATCTCACTGAGCGCAAGAAAGGTGAAGAGGATAGGTCAACTCACGAGCTCATATTCAAACGCGTCCATGGGCCAAGGAGTGTCTACGCCAATCGTCTGGAGATCGTAGAACATAGAATGAGACTCTTGAATTGCAATCCAGGTATTGTTGAGGATGAGGACGGCCCAAAATGCGTCCACGCGTTCTCCCTCCTGAGTGTCATCGTTGGCTTTGGCTAAAGACGATAATTGTTGTCGCGGTGAATTTATAGGCGTTGATGAGGAAACCGTCGGTTCTGGAGTGCGGATTCGGTGAAACCCGGATGACAAGCAAAGAGAGACGGCAGCGTTTGCATGATAGTGGCCAGCGAGTACCTTTCCATGCATTAGATAATAATAAGAAAGAAGTACTTCAGCTTGAATGCTCTGATTGATTTTATGTGGGTGCGAACTGGACAAATCCTTCGAAAGATGATGAAGAGAGCTCCGCAAGAAAAACTTTTCGTCACACCCGTCGAGTGGAGAAGGGGAAAGATGAGTCCCCCATAGATACATGGCATTTAGAAGCGCAGGAGTGGGGCGGGAATAGTGTCCAATGGGTTGAGGTTCAATAAAAGATGCATGAAATCGCTCTACATTCAGAAAGAATCCGAAACGAGAGGAGTATGGATAGAAAATGTCAACCCTGGTTCTCTGTCAGCCAGTTGAAAATAGCAAGATTAGGAATCTACTCGCAAAGTAAGCCTGATGTCTACTGGAGGCTCTTGTGCGGGATACGGAGGAACAGATTTCAAACAGGAGCTCTGAGAGGACGATGGACGAGATATCGGAGAACTGTGTGCTATGTGACGTCAGAAGGGATAGAACCAGGCAAGTGATGGAACGAACCAGAGGGCAAAGTGAGCGTGGTGTCACTTTTGACTTTCGGTGGTGGAGAGTCGCCAGAGTAGGGGCTATCCAGGGGTGCTACAGTGGGTTCGGTCTTGTTCTCGAGCTGGCGGATGCAATTTTGCAAGTGTGAGATTCGATCCTCTAGTATCTGTGCCTGAGTCGGACCATGACCAGGATATTCGCAATCTTCAAAGGCTCCATTAGATCGCGCACACTGTCTGCAGGATGGTCGATCTCCATCACATTTCTAGAAGTTGGATGCCTTTGAGTAAGCAACCAACGACGACGATAGGAAAAGCTCACAATCTTTCGTCGCCTAAGTGAAAGGAATGGCCGTCAGCGCGTGTTGATCATTGAAGAAGAGATCCGGACCTGCAATTAATACATGCTTTGCCCTTCAATATCATCACTGTAGAAAGGTTGGAAATAAGAACACGTTTAGGCGCAAGGAATTTCCAACTTGGCTCTTTTCGAAGTCCAGTTCTATATAAAGGAGAACTCACTTTATCACTTGTCATCCATCGGCAGTATTTTGCCCCCTACTGCAGGGCCCCATTTGGGTATCGCCGCCAGTTGATCCCAAGCTTGTCTATGGTTCAATGAGGTAAGAAATCTGATGGGAGTATTAGGCTTCGAGAAAGCGAACCGAGCCGTCATGATGGAACCATGAGGATCTACAAAACGGAAACCATAGCAAACGGGCATGCGGACTCTCCAAATCATTATTTCCGCCACCATTGCGGGTGGTCGACTCACTGGCACGTGAAGTCGAACTGCAGTTTTCATCCGAAAATGGTCATCCATTTATGATGCATCATCATTCATCCATTACAGCTAAGATTGCCTGAGGTCCTTTCACGTGTTTCCGAATTCGCTTCACGATTTTGACCAATGCAGGTCCTTTTTCTATGGCGTCTAGAAGGGTAAGAAGTATCGCATTCGACGCGTAAAGATATATATTGGCTTTCCCTAAGCTCAAATGCCACAGGAGATCAGAAACCTGATCAAAATTGCAGAGAACACAAGCGAAGTCACACAAAACGAAGTGAGTCTAAACGCTCAATGTCTCAGAAATCAAGGGTATAGAAATGAAATAAGACTAAACAAGAAGTGTGCACCTCCTAATCCTTTCCCTTCAGTTCGGGCTGACGGGCGCAAACACTCTCTACAAACTCTGTTACAGCTGACCAGTAGCCAGTCTGTACACAAGTATCGTCTGATCCCCAATCAGTAGTAACTCGCCAAAAACTCGACGACACGCTTACTATGACCGCCATTGGCAAATTCCACGAACCTCGCATGTTCCAGACCAACCTTGTATTCTCGTCCTCCAGAAGTTTTGGTTTCGTCACGTTTCGCGACGACCTCCCACAGCGCACGCATATGTGCTTGAGGAACCAAGTCGTCTTTTGCGCCACTTAGCATCAGGATAGGAGTTGATGAAGGGATCAAAGAAACTTTCGAAGCAGAATCCCACTTCTGATGACATAAAAAGGAAAAAGGTCCCAGAGCAGGGAAAACATCAGGTACGAGTCTTGGTAGCGATAAGAAAGTATTTTCAAGGATGAGTGCATGGATCTAAGAATTTGTTAGGAGTTTTAGATGTTAAGCTTGGGGTGTAAGACAAAAAGAGAGGAACCTTGGTTGGATTGTGGCTCGCTAAGTCTATTGAGACAGCTCCACCGATAGATTGCCCATAAAGAATCTCCGAAAGTCAATTGCATACTTACTCAGAGTTATCCGAGGACATGGCTCACGATCTGTGTTTGAGCAAAAACTGGGTGTGTTGTCAGAAAGTCAAGGCCCGTTTGAGCATCGATTTTTAGGCCTGGGCAAATGGACAGTTAGACAATGCAGCTTGGGAACCACATTGAATCACCTGCTTCTGAAGGAGAGCCCTCGGACAGTCCGTATCTAGATAGACCCCTAAGTTTTCCAACGAACTTGTTGTCTCCATTTCTGAGCTCACCCTCGATATGACATCATCAATACATTACACCGCATATTCAGGTAGAATATTTTCGCCAATGGTATCCTATGGCCGTGATTGCCACCATTTCCGTGAAACATGATCACAGTTGGTCGAGTTGCTGCAAACTACTGGCAGTCTCAAGTTTCAAGGGCGCCAGTCATGCAATGGAAGTGTACCTCGTCATTTGTTATTGCATCGTCGTCTTCAGTGTGGACTGCTAGTTGCTTCTTCTGTGGGAAAAAATAGCATCTTAGTGAAACATTATCTGGGGTAACCAGCGTAAGATCTTCGTAGGGAATTCCATCGGGTTTGGGTACGTCTATGGCGTGGTTACTTCGAATGACTTCCGTCACAATCGCACCACGCACGGGTTCTCGAGCCCGGAGGAAAGGCTGAAGGGTATATCAGGTAGTTTTGGCCATACCAAAGAAGCCCGGCACCTATGCAAATGCAATGAATTTGACAGATTTCACGTTCCAGAAATTGTCGACATACCAACAGTCGATAATGTTGCCACGGTAGCAAGGGCTCCCTTTGATCAAGATACATGAGAAAGATGTGTGAACGCGAGTGCCAGGTACATACCTTTGCATAAGTCTCGAGACCCGGCATTATGTTGTAACTGTAATACCGACCGGCTACGTCTTTCCTCAGAGCAATACAAATAAAGCCAAATTGAACTCCTGTGCCCCGTGCTTGCAATTTCTCACTGCACTTCCATCGAGGTACTCAAAGATGCCACTCGGAGAATACTGACTGTCATCGCATGCAACTTATGTTCGCTCGTATCCATTTCAACTTCGAGATTTGTTGTGCTCTTACTCCTATCCAACTAACAAATTTTTAGTTGCATGAAACCTAATTTGATGCAAATCGACATTTCATCAAATTCTGAAGGATTTGATGCGCTAGTCGCTGTTTGTCGTAATGCGAAGGATACACTGCGAACCTTGTTGAGGCTGAACAAGGGACCAACTATATGACTTGTCAATTGCGCCAACTGAATCTTGTGATCTGCAGTTGCAAGAAGGTGGTCGCGTTATCTGATTGCCCCTGAACTTTTGAAAGCCCAAAGTTGGAAGCTTCCTCACTCAAAGGACTTGCGCCGCTCTAGCCTCGGAGAGTGACGGGATGAAAATTTTCTTCCCGTCGTTAAAAAACATCTGACTGGACTATCCTGAGAGCTTGCAACGCCATGCATCATGGACTGACAATAGGTTTACCCTCCATATTGCGCTTATGGATGTTCTCTCTTGCTATAGTTTTTTATTTGCTTCATTTGTGACCCGTAGTCGACCCCTCTTTATTTGCGGTTCCGTTTTTGGCAATTGCGTGCCTTCCTCTCTTTGCCTGATTACTGCGTGGTACTTACTGCGTACGCTGCCATACGTCCGGACCATGATGACAATGATCAGACAGGCTGACCATAGACTACTCTGGTGGCATTGATGACACTAACTCTGACATTACGCTAGCTAAAAAAAAGAACCAACACTACCAAGACCTTTTTTGGGTCCTTCATTGAGAATTGGTGGATACTCTTATTGTTCTGGTTGTGTGCTTGTGGTCTGATTGACTATGTACACAGGATGAGGGGACGTTAAATTCCTGGTCTTTATATTTCATCCTCGATTTTCATGGAACTTCTTCCCGCTCTCCAAGGAGAGCAACCTAAACATCGGATCTCAGACGTCTTTCTTGGCGATGTATCGACGTTTCCCAATATTGTGAAAATTTCCCAAGCGATTTTCCAGGTCCGTCCTTTCTTATTATGGAACCAGGCTGACCTCACCGATTACCTGATTGTATTCATGAGATATGGCTAATTAAATTACCGTCATAGTGCAAAGATGCTCATTCTCATCATAAAATGAATGGCGCAATGGTTGTTTAGCTCAGACTTGCATATTTTGAACACGACTTCATGAAGTCAGTCCTAATGCACTCGAGCTCGCGCTTTACGACTTTGCCAAGGACTACAGTGCTATTGTTCTCCAAGAATTATGTCTGATCAGGTAAGATAACTTGTATATTGCGCCATTAGAACCTCCTACACAGCTTTCACAGTGAGTACTCGCCTTTTTTCAGCTCGATCCAATGTTTCAGTGTGTCAAGTAAACACTATTGGCAGAAGTTTGTACGATAGAAGTTTTGCCATTACGTTTCTTCGAGTGATTCTCATCCCCCGAGACATCGTGACAGCAAGTCTTCTCACCCGAGCTCCACGCTGAGCTCCTATCAGATGGCCTATAAAATCTGCTTGGTTTTACTGCCCTCTTTCCAGGTGACTTACAGTCAATTTCCCTCTGTTCTGAGCACACTTTTCTCGCTCTGCGATCGTCATGCTCTTCTTCCGTTCCCTATGCCTGGTCGCTGCTGCTGCATCTCTTTCCTTCACATCTGCATCCCCCATTCAAGAGTCGAACGTTGATGTTGTGACTCAATCCCATACCAATGAATGTTCTGGCACTCTCCGTCAGGATGAAAACGTCGGTGGTGTTGACGTTGTAGGCGCGGAGAGGCATAGACATGATACAGGACACTTGGTTGAGGCGCGCGAAACTTTGCAATCTCTGCCTGATATCTTCTCCTCTGCAATGAATCAGCTATCGGGTGTCCAGGAAGAGGCTGGTAAGACGTCGTAGATTTTCGCGCTCCTATACTGAGATTCTCTACAGAGTCTCTCAGCAATAATAGAGAAAAAGACGTCGACAGTATCCAGATCCTACTTGACAAGGTCCAGGGCATCCTCGTCGCTGTCGTCGTCGACGTCAAGCTTCTCGGAGGGAAACCGACCAATGTCATTCTGGGTCAATGCACTGTCCTCGAACTCGCAGGATTGTTGTGTACGGTGCTAACTGTTAGTCTCCTCCGGATTGTGTGAATGCTCAGTGCCCGACTAACTTCTACATTAGTTGGTCGTAAAAATTCTTCTGGCCCTCATTTTTTGTGCGGGACCAAAGAGCGATATTGTCATTGGTATCATTGTCAAGACTATTAGGTCCGTGTTATATTTTATGAGCATCTCGGAGGCCAGAGTTCATATTTTTTTATAGTGTTGTCCTTTGCGAGTTGCTCACCATCGTACTTGGTCTTGTTGACGGGCTTCTCCTCATACTACTACCTCTCTTGGTAGGTATCATTGCCATTTTGCCAGGTTGTGGTCTTGGCGGTATCCTCAAGGTACTTGGCCTCTAGACATGGGGATACGGTCACTAGCACTTTCTTGTTGGCATTTAGCATTATATCTGAACTTTTTTGTCAGTACGCCAATTTTCTAGCCAATTTTCTAATGTCACCGACTTCGAGCTTCGGTATTATGTACAATATCATAGCGTTGTCGTCAGTCCGCAATAAACATTAGCTCAGTCTTTTCGTTGTTTATTTTTTTTAGCGGTGAAGGTGATGAATGAATGCATATGAATGCGAGATAATTCGTTCAATCCTAGAATGAAATCATGGCTTTACCGCAGGCCAGATCCTCCGACTTGGCGATTTGCCAAAGGGACAGAGCGGAAGAAAGCTAGCGAAGTGCTCGCACTTCAATGGACACGTGTCAGGTTCGTGTTTGACTGAGTCAGTGACTCTGTCGGACAGTTGGAGGTACTCATCAATCGACAGAACAGTCGTCATCGAATTTTCGGTAATACCAATCTAAGGGATCGTTTGACCAAGCTTCATTTGTGGAGTCATTGAGACGACGGACAAGTGCATCAAGCAAAACATCTTTGAGGCGCTTGGAGAACCGGCCCTAGATGACACGAAATAATAGTGAGCCTCAGAGGCTCGCCTCCAGTTTGCCTCGAGAAGTAAGAAGAGCGTTGGTTGTGCGACGTGACACAGCTGTGACGCACGATCTTTGTTCTTGTCAAAAATAGTCGCGGTCCTGGGTCGTCCAGGTGCAAAGTTATCAGCTCTTCCTTTCGAATGCTTACCCTATATGAGGGATCCAATGGAGATGATGACATCATGACATTCGAAGAATGAACGCTCTACGTTAACGTCTTGGAAGATCAATTGACATTATAGACTTTGTGGAATTTGATTGGCTTCATTAGGTCCTTCCAAGGTCGATCGAAGTATCAGAGGTATCATTCCATGAACTTGTCAGGCGAAAAGAGCTTGGTTACGCCACCTCACCGCTGACATATGCCTCGAATACTGTGTTTCCCTCTACACAGCCATCGTTGGTCCTTGCTTGAACGCAACTTCAATTGGGACTGTGGATGGCTATCTCCCAGCTACTTGAAAAGGCATCACGGGCAAAGTAACATAACTGCTTCATGTACTCTGATGATCTCAATTGACTCCGAGTCTATTTGCGCCAAGTTTTCTCAATAACGTTTAGCGTCCTTACACCATTGCTGGTTCTATAAGTAGAGAATTATTTTGCTTTCTCCAAATGATCGACTGACCTGTATTCTAGATCTCGTATCTTGACGAATATAGTATTTTCCTCTCTAATTGCACCTTCACCGTCAGATAGATGTAAACCTTGTCATCCTTGATGCTCAAACTGAGGTCTAAAAGTGCGCTCACGCTTCTATGTCACCATACATGGTTTACATAATTATTGCAGAAGCTGTTTCTCAACGTGCTTTCGTCTTTCGCCGTACGTTTTGAATACGATACTGAGATGATTCGCTGTTTGATTCAGAACTATTCCCCCGTATCTCCCTTGGCCCCTTGGTCCTCATGTACTCCCAGGCTAACTATAACACTAACGTTTACACAACGTTGATGGATTATCACACGTTTGGAAACAAGTGATTCTTCCTGTGAAACATGACAATCTGATGCCAGTAGACTTTCCACGAGGCAGGGTCAAGGGGATGTTTTTCTGTCTCCGACGTTCGTTGACAATCTAAATCGACTTAAACGAGTCCAAATCTTCTCTTTCGTGTTGTCACACTCAACTCTGGATGTCGTCCCGCAAATCTCTTCTCACCGTCGCGGTACCCGTGATCACTCTGCTGCTCCTTAACCTCGATTTCCCAAGGTCGAAACCAGCCCTGTGGGAGGGATTACGTTCTTGCGATGGTCCATCTTCCTTCCCCCAACCTATTCAAAGTCAACAATGCCACGCTTGAGAATATCCTTGCCAAACTTTGTGAATGCTTTATTCAATTTGACTTGACCTGAGGTCGTTGTTGGTAAACAGGTTCCGCGCGTGCCTTGAAGCGCAAGTCCAATGGCAAAAAACTCTCTTGAGCTGAGGTAGAGGTTAAATCCTTCTTTACGCGCTGTTAGATGGGTCGAAGTTTCATCGTCATTCAACAGACTACACGAGTCCGTTCTTTCGATTGGCAAACTTTGCCAAAATTTATTCTCAAGACATTTCCTTCTTGCCCAGCATACTCAAGGTACATTTAACTTTATCGGTTCCGTTCTGTAACCTTGGTTCATCATAGGATCAGGATCAACCTTGGGCTCGCATAAATTCATACGCTTTTTTCCACTGTTCTAACGTGATTGTAATAATGGACTTGTTTGTTGTCCTTCACCTTGATCTTCAGTTGAACTCTCCGAAAGTCGGAAGCTATTCTTATTCTGGATAAGCTCTCCCCCTACGCCTTGCCGGCGGGAAGCCGCTGAAGCCGTTGTTGGCTTACAAGTATCCTGCCATCAAAAGCCTACTTGACTTTGAGAAGGGGCTGCATGCGGGTATAGCTGGGCGATAGCTATCTGTGAACCCCTGTCCATGCGGTCGCAGAACCTTGTCAATGTTCTCTTTGCAACACATTCAACCAAGTCGTTTTGTTTACTCTCATCAAACTATAAAGGGCTGTCTGGCATCGATGAGGTGGAGGCAGTGGGCACGTCTTTGGATTTTCCTCACTCGTTCATAGTATCTCAAAGGATCTCAAGCCTCGGTGACGCGCCGCATTGAACAGTGTGTCATTTACCTCAAGATCTTTCCTCTTTTGATGAGAGTAATGAGCAAGTTTTTGAGCTCAAAACTGACAGTTTTCGTTTGAATGGGGAAGTCTGTCCGAGTTCTCAATTATTCCTTTCTTTATGATTCCAATAGTCAGCTTCTTTTGTGCTGGGATGTCATGCATACTTGAGGACATGCGAAGAATCAGAATGTCTTTACAAAAAGAGCTTGAATGAGGAAAGCGGATTCTTGGACCGGTGGCTTGGATGATCTCGTTCCTTGTAATATATACTTTTTTTCGTCAATCGATGTATCGTAGCCGACATCACCAACACGTACGAATGATACCCATAGCGAAATATGCCTGAGATTTTCGCCGTACGCGTGAGAGACCTCAAACGACGCTGTGGTTCTCGATGCTGTGCTCGAGCGTTTTGTCAAGGTCAAATTTGGCTTTATGGATGGATGACTAAGCAAGACCGAAGTCATGGTCACCGATAACAGCCACTTCGCCTTGTTCACGTTGCCGCATTCACTATCTTTAAACCACAATCTCTCTAGACTATGATGGCTCTACCCAAGGTATGTTGTTAATTCTTAATGAGAGAATGAGAGAACGGAGAACACGAATGCTGACTTCTTTGGGTCTCACAGCGGATCGTCAAGGTTCTTGTTGTGCACACTCGAGGTGGCACTAGGACCATACTCATGTCCTTGATTTCCTAGGAAACTGAAAGGTTGGTGGCAGATCCTGCGCCTGGAATAACTGCACAACCACACGATGACAATCTCCGGTATTTCGATGTGACGATCGAGGGACCCGGTGGGAGTCCTTTCGAGCGTGAGTCGGGTTTCTTGAAATAGGCGTATTCAAAGGCTGAGATTAACTCCTCTTAGGCGGTATTTTCAAATTGGAGCTGTTCTTGCCGGAAGAGTACCCCATGGCGCCACCGAAAGTGAGGTTCTTGACGAAAATATATCATCCAAACATCGGTGCGTGGTGGGTCTTTTTTGCCCGTCTGGAGGGTTGAGTGTTTGGGTTCAGATAAACTCGGCCGCATCTGTTTGGATATTCTGAAAGGTGAGTGGGAGAAGTGGAGTTATGATGGAGTTATGACCACCGACACCGTGTTTTCATTAGACAAGTGGTCACCTGCGCTCCAAATCCGCACGGTGCTGTTGTCAATACAGGCGTTGCTAAGCGCTCCAAACCCCGATGACCCCCTCGCGACAGATGTGGCCAAGCACTACAAGGAGAACGAGAAGGATGCACAGCGGGTGAGCAGGGAGTGGACACACAAATATGCAAATCTGGACTAGATTGACATTTTTGTACGATTGGTGTTTTGTAAATCATTCGAAAAGAAGCTATACAAAAGAGGAGTAAAAAAGTCGGAATACTTATTAGTTACACTGCGGCGATAAGATGAAGATGCCAAGTATTTATAGATTGGTCATCAGAAGATTTTGTACCCCAGATTTGAAGTCAAACGGGTGTGCTTCTGGGCCTTTGCCGTTTTACTTCGAATACTGATGGTCAAGCCATACCCATGGTTATTCTTCGTTCTCCTCACCTGTAACCACCATCTCTTCACGTTATATACCCTCTAGTTCTCTGCTTTCTCATGTCCACTCTCAACTCAGACGTCTCCTGTAACCACCATCTCTTCACGTTATATACCCTCTAGTTCTCTGCTTTCTCATGTCCACTCTCAACTCAGACGTCTCTATGCTCTCATCAATGAGGCTATCGCTCTCTACCAGGCAACTGACCTCGACGTTGTCCTCAGTCTCGCCTCTACCTGTCGTGTCATTCGTCACGCTGCGCTCTCTGTCCTCTTTGCTCAAGTACGCTGGCCTCATGCCAACAAACATGACGAGGAGTCTGGCCTCCACTTTTTTCCAGCCACCCTATGGCCGTACTTCAGGTAAGGAAATCTTTGTTCATGACGATCACACAGTCTGGCCTCCACTTTTTTCCAGCCACCCTATGGCCGTACTTCAGGTAAGGAAATCTTTGTTCATGACGATCACACAGACTGATGTACTGAGGTTCTTTGTAGACGCTTCCAATTAATATGGCCTGAAGACTGGCCCGAGACAACTCCGCCGCGTTGGGGTGACAGGTATTATGTTGGTGGTGACTACAACCCCCGCCACATTGATAAACTTGTCGCCGCACTGCCTGCTATGTCCTCGCTCTCGAGCTTCTATCTAAGCTGCCCGTTCTACCCCCCGAACTCCCTGCTCAATGCTCTGATCAAGTGCCGTTCCTTGAGGGACCTGTCTATCAATGAGACGCCACTGTCCATCTCCATGTCTCCTCGCGTGCCAAACGGATTCTACCTTGATCGTCTGTCGATCGTGCCGGTGGCTGAGGCTGTACGAGCGGGCGATGGCCCATTCGACGGACGCTACGCCGAACGGACGTACTATGTCCGGGAGTACCGCAAGAAATACAAGAACGACGTCCTAGCGCGACGCGCAACGACCGCCTTCCTCTTTGAGGTTGGCAAAACCGCGTGTCTCCGCCACGTGCAGCTTTCCACGGACTTGTGTACCCTGCAGGCACTCGCAGAGCACCACTGGCCTGCCCTAGATACGCTCATTCTTACAGGTCATGCCCCGCGGGGAAGCGGGGAGCTGCTCGATGTGATTATGAAGATGCCTGCCCTCCGTGAGCTGAGGCTTCTCTTCGCGAAAGTGAAGGGCGAGCCGGGTTTCCGAATTTTGCCCGATGATCCTTCGTCCCCCACTGTCAACGGCAGCCCCCCGGTGGTCCTGAGGCAGCTCAAGCACCTCGCGGTGTCCAATGCGTGCAACTTGGAGAATGTGCTCCATTATACGACTGGCCTGGAGCGTTTGGCGATTTTGGCTATCATCGATCTGCCGCGCGTGCCTATTGCGCTGAGCCGGGCGGAAGTCGACAGAATTTTGTGCGATTTGGCGGTCGGGCATAGACTGGCCCCGAGTAAGTTGAGGCGGCTGCGGATTATGATCGAGGATAAGGTCAATCCGGATTTGTGCAGCGCGATTGCGGCACATTGTCCGAACCTTGAGGCGCTAGAGATTGAGCTTTGCGGGTACCATGATGGCAAGTCCATCCATGCTTGGGTGAGTTGTCCTTCAAACCCACCACCACAGAGATTGAGCTTTGCGGGTACCATGATGGCAAGTCCATCCATGCTTGGGTGAGTTGTCCTTCAAACCCACCACCACAATCCCCATCCCCATCCCCTTCTTCTTTTTCCGCTTTTCAACCGCAGAGTACCTGTAGCTCACGCTCGTGTTTGCCGTGCGTAAAGGAGGAGTTTTCGGACGCCTTTGTGCCCATGGCGCTCATACGTGAGCTGAGGATTTGTATACAGTTCCCAGAGTTCGACGACATGGATACGTACGAGCCCTGGCGCGCCGCGAGGAAGGAATGCTGAGGATTTGTATACAGTTCCCAGAGTTCGACGACATGGATACGTACGAGCCCTGGCGCGCCGCGAGGAAGGAATGTGCGAGGTTCCTCGCGGGTAGGATTCAGAATCTGCAACGGTCGGGTTTGAGTATAGGAAGAGGACCGGGGCCCATCGGTTCGAGATAATTGGCTCGAGTTTGAGGTGGAGAGGGATAGTGGAAACCGCGTCGTGTCGTTGAGGGAATGTGGACCCACTTGGTACCCGTTCCCTGAGGTTTGGATTCCTGTTCCCGCGCAGAATCTTGGTGGGTAAGATAGGACAATGCGGAAATTTTGTCTTGTTCTTTTTTTTTTTGGATTCCTGTTCCCGCGCAGAATCTTGGTGGGTAAGATAGGACAATGCGGAAATTTTGTCTTGTTCTTTTTTTTTTTTTCTTACTTCGATTAGTTCTTTTCTCTCTGTTTTTTTTTCTCGGTTTGGGCTGTAGGTATAGGCGGCCGTGCTGTTTTCTGATAGTTTCAATATGTAGTCCTCGCTTTAGTATTGTACGTATATTTTTTTCTCCTTAGGCACACACGCATCCTCATTTAGACAATTCATGGTTGGTACACATCGCATACATACTATGTTTTACTTTTTTTTTTTTGGGAGTAAAGTTTCGAATTAGACTCGTTTTCGGTCAAATCGTACGAGCAGGAATCAAGGTGGCGCTTTCATACGTATAAATAATTTGTACTTGGTTTCGAAGTGAAGATCGCCGAATGCCGCAAACGGCATCTTTTGACGGCGTTTATCAGAGTGGTGGCCGAACAGCACGCAGAATGATTCTTTTAACTGCGCTAGCGGAGGAAATGGGGTGGGGAGAGGTTCAAGCATGGTCATCGTGGTTCGCAGGGTTGAACTAGCCCAAGTAAGGAACATGTAATAAAGAAACGCTCATCGTGGTCACGCAATTTTGAGGGTGCTTTTCAAGGCATCAGCTGCTGATAGTACCACCCAGTGCCAACTCCCATCATCATGCCGTTGTCGTAGGAAACTGATTTTTTTATGTTCTAAATTTGTAGTTCGGCGGCTGATCGCTCACAGGGGCACCCCAATTGCTAGGTAAGAATGGACACATTGCACATATGGGTTTCTCAGATCTGCTGTGTTTTCCCGCATGGCACGACAATGCATCTATATCAATGCCTGTTGGATAGCCCTATGCCTGCCAGATAGAGCCACATTCATGAGCGGGAGCGAGTTGTGTCGGCTGCGGGCGGATGGATATACGTGTTTAGGAGGGAACTGCCGCGGCTTTCGAGAACCGCAGGGAAAAAATTCAGGATATTGGTTCATCTCGCACAGTGTGTACTACGATGGAAACAGCCATTGCTATCGTTTGATAGGGGGTTGCACCAGGACGCGATTAGGGTTCCGCACAGTGTGTACTACGATGGAAACAGCCATTGCTATCGTTTGATAGGGGGTTGCACCAGGACGCGATTAGGGTTCAGGACTGGCAGGCTGATCAATTGCATTGCAAGGATGTATCTTATCATTATGATTTGTGCATGAGCTATCTGACAGCGATACACATATCTGGAACGAGACTAGCAGCGAGGGGCTCCGATATGCCGCACGAGACAGTTAAAACGGTCAGCAATGTCTAGTCTCGGTGGTTGCGGAGTGTATATATTTTCCGCGGAAGGTGGTGAATGTGTTGGCTTATGTCAGCGGATAATAATACGACACGGCCAGAACGGTCACGGACATCGTGAGGCTGGGTCTGCGAGCAACCACGATGTCCTCAAACTGCCCGCCCCAGCTTCATCTTGAGCTCCCTCCAAATACAACCTCCTTCAAGCGTTCCTTTGACCAGTTTGGCTTTGATCTAGACAGTCCCCAAGGGGCCTCTGACGCCGCAGGGGCCAGTGCCAGCGATGGCAACGATAGAAACAAAAGGGCAAGGAGCGCAAGCAGCTTCTCAGACGACGAGGGCTCTATTGCCAGCTCATCTTCTTCTACCCTAGCTTCGGGTTCCAGCCCGATAAGCGGCGACTCCTCTACTCCCGGCGACTCCATGAGTTCTCACCTTGCAGTGCCACCACGCCTCGCTGCAGTCCCACATCTGTCTCTAAATCTCGCTCGCTCGTCTTTCGAGCCGCCACGTCTTCCAACTCCAGAAATACAGGACATTGACATGAATGATAATCCTCTGCGTGAGCCTGGGGAAGCTGAAGAAGCAAGCCCTGCCTCGCAGGCAAATACT
Source organism: Macrolepiota albuminosa (assembly GCA_027475525.1). NCBI lineage: Eukaryota > Fungi > Basidiomycota > Agaricomycetes > Agaricales > Agaricaceae > Macrolepiota > Macrolepiota albuminosa. Next base: position 1,008,029 of record JAMWFC010000122.1, read on the forward strand.
CTAAATTTAATTTCCGTTGCGTCTACTCCTTCTCAGGCAGAGGAGAATTATCGGTTGTCTTTGGAGCGGTTCAATGCATTTGACACACAAATTGCTGCCCTGCGAAGATCACATTCACCGAGTCTACCACGCTCGCCGACGCCACCGCCTGTCCTCCCGCCGCTCGAGCTGCTGGGAGAAGAGGCCCCAATGAACACTAACAGTATCTCATTCCTCCACCCCCCTGCGCAGCCCTCGCCCCCTTTACCACATTCTCTTTATAGCCACGGCCCGTCCAGGAACCAGCAGCCGGGATCTAGAAGTACCAGCCGGAACGAGCCTTTGCTGGATGATCCCAGACGGCTTCCACATGAAACACATACCCAATCTTCGTCACTAGGTGAAAGCTCAGCTGCCTCGCGAGGTAAGCTCGTTTTTGATCTTACTTTTGATCTCAATCATGTGTTGATTGTCATGGATATCCAATTTGGCAGACCTCACGGACGGTGGTTCTCGGACGGATGAAGAGTGGAATAGGATTACGCAGAACGTCAGATCTCCAATTTGGCAGACCTCACGGACGGTGGTTCTCGGACGGATGAAGAGTGGAATAGGATTACGCAGAACGTCAGATCAGCTAGGGGTGACGGCGTGTATCGGCGTGGTACGCCGTGGTCGTTCTGGCCTGCCCCGGAGAAGGAGCAGATGATAATGACAATGGAATTGAAAGCGATGAGGAGGAAGAGGAGGAAGTCCAGGAGGTACTTGAGCAGCCGAACAGTTGGAGTAGTCCGGCACCACCCACGCTTGGCGAGCTGCGATCTCCATCACCCTTATTTAACCATCTCGACGATCTCGATCAACAGCCGCCCCCTGTCCTTGCACTACCTCCACGGCGAGCCGATGAAGACGCAGCCCCGCCAACTTTACCGCCAATAGAAGATCAGGTGCTGTCGCATCCGTGGGACGTCCCGATGGAAGAAATGTTAGAGTCTGTGTGGAGTCGATACCCGGGCGACAGGATGCCTCAGACAACACAACAGTCACAGCCCCACCAGAGGTCTATCCACCCTCCGCCTCCGCCAAGAATTTTTATCCCAAGTGGGTTTCGTGAACGTGAACGTGAACAGACGCCCGCAGAAGACAATGTCTCCATTAGTGCTACGACGGGATCTGCATCCGACGTTGCCTCCCCGGTGCCGGGATATGCACACGTACATCCAGTCCCTGCGCCAACTTATGATGTAGCCTGGCTCGACCGTGAGGAGCCATGGTACTTCCGGGGTCCCGAACAAGAGCCCGGACCGTCGTCAGGACGGGCCTCGAGAGGTCCTTCGGGCACCCACGCTCACCCTACTGCAACCATGAGTGCCAATTCTCATTCTGCTTCAAACTCCAACTCCGGTTCCAATTCTCATAACACTGGTGAACCCTTAAGCAGTGCTTCAGTGGCGCCGCCGCCGACGGTCAGTCCTTCTATTCTTGATACATATGCTGCCTCGAGGTTGCAGGCGCTACAGGGGATTGGGTCCGCGCTTGAGGGCATTGGGCAGGTGCTGAGAGAAAGCGAGATGACCCTGGCGCCGTATCTGAGGGAGGGGAGCCACAGCAGCGGTGGCAGTGCGAACACGAATATCGGTGGTGGGAGTATGAGTACGAGCACGAGCACGAGCACGGCGAATGTGACGGTGGGAGAAAGTAGCCGCTCAAGCAGGTCACCGGTGAGGAGCGGTGCAGAGGGACGAACGAGTGCGTGGAGATCAATTCCGAGCAGTGCGAGTGCGAGCGGGGAAGAGACTAGGCAAAGAGCGGGAGAGGAGCCTGTGCGTGGTGCGGGGATGATGAGGATGAATGTGCCTGTTCCGTTAGACTATATCGAGCTCGGTGAGTAGTGTATTTTCCCCTTATTTTTCCCCCTACTCCACATCTTTGTTCATGTATCTTAAATTTCCTTGTTTCGTCTAGATTGGCCACTACCCAGTGCATCTTCAGAGTCTCTGCTCCTTCCCGATAGTATATTTGAAAATGACACAGAGGACTTTAGGAATGCGGTGGAGAGAATGAATAGGCGTTTTCCCTCGACGGCGGCAACGGAGTCTTTTGAGACGTTGCTCCCCGACAGCACGTCTGAGAGTGAGACAGAGAGCTTTAGCGATGCAACGGAGAGGATGGCGAGTCATGCGTCTTCGGCGCCGCCAACAGGGTCTCTTGAGAGGTTGAGGCAAAGAGCGGTTGCTCTACAGGCTGCTGTGCGTGATATGGATGAGCGGTGGCCCGACAGGAGCGGCGGGATTAGTGGAAACGGACACATCGACGAGGAAATGAGTGGGTCACCACATCCTTCAACGAGGTTGTTGGAGCCTGTCGAGTTGTTTTTGTCCCCCTGGGGTACGAGGAAATGAGTGGGTCACCACATCCTTCAACGAGGTTGTTGGAGCCTGTCGAGTTGTTTTTGTCCCCCTGGGGTAGTTTTCCCTTCGTTCGAGGGACAGGGAAGCTTATTCTTTTTTTTTCGGTTAGACAGTGCTCCTGGTATCTCGAGTGGACGTGACCGTGCCCTCCCGACGAATACGTCGATGTTGTTCAACGATGGGCCTTCCCCCTCCCCGTTGTCGAATGATAACCAGCAGTCAACATCGACAACGGATCGAACGTCCGTTTCTGGCTGGAGGTCGGTTGAACCTGTAATTCCTCGTGTTCGTGAACCACCCAGTCGAAGTCCGGAGAGGGAAAGAGAGATTGAACGAGAGAGATTGAGATTGAATGAGCGGCCGTGGTTGAGGGCTCCACCACGCACGAGCTCAAATTCATCGCCGCTGCTTTCGGGGACGTTACTCAGTAACCTTCGTGCACGCCCGTACGTCAGTCAATCGAGCACGCATGCTCATGGCCATTCGTATTCCCAGAACCACTCGTCTGCTTCGTCGCATTTGCCGTTGTCGTCTGCAGGCCACACTGAGAACGCTGCTGATGCACAGCGGAGGATCACTCGTCTGCTTCGTCGCATTTGCCGTTGTCGTCTGCAGGCCACACTGAGAACGCTGCTGATGCACAGCGGAGGATCGCGCGGCTGGGGTAATACAGATGCAGAGACAACGAACAATTCGGGGAGAATGCGTTCTGTTGAATCGCCGTTCGCCTCGTCGGCCTCGTCACGTCGTCGACGTTTGTGAGGCCGCTTCCTCCGCGCCCAAGAGGCTTTGATTCGTTCCCCCCTCGTAGTTCGTCGCCTGATAGGAATAGCTATAGGTTGCGCCTTGCGGAGCATCGGGCTAGGCTCGATGGAATTCGGGAACCGGATACGACGTCTAGTTTGTATAATGCAGCAATGAACACACTGGACTTGTCTAGTTCACGAAGCTCGGGTGAATCAAGCCCTGAGCGTCCGCATCCTCCCTCGGGCCTTCGTTTCCTTCGCCGCTCCTTTGATCGTTCTGTAGACTCAACTTCGTCTTCCGACTCCTCTTCGTTTTCTACGGCCTCGGGTGGAATCAACAGCAGGCGCTTGAGGTTCCCCACGCTTCACAATCTGGACCGTACGGTTCGCGAGCTTCAGCCTGAGTTTTTACCCGTACCGTCACTTCCCTCACCAGGCCTCGAGTTCGAGTTTGCACCTGTTGCTTCTGCTTCGAATGGCCCTGGGGTATCAGAACCTCATAATGACCATCGGACCTCTGCTCGTTCTTCTCGTTTTGAAGTATCGCATGCGGCTCCGGCGAGGCGTTCACCATCCCCTGTACACCGCAGGATTGAGAGATCACCACCGAGACGGTCGTCGCCTCCAGGGCACCCCAGGTACATTGACCCAGATGTTTTCGCCCCTGGACCGTTTAGGAATACGATTCAGTCGTTCCGGTCTGCGATGACTAATAACAGATCAGGTAGTCGTCCTCTTGTTTCGCCGACTCGAGAGTCGGCTGGTCAACCTCAGTCCCATGTTACGCCGCCTTCGCTTCCGCCGCTCGCGTTTGAAGAAGAACATAGGTCTACTGCTCAGCGGCCTGGTCGTTCTAATGGAGACGTATGTCGCTTCCGCCGCTCGCGTTTGAAGAAGAACATAGGTCTACTGCTCAGCGGCCTGGTCGTTCTAATGGAGACGTATGTATCCTATTGTTCAGACGATTGTCTTCTGGCTCACATTTTCTTCTCTAGCTCACTTCTTCGCATCGAAATGAAATTGACGAAACCGCTACTGCTCATGTATGTATACGACCATCGTGGTTTCGACTGTAGTAACTCAATTTTTCTCATTAGCTTCGCGCCTTTCTGAGCCGACATCCTTTACCACCGCCTGATAGACCTCCAACTCCTCAAAGAGTAAGTCCTACAATGTTTAATAAACCAACAATTAATCGTTTTGTTTCAAGTTTTCTGAAGTCCTACATCAACTTGATTCACCAGTCCGTTCTTTTTCCATTCACATTTAGGTCTCAACTCATCTTGACTTCGCAGCTCGATGTTTTGGACCGCATCCTGATACCCCAAAACAGTACAACCCAACCAACTCCAACTGCTGTTGATTCGCCTTCCGACGATCGCAACATGTTTGACTCTACTCCAGGCTGGCTTGACGGTGATAACGCATCTCCAAGGAGGCTTTCTACGTCTAGTTACCGACCCCCTTGGAGGGCTCTGCATCTGCCCCGAGCGCCTACTAATCCACCTTCTGACATTCACAGCCTGCTGAACAGACTTCCGAGAACAGAGGCTATCAGACGAGAGACAAGTCGGCGACCGCTACCGATGCGTGGAAGTGAAGACGGCTTTAATCATGCCATCGAAGCCCTCCGAAACGACAGGTTTAATGTTGCTCGTTCTCAAGAGGTTTTGAACAGGACTCAATTTGATACATCTCGAGAGCCAAGGACACGGCCATCTGCGTCTCCGTGGGGTATTTTAGAACAGAGCCAAGGAAATGCTGCGTCAAGGCGAACAAGTAATGATCAGTTGAACGGCGAAGTTCCTGTAAACCAGCGAAGGAGAAGGCATGTTCTTCCTATTCGCCCGGATCCTTTACCTTCTTTCCCGATGATGGACATGGACGACGAGGTGTTCGATACCATGACGTTCTTCCTATTCGCCCGGATCCTTTACCTTCTTTCCCGATGATGGACATGGACGACGAGGTGTTCGATACCATGACTTCTTACACGACCGTGCACGCTTCTTGTCAAGACGCGTCCGCGGGCCTGGTGGCGAAGCACCTGTGTTCCCTCGCCGTATCCCTACCCTCATGAGGTCAAGTAATGGAATTAGGAGAGGTAGACCTTTGGGTGATTACATAGTAGGTTTACTCGCGCTCGTCTTCATTGCGGGAAATCTAACGGTCGTTCCAATGTTAGCCTGATGAAGATTGGAATAGTGACTATGAGAGCCTTCTCTCGCTTGCTGCCCAGCTTGGGGATGTAAAACCGCGGTCTACACCGGCTGAAGTTATCAGTAGTCTGGAAACTGGATTGTACAAGGATTGGAAAACACCCGACAGTGATCATCGTTGCCCTATCTGCCTAGATGACGTACGTCTTTATCAGACAAAGTCCACAAATACAGCTGACGTTTTTTTCTCCGCTTAGTATCAACCAGACGATCCCCTTCTCAAGCTCTCTGACTGCTCTCACTGGCTGCATAGTGAGTGCTTACAGGTGTGTAGTCCAAGTCATGCGTGTGATATCTGTTAATGTGTGGTTTCAACCATCAGCAATGGCTCAAAGGTGCTACTACTTGCCCAGTTTGCCGTGAGACCGTTGTCGGTCCCTCGCACGGAGTGTCTTCTGACGAAGCTGGTCCAAGTCAAAGAAGAGATTCCAGAGATGGGCATGAAGCCAGTGGCAGAAGTGAAAGTGAAGGCGAAGGCGCACCTGGCAGTTCAAATGGTATATCACCAATCCGAAGGCATCGGCGTTTCCTGTGAATACCTTTATCACCACCCACACAATTGAGGAAAAACTCTCCTTTTATCCTTCAATGTCAATCCAACAAAATAGTCTGCAAATCTTGTACATCTATCAGTATGGCATATCGTTCTATTTTATTTCCTTTGCACCCATGACCTCTCCCCTGCTTAATTTCCTCGTCTCCTCAATTTTTTTCGTGTTGTAATTTCATACATTTCTTGTACACTATAGCTTGTACCTTATTGACAATTTCTGTCTGTGATTATGTTTGGTCTACTTCAGTCAAAGACGTTATAGGCTACTTAGTGAAATATGTCGTCAAACTTGTGATGAATTATTATGTTGTCTTTGCCAGTTTGAGCAACAACACCTCGAAATGAGACATTCCTCGCCACCATCTTCACACGCCTTGCCTACATGAACAGCAATGAGATATACACACTCACAGGTCATTTGGCTGGGGAAGATGTTATCTTCGAGGTCAAGATTGCTCCCAACAACCTCGTCAATGAGATGAAGCAGCAATTCAAGGCAGAACATGACTTGCAACGCATCAAAAATACAGATCTACAAACTCGACGAGGTAAGATCCCCGCATCCTTATACCAGTGTAGATGCTCAACATGATCATCCACACACAGAACCCCATCAATATTAACGGATCACAAAAGGACAATACAGGGGAGGAGAAAGGTGTCCCTTATGACGATGAAGAACAGGTGGGAACTATCTGTTTATTGCTAGATACGGAAGAGAATCTGACTCGCCATTCAAGCTCCGACAAAAAACAACGCCCAAGGCATCACCTACATCTCAGAGGGCCTTGGAGTATCCGCAAATACTGGAGAACTCTTCCAGAGACGGAAGAGCGAATACATTTCATGGGGGTGCTCCCAGACAATCCACTTTATGGAGTACTATTCCCGCTACTTTAGTAGTGGGTTTGACAGTTTAGCCGATTTTTCATCTAAGTGAGAAAGCCAAATTTGCTTATTTATAGCTTTGTTTTCCTTCGATCTCACCATGACGAAACGCACATCCTCTGTCTCCAATCAAAGTTTATACAATCAGATAACTCATCTGTCACATACTCAAAAGTAGTGGCTGAGTATAAGAAGATCGCAGATGTTTGTCGGTCAGAAGACTGTTGCAATTACTCATCCACTCTTATCATTCTCGCCAACCGGATTGGCGTGCAATGTCGAAATTTGATCGCCAACGACCATTCTATTTACTCGTCTGTACTCTTGTTGGACTCTACCACAATCGAGAGGTTCTATGGCAAGGTACTGGCGATCAGACGTGCAATCTTTGCAGGATTATTGCAAGAACCGCAGTTGCAAAGCTCATTGAACTTTGGGCCAATTGCAGATCAGCCTGGCAACAAGAGAACAAGAGAAGGAACGTCACCAGCCAAAAAACAGTGTCGCTGACTTTAGACACTAGTAGAGTATAATTTTTGATTTCGTTGTGCATTTGCTGGGTCATCACCATGAGTTGAACCCTCAAATTGATGAGAACATCTTCAAAATGACATTGAAGCATAAGTTAATTGCGACCTCAGGTGTGCACGAACGCGTAGTGATAAGATTGACGCGCTGTTTGTGGCGTTTGTAGATATTCAAAGACGCAAGACAAAGGGCTATCCGTCTCCACACCTATATTCAGCGCTCTCTGGTGAAGTGCAATTGATATGTTCAGCAGCAGCATAAAGTGCAGTTGTATTGCATTTGTTCTTGTAATTACACATGTTTCAAGATGTATCGTTCTATGTGAACCGGTTTGTATATAGGCAATGTACGACTGTAGTACGGGTGGTACAAGATTACTGCTATCACTGGGCTTGATTTTAACTCATGGCCTGTTGACCAGGCTAGAGCACAAAATGTAATGTAACCACGATATCCTCTACATAACTTAGGCAAAGAAGCACACTGAGGACTCAATGGTTCCACTGTGATGGCGGAAGACGCTGTCAAGGTCCTACCTGGTAGAACCTCGGGTTCTAAAGATCGTATGGTTGGTTTATGGTTTACCGTGTATGCCAGAATCAATCTTAGCTACTTTACTGACTTATTGTTAGACCAGACGAATGAAAAGGAAGAAAAACATGAGAGCGCAGCACTCACGAACTTTGATTTTTGGCAGTTAATTTGAATGTGGTCGTCACAATATTTCATGGCAGTGCACCAGGACAAGGAAACATTTCTCATGCCTAAATGATCGCACCACGCTCTGGGAAAAAAGACACTTTGATTTCAACTGTTAGCGCCAGACAATTACTTCATTAAGGTGTCCATAAGATATAATAAAATTTGCGCATCAGCAAGAAACGGCGGACGTCCCATGAATTTTTCCATGTACGTATTTCTTCATGAATATATGTTTGAGGCAGTAAGAAATGAGGAAATGCATAGCATACGCACACATGTAAATGGCGCCATCCAACCCAGAACTCAGAGCAAAAGAAGAAAAACAAGATAATCGCCTCGTGGAGTCAGTCATACTGCCTCATGGTCATCTCAAGTTCTTCGTCATCCACACCCAAGGAAATATCACCAAACGAAGAGTCAGGATCGACATTTGTCTCTGGCTCCGGTGAGGGTTGGTGCTCACAAGGACGGAGCTTTGAGGTTACCCCCGAGTCTGTCACGGATGCATGCGCTAGGTCCTTGGATTGGGGACGGGCAGGCTGAGAAAGCAAGGGCGGTTTGAACGCTTTCCGGCGTGTGGGGACGATGTGGGTGGTGGTGGTGGTGGTGGGCGCAGTGTGTGCGCGCCGCATGCCGAGGGCCGGAGGGCGGGTTGACTGGGAGAGCAGCGGACCTGGTACAGGCGCGGGTGGGGGAAGGGGCGGCTGTTTGACAGTGCTGAAAGAAGGGTTCTGTTTGGACTTTTGCTTTTGGGTGAGGAGAGGGTGGAGCTGGATTTGAGGCTGAGGCGCTAGTGTTGGGCTGGAGGCGTCCATGGATGAGGTAGAGGTAGAACTGCTGGGGACTCTTAGTTGGAGTGGCTGTTTGACGGGAAGGATGGTGGGAGGGAGAGAAGTGGGAGGGAGAGAAGTGGGAGGAGTTTCATCCTGGAAATCTATGTCTATGTCCATCATAGATGTATCAGGCAAGTCTGACAAGAAGTCCGCTGATTGGTCTGCAAAGGACAAAGACGCAACTCTTTGCAGTGGTCTTTCAGCCACAGGTATGGAGGTTGACCGCTGGTAGTTCGACATCGCGTCGGGGAGGATCTCCCATCTACTGACACCCTCCCGTTCGTGAATGAGAGAATGCGATATCGTAGAGCGTTTGGTTTGAGGTATTCCGGAAAGATGAAGATCCTTGGCCTTGCGCTTGGAAGGGGGTTTGGAAGGGGTAAGTGTAGTCCTCTGAGCTTGAGCTGCTAACGCGAAAGCGTTCTCGTCCATTCGTTCGGAGACGTTCTGACATGCGACTAAAACTGTAAGGCGATCTTTGCCCCAAAAATCTCCGTCAGGAGCTGGAGGCGGGTTGGAGGAAGTAGAGGCGGCTTCTGGACCAAGTCGTGCACGTGCATTCGAGTTTGTGCGTCGAAGAGGTCGAGATTTCGCCTGGACAGGTCTACGGGACGTTGAAGTACCTTGGCTGAATGAACTATCGGATGTTGACCATGATGACTCGTAGTTGGTCGGACGCTTCCCTAGGGGCCCTGTAAGCATTCTTGAAAACGTCTAAAACTATTTGATCCTGACCTGAGATCTTCTTTGCCTCAGATAGAAGAGATTTGAGTGCGACGGGCTGCGAATTCGCCCAGTCCACGGTATCAGTCAGCACAGGCTTCGTTGGCGACAAGAAAGAATCACACGGCTGAGAGAAGGGGATAACCTCATTGTCGATGTCAAAATTCATGTCTTCAAGGCTTTGACTTGCAGAACTGTCAATGAGTTGGGGTTTTATCCAAAACGGGTGGCTCGTTTTTGTCATCATGCCCATTGTTGAAGTAAGAACTTTGTCCATCTGCGCTAGAAACCTGAAAGACAGTTAAAACAGGCCTATGCACTTTGCAATACGAAGTGCTTACAACCGAACAAAGGGTATGGTCCTCGTTATCAGGGGACTGGACTGTATAGGACGTATCTGTAGTGCAAGAAGTTAGAATATTCACTGAGTAGTGACCAGAGTATATAATTTTCGGAATCCTAAGACTGTCACCGGTCAAGCGTTTAAAAACTCAGTACTGTGGGCGATTCGTGGAGTTGGTGGTCACCTCACATGACCAGAGTCACGTCGCGCGTACAACTTGAACTTCGACCAATACTTCAATGCGACAAGATAAGCGTCGGCGTAGACATATCCATCAAGCTTATGGATAGGTGCTGGCAGCGATAACAGGTGTCTTTTCATCGATCTCTCATTATAATGCATCATCTGTGGCAATTATGGTAAAGCAGGACTATCGAGTATTCAAAAAAGCAAAGATCGATGGAGAAGACTTGAAGGCATTTAAGTTGAGTAAAGAGGGGGAGATTCAAAATATCGACGGAAGCCAAATGGCGGCAAGTATATGGAGTATTATCAATTACCAGGAAACTGAATATTCCACCGCTCATTGTCACTGACATGTCTTATCTAGGACACCTTGCGGTATCTCTCACAAAAGGCACTCCCCCTACATGATTCTGGGATAGTGACCCATTCAAAAATCTCTTATCCATCTACTGCAAGCCCATCCATAGACTCTGGATTGATCTTCCTCTCGCTCGTAGAGTGGGGAAGTGATTCAATCAATGTCTTTCAGCGGTTGTTATACATAGAGACACGTTTTCCCTGAACTTCAGAGGTGGCGTATCCTACTGCTGTCAACAACTTGTAGAAAAACAACGGGTCAGTAAGAGTAGCGAACTGGTGACCCAAGCATTGGATTGGGCAAGTGTAAGGGGTGGGAGTTGCCCAGGGTTAATTTGGGCATCAGATCACCGCCAATCTCATGTTATCTCTTTACGTATCTATCTCTTTATCACATTTATTTCCTTATCTCTTCAACACTTTGGCTAGTGGCCGCCCGCTTTGCACTCCTTCCATTGTATCATTTTACTTATAAACCCGCGAAAGCAGCCAGTGGAACTCGTCGTCTCACAGTGCGCTCCCAGGTACGTATTCTATACCATTACCTACGTCGTCTCACACTGCGCTCGCAGATTATCGTTTAGACTCGCGATCATTATGTAGATCGTATCTTTCCCATCCCCACCCACCGTACCTGCTCCATTCCTGTAACGTTTTTGCCTAAAATGGAACACGTCGGAATTGCACTCGACGAACCAGTTGGACTACCTGTCCCATTAGAACAAACCTCGTTACTATACTGTGACCCGTTACGCAGAGTGGACAAGGCTCTGGTACTGCCAGTCATTTTCCATAGCGGGAACCCGAACCGCTACAATTCCATTCCACTCTACAATTCTTTTTTCTTTTCTCTCTACTCACAACTTAAATAGTCCCTCGTAGTTAGCTTGAGTTTCCGACCTCTCCCAAGGGGTCGGCTCGAAAACTTTTTTTTCTCACGCAAAACCTCGCGCCATACCCTGCCATACCGAGCGGCGAGAACTCAAACAAATTCGAGAACCACCTAATTAAAGCCAACGAGGGAATTAAGCGAGCTTCTTTACTCCAGCGGATATCCCCGGTCGCCGATCACTACACTGCTTAATCATTTTTGATTCGACAAATTCTTTTCCTATGTATGTTCCATAAGTATATACCTCGGAAACCATATAGGAAGGTATTGCGATGGGCTCGTTATTTAGATTTTTACCTTATAACCCGCAGGTGTCTTGTTACAGTGAGGATAGGACGCCATCGTCGTCTTTGTGGGTTTCCCACATTGGAGATCAAAAGTTAGGGCCTGGGAGGATTGAGCTTATATCAACCTTGTATCAACCTCGAGGCAATGAGTCTTCTGGCCTGTTATTTTCAGACATACTGCTTTTGGGTGTTACAGTCTTTAAACAGTCTGGACTTCACGTAGCCCACCATTGGGCTTTACATATCTCGGTTCTGTTCAAAATGTTTACAGCATCCTCTTGATCAAATGCCGGGTCCCGAGGTCAATCTCCAAAGTTTCTGATCTCATCAAGTATCCATTCGATATGTCTTGCGTAGACTAGGCTGTTTTAGTGGCGATATCATACAGCAACATGTGGCCAACTTCTCAAACGCCGGGAAGCCTTCCTTGAGCCGAATCCGGACCTACAAACCACTTCTTGATTATGTGGGCGCAAGATATATCCTACTACCCTTTCGCTACCATCGGACACTCTTCCCATGCGTGTTAGTACCTCTTTTCTCCGCCATGTTTTACTGGTGGCTACTTCGTTCGTATGGGTCGTACTTCTTCTGCGATCCTTGAAATCCTTTGGCCCGACAAATTACCCGCGAGTGGAGGTCGTGGTGCCTCTTCAGCCAGGCGTTGTCGTAACACAAGTCAAGACCAAATGGATTGACCTCGAGCGGCCAATGGCCCTACTGCAAAGAGCCAAAGATGATGAACACAGCCATCATCTTTTGGGACACCTCTCTCTCGAAAAGCATAGATATCGCTCGGATGGATTACTTGAGGTTAATCCTAATGGGGCACATCCTATTTTCGAATTGATACTTGATGCTGAAGCGGCATGGGATGCGAAGCTCACGCGATCGAGCAAAACTCTTGCGGAGGCGGTCGCAGAATATCAACGCAGATACAAACGTCTTCCACCCCGAGGTTTCGACGATTGGTGAATTTTCTTTTCTGACGGTTTTACCCAGCTCATTGAGATTTTGTAGGTGGACGTATGTACAAGAGCACAATGTCCAATTACCAGATGAATACGATCAAATATATGAGGACCTTGAACCGTTTTGGGGCATGGATCCACGCGATTTACAGCGCTTACAATATGAGTGGGAGGCGCATTCTGATTCGTATACAATTGGGAAGACGGTGGATGGCCACGCGATTTACAGCGCTTACAATATGAGTGGGAGGCGCATTCTGATTCGTATACAATTGGGAAGACGGTGGATGGCCTATCATGATCGTCAATTACTCACTTCCCAATATGAAACCCGGTGACCATGATCTTCGCAGTGTGGGGTATGAGATTATAGATTTATTGAAGGAGGTTGAAGATAAGATACCGCCATTCAGAGCGGTTTTTTCACCGCACGATAACCCGAATTTACCAACCGATTGGGAATTGAGGGATCAGGCAATAAAACATGCTGCTGCCGGAACATGTATGTATAAGTTTGCTGATCCTCGAGCATCGTTACTTACACGTACTTGAATCAGTTCTAGACATCGACGATCCGCCTCCGGTTAAGCTGAATGGCTGGGTCGCATCATGTCCACCAAATTCACCCGCGGTACTCGACCCACTGGACTTGGATGCGCCTGCTCCTTCCCAGACCACAAAAACATTTATCCACACACACCGACTTGCGATGGACCCATGCCTGCATCCATCGCTCCTGCTTCTCCACGGCCAGTTTCTCTCGCACAACAAAGGCCCCGTTCCACACCGGTTCATGCCTCCGCAGTTCTCGTATAGTCCATCGATGCTTCATCACGACATTACGCCTGCTACACCTATCAACTGGGTCGAGGATCTAGCGGAGGACTGGAACCCTAAATGGGAGGAGAGGAGGGACGAGAGGCTTTTGTGGCGTGGGTCAAATACGGGGATTTGGCATGCACAGGAGACGAGGTGGAAGGAAGCTCAGAGGACAAGAATGGTTATGTGGGCTGGGAAGAGGGGAGCAGGAGAGGTCGGGAATGTGAGTATTTTGAAGGCGGGGAAAGAAAAAGAGAGGGTGGGGAAGGGGGAAACGGCGAAATGGGCGAAATGGGTGCCTGCGATGCTTGATGTGGCGTTTGCTGGTGAACCAGGGTGGGGAAGGGGGAAACGGCGAAATGGGCGAAATGGGTGCCTGCGATGCTTGATGTGGCGTTTGCTGGTGAACCAGGAGTTGTACACCAGACTTGTGTGAAGAGCTGAAGAAGATGTTGAGTGGAGAAGGCCTTTGGATATGATAGGTGCAGGTGATTATAAGTATGTTCTGGATGTGAATTTTTTTTTTCTTTCAATCCATTTGAAATTTTTGACATTTTGTTCCAGATGACGGTCATGCGTGGTCGAGCCGTTTTAAACGTCTTATAACCTCCAACTCGCTCATTTTAAGGCCACTGTATTCCCAGAATGGTCAGTTCAAAAAATTTATTTTTGCAAAAAAAAGTCGAGGTCTTTACATACATATCAAACTTATAATCCTCCTCTTGTCAGGTTCACCGACAGAATTGCGCCATGGGTACACTACATCCCGATTCAAATGGACCTCTCTGATCTAGCTGATTCTCTCACATTTTTCCGCGGCGATCCCAATGGAGATGGGGCACATGACGATCTGGCGAAGAAAATTGCAACGGCGGGGAGGGAGTGGAGCCTGAGATTTTGGAGAAGGGAGGATCTCACGGCTTACATGTTTAGGTACGTTCAGCTTGCTTTCGCCTTGATAGATTATGAATTGGGTTTGATGATGACTATTTCAGGCTGTTCTTAGAGTACGCTCGTGTTTTGAGCACAGATAGATTGGAGATGATGTATGAGCCGAGGACCATTTGAGGGGTTTCTGTTGAATTATTCATACTATTCATCTGTACTATGTACTTTAGAGCCCAAGGATTACCCGATTGATTTTGATGACAAGACAAAGAAGCCCGTGGGACGTTTACAACATAGTACGTGTCAGGAAAGAAAAAACGACAGTTAGCATTTTGTATAAGGAATGAATCAGATCGTTAACGACATACAGATCGTCTACACAGGATATTACAAACGCTCGTTTATCAAAAGCCGTAAAGGTTCCAGAAGTAAAAGAACATCTCTGAAAATTGATATCGCAGCGGTGATCAATGGTCATTGTGGAGGGATCAGTTGCATTTGACAGTTGTGATGGGGCCAGTGAAAGTTTTTCTACACCAATAACAGGACCTCCGTGTAGATCTTGACATGCGTTTTAAACATATGAAGATGAGCACAGAGAAGAGTGCACATGGTATCGATTGTTCAAGGAAAAACCAGAGCATGTACTAAGAATGAGTCAAAAGCCTCAAGAGCCAAAAAACCGAAGAGAAGACTATGTTTCTCAAGGTCTGTTAATTCAACCTCTGGCCTTAATCCCTATCAAGCAGGATCAAGCAGTCGATATCAATTTCTCACAGGAAGTTGACAGTGGAAAAGAATAGTACATACATAGAAAAATCAGAAAATCGACCAAGAATTCATTGTTCGGTTTATCCGAAAGATCGGTTTAGAGCTGCCGTTACTGATACTTCTCAAGAATGGATGCTACTGGCAAAGACTGCCTTGAGATAATGTACAAAAGTCCCCAAACGATGCTTTGTGGATTCCGAGTGTGCTGCAGACCTGTTAAGGACAGAGTACACCAAGCCAAGGCCACACCGCGAGTGACCGCGCCTTTGCCAGGACTCACGTGCAAGTTACCTTCCTTACCAGAGTACACCAAGCCAAGGCCACACCGCGAGTGACCGCGCCTTTGCCAGGACTCACGTGCAAGTTACCTTCCTTACTTGAAGTTAGCTATTCAATATTCAATCATCAACGTTCTTCTCGTCATCTTCGTCTCTGGTCATACAGCTTCTCAAGTTCTACACATAAAGCCTAAGCACTCCATAAGTAGAGGCGCAAGAAAGAGTTGCCTGTTCTGAGCGGCGAAAATCGTCCGCGTATGCTGAGAAGCAACACACGACATGCTCAGAAAAACAAAATAATTTTACCCTTATTTTACCCACGTTTGTCTCATGCCTACTAGATACCCTCTTCCGCGAAGGACAATCCTACGCCGCACACTGCCCATGGCGACCTCTCTCATCTGCCTCATACTCTTCCTGCGTTCCTTAAACGATGTCCACAACGATGGCACAGCAGTAACTGTTGTACACGTCGCGCCTCCCCCAGCACCTGTCACCGTGACTGAGACCCAAACCATGACCAGGTGGGTGGAGCGCAAGGCCAGAAGCAACACGCATCACAGTCGCAGTAACCCAGAGCTGGGAAAGCATACGTACCGCACAGATGGATTGCTCGAAGTCAACCCGAATGGGGCGCACCCGATTTATGAGCTGGTACGGGACGCACAAGGAAGGTGGGATAAGAAGCTCTCGAAGTCAACCCGAATGGGGCGCACCCGATTTATGAGCTGGTACGGGACGCACAAGGAAGGTGGGATAAGAAGCTCGGAGAGCGAGTCGGACCCTCAAACAGGCAGTGAAGGAGTATAAGCGTAGGTATAAGCGGGCACCACCACGGGGATTCGATGATTGGTGTGTATTTTATTTTGGATAAGATGCCTTATTGACGGGGATGTTGATAGGTGGGCGTATGTCGAGAAGTATGGTGTGCAGCTGCCGGATGAGTATGATCAGATATACAGAGACATTGAGCCATTCTGGGGCATGGACCCGAAGGATTTGCAGCGCCTGCAGATGGAGTGGGAGGCGCATGCTGATTCGTACACGATTGGCAAGGTGGGAGACGGACACATTGCACTCGTCAACTACTCCCTGCCAACGATACAGCCTGAGACGTTCGACCTCCGTGACGGGGCATACCAGATCATGGATCTGTTAAAGGAGGTCGAGGAGAAGATACCGCCATTTAGAGCGATTTTTTCACCACACGACACCCCGAATCTACCTATCGATTGGGTGTTGAGGGAGCAGGCGATAAAGCATGCTGCTGCCGGAACATGTATGTATAATTTGCTAATCATTGAGCATTGTTACTTATGCGTACTATAATTAGTTCTAGACATTAACGACCCGCCACCGTTCAAGTTGAATGGCTGGGTCGCATCATGTTCACCAAATTCACCCGCGGTACTCGACCCACTGAACTTGGATGCGCCCGCTCCTTCCCCAACGACCAAAACCTTCATCCACACCCACCGACTTGTAATGAACCCATGCCTGCATCCCTCGCTCCTGCTACTCCACGGCCAGTTCCTCTCACATAACAAAGGGCCTGTTCCACACCGGTTCATGCCGCCACAGTTCTCGTACAGTCCAACAATGCTTCATCATGACATCACGCCTGCGATGCCTATCAACTGGATTGAGGATTTAGCAGAGGACTGGAACCCAAAGTGGGAGGAGAGGAAGGAGGAGAGGCTGTTGTGGCGTGGATCGAATACGGGGATTTTGCATACACAAGAGACGAGGTGGAGGGAGGCGCATAGGGCGCGTACTGTGGCATGGGCTGCGGACGCCGGGGATGGACGTGGGAATGTGGTGGTTTTGAAGGCGGGAAAAGAGGATCAGAGGGTTGGTGAGGGAGAGGTGGTGAAGTGGGCGAGGTGGGTGCCGGCAATGCTTGATGTGGCATTTGCGGGCACGCCAGGGACCTGTGTGCCGGGGATGTGTGAAAAGCTGGAAAAGGTGTTTGAGTGGAGAAGGCCTTTGGATATGATAGCTGCAGGCAATTATAAGTATGTCCTGGATGTACGGTTGGTAAGGTGTTTGAGTGGAGAAGGCCTTTGGATATGATAGCTGCAGGCAATTATAAGTATGTCCTGGATGTACGGTTGGTTCTTATTTTTGCAAGTTGACGGATTTGATGTGTTTATTTTATTAGATCGACGGAAACGGCTGGTCAAGCCGGTTTAAACGGCTCATAACCTCCAATGCACTTGTCTTTAAATCAACCATATACCCTGAGTGGTAAAAAAAATGTCTTCTTTTTGCATAAACAGTACCCTCAGCCAACACAGATTCTTGTCAGGTTCACGGATCGCATTGCACCATGGGTGCACTATGTACCTGTGCAGGTGGACCTATCAGACCTCGCGGACTCGCTGACATTTTTTCGAGGCGATCCAAACGGGGACGGGGCGCATGAGGATATGGCAAGAAGGATTGCGAGCACGGGCAGGGAGTGGAGCTTGAGGTTTTGGAGAAGGGAAGATTTGACGGCGTACATGTTTAGGTGCGTCTGAGTTATCTGTGTCCTTTCCTTGGGGATGGCGTTAATGGGGGGTTTTTGGCAGGTTGTTTTTGGAGTATGCGAGGGTTATGAGTACGGATAGGCTGGATATGAGCTGTGCATGCTGATCAGCAAGACTTTGGGCGCTTTGGATGCGGTAGAAGTATTGGGGTCAGATAGTCACTGAACGAGTGATAGAAAGCCAAGTTTGCAGTCTTTCCTTTCCAAGGATTGTGTTAAATCAAGTTGACCAATGCCTGATTTTGTGTGGATCAGGGACATGCCATCTGGAGAACCGGGTGTCATTGGAATTCAGAACTTGCCCTGTATCTTTCTAGGTGTACCTCGATCAGGGACATGCCATCTGGAGAACCGGGTGTCATTGGAATTCAGAACTTGCCCTGTATCTTTCTAGGTGTACCTCGGTCTGAGCTAAAGGACAGCGAATTATGGTGGTTAGCTGTCTTTATCACAGAACCAGAGCTGCACTCTTCCACTATTATCCTTCAAACGTCTCCTCTACCAATTCAAAATCACTTGACGGAATACTCAAGCTTGCCGTTCCAGACATATCCTACGCAGTTTATGAGGTTGCATTGCATCGTGAGGTGAGAGATGGTATCTATACGACTCCCTCCTGAAAAGTTGAAAGGATAACTGCGATCGTGACTTTTCTCGACATTGACCAGGGTCTTTTCTTCAGAAACATGTACAACGGTCCTTGCAGGTATCGTTTCACTTCTACTATGAAATTGAATAGGGGAAACGCGGTATCCTAGTGGATTGGGTGCTACAAGTACACGCGCGTTTCGACCTCCTTCAAAAGACTATCTTCCTTTTCACCAATATCCTCAATCCTACAGCTCGTCGGAATCACCGCATTCTTCACCGCAGCCGAATTCGAAGAAACCTATGCGCCTTCCGTTGCAGAAATAATGCACCTTACAGTGAAACAATACACCGCGGCGTGGCAGAAATTCTAACAGCTGAGGGAGAGGGAGGATACGTACATACGAAAGACGCTCGGCTGCTTCTCAGGGGTGAATTCGGCCTTTGACTGAGGCTATTTCCCCAATGTCGTACAGTGCAGTGCCTTCACGCGTCACTGCACTGGGTGTTTGGAACGCTGGCCGAAAAACACAGTCGTAGACTTGAAGCGCGATCTAAGTACCTGGCCTCAAGGCAGAAGCCCTGCATGATTGCCGGAAACGCAAGGCTGAGGGCGGTGACTGGAAGGTTCTACAGCTGGTATCCGGGCGGAAAAAGGGCCAGCTTTTCCCGTCGTTTGAAATTTGTGTGTGTGTGTGTGTTTGTGTGTGTGTAGGGAATGGCATGAGGCCTGCCTCCCAAGAAATTAAGAGTACTCTTGGATTTCCTTGTTATCCGGAGTAAGTAGGATAGTCAGCTACTTAGTGGTCACATGATCATCATATTAAACTGGACATTGACGCGTCACACACCTCAGTTGTTCGGCGTAAAGGCGACTACCGGAGGTGAGGAGCGTTTTCGGAGGCCTCTGCATGCCAAGAAGTCCTCTGATCATCACATAACCCCTCTCCCACTTCTTTGGCCAGATGCCGTTCTCGGCACGTTGCCAGAGTCTGGTAGTTTCCGTGTCGCGAACAGTAGGGCTCATGGTCTCAGACATTCTGGGTAGCCTTCTCAGTCGTCCTTCTCCTTCTCCTTTGGCTGCTCAGGTGAGCGCACAGTTGCTCTTGCACGTTACAGATCTTGTCTCACCGCGAGTATTGTCGACACACAGTTCTTGAACATCACTTCTTGTATTTTATAATTCTTTTCATTTATTCTTCTCATTATCGGTGAGACATAATCCATGGCCCCATGGTGAGCACTGCTCACCTCTCACTTAGCTATTTCGGTGCATAGAATTCTTATTTTTATTTTTACTGAAATATCTAAAAGTAAGCATGCAATGGGAAGGTCGCAGCGGCCTCCCTGCTCACAGTTTTTACTTCTAGTCATTTTAGTCTATTTCTAGTCCCCCTTTTAATTGACCCCTCCTCACTCTTTTTAATGATATAATTGGTATGTAGTTAGCCAGCTATTAGCTTTGCCTTAAGCCTCATCAATATATATGGGTCACACATTTGTGTGACCCGTTCGGCGCTACATTTCTCATATCTTTGTTTAATTGCAGAGGTCTCTATCATCTAGATCTAGATGGACACTGAGGTTGTGAGTGTTATGTTTTTCTTCCTTAGAATTATCTCAAACTTAATATCTACAATACAGTAATCTGTTCCGTTGACTAGGTATGATAATATAGTTGTTCTCTATTATCTAGATGGACACTGAGGTTTAATCTGTTCTGTTAACTAGTTGACCAGAGTGAGATCTAGCATAACAGTCTTGTCTGCCGGAGACTGTGCAGATCATGCTAGTGGAGAACGTATAGTGCATTAAACCTTTTTATTTTTTTAGTATTTAAAAAATAAAAAATAATATAATATTAAAAATTTTTATTTTTATTTTTTTCTTTTAAATACAATTCAATACTCTTTTAAGTAAGAGTAAATATATTAATTCAGCTTTATGCCCTCCTCTCCCCTCTCCTTTCCTTACTTCTTCTCACCCCAAACCCTGTAGGTTTGGGGTTAAAGGAGAGGTAAGAATAGCTTAGGTTAGGAGAGGGAAAAAATACAGGGGAAGGATAGGTGGAAGAAGGTAGGAGTCCTCTCCCCCCTGAGCCTCATCAGCCAAAGAGAGGGCAAAGGGCAGTAGCCTCCTTGCCTTTGAAGAAGGTAGGAGTCCTCTCCCCCCTGAGCCTCATCAGCCAAAGAGAGGGCAAAGGGCAGTAGCCTCCTTGCCTTTGCCTTAAGGATGAATCATCACTACTAGAGGGTAAGGCTGAAGGCCCTAGGAGCTAGGACCCCTAGGGGAGCTAGCAGCTAGTACTAATAGTTGTGAAGTGACAAAGAAAAGCCATGGAAGAAGAAGCCAATTGGTGCCTTGTCTGTAACGAAGTTACAGAGATTGTGAGAGCTTAGGTTCACACTGCACAGAATCAGACCAGTCCGGTCTATTGACTATGTAGTATCAACACAAAAATAAGCTGCTTTGTAAGCAGCTGGTAAACTAATTTATATAATAATGTAAATTAATATTATATTATAATAAATATAATATAATAGTATCTACTGTAAGGTAAGTAAAGCTATGTGGCCAACGCCACATAGCGGACTACGCTACACACCCCCCAATCAGACCGAGCTACGGTCTTGAGATAATACGACGGTCATGCCGTCGGTAAGTCAGGGACGGGGGCAATGGGAGAGTCCCCAGGCTCCCGGAATGGATCGGCAGTCGCGTCGTCCCCGGTGTTGGACGGGTACTGGCACGTCCAGATTTTGCGGGCATGAATGTCTTGCCCGATGGAGAGGTACATCCCCTTGGCGAGCGCGTCGTCGTATGCACAACGACTGTCCTGCTGCTGGAGCATCAGGCGTTGGCGATCGCCAATGGTGGCCTCGCACCACCCATCCCACTGAGGGATGGACTGGGGTGTACCGTAGTGGTCGAGGCGTTGTAGCCTCTCGTCATCAATAGCAGCCGCCTCGTTGTAGAGCCGGCTGTCGCTGAAGAATAGTAGTGGTCGAGGCGTTGTAGCCTCTCGTCATCAATAGCAGCCGCCTCGTTGTAGAGCCGGCTGTCGCTGAAGAATAGATGGGCCAAGTAGGTGACCCCATAAGTGTACGCGTGATCAGCCCAGCTGACCGGAATTTGATTGTGAAGAAGGACGCGTAACGCGTTGATGAGCCTGCATCGTGGCTGGCTACAGATCGCACCAATACCCGCACCTCATATAGGCCCACTAGTACCACCAGAAGCGCCACGCTCTAGCGCTTCCAGCGCTATTTTTCTCATATTTTTACACTAATAACTCGCAGCTACAGACTCCAATTACTCTCAGACCACTTTTTATAGCACCACTTATTCTTCGCACCACTATTGACACCTTGCCGCACCTTGCCACTTGCACTCCGAGGCTACACATTTACACAGACACTTGGCATCAGTCAATCCGGCATAATGCTCTTAGCCAGTGGCAGCGCTTACAAAGGGAAATGATGAAGTATTTCCGTGACAGCATCATTATGGACCTTTTTACTATACAATTCAATTCACCACATTTACTTACATTTTTATCAGTTCACCACCCTCTAGCGGCGCTTAACCTCTTTTTACTATACAATTCAATTCACCACATTTACTTACATTTTTATCAGTTCACCACCCTCTAGCGGCGCTTAACCTCTGGGCGTCGGCTAACTTTCTTTACTATAAATACCTACTTTTTGTTAGTAGTACAGGGAATCAATTTGGCAGTAGGGATCGTATCCCAACATTTTGGTCTCCATACGCAACAGACTACCTCTTGTTGACCGTGTCAAGCAAGGGGACTCTGCTCTAGTTTTCTATATCTCTCTCTCTCTAGCGCCTTGCAACTACGGCTTGGCTTTCGTGCTTAGATCCGCTAAGCAATCTCATCCTTTTATTATTACGTTCTAGGTGCTAACACTTAGCGCCTCTTAGCGACCCTTTCCCGCACCTCTTAGCGCCTTTCTTAGTGACTTTCCCACGCTCTTAGCGCTCCCCCTTAGCGACTTTTAGCGCCCTGTAGCCACGTTTTGGAGCCATACGCAAGTGCCTCCAATTACCCACTTTCCTTGCCACCAACCTCTTGCCTACCGTGTGTTCTCTGGGACCTGTCCGGGACTCTCTCACACACTTAGCACGCCCAAAGCTATATCGGCTAAGTAGCTGCACTAGTGATAGTCCACGCAGCGTCCAGCTCGATTTGGGCGTCATCAGCGTCCGAAGTGGTGAATACGGAAGCTGACGCTTCCGAGATGTCCACAGCCCGAACCTCGAAGGTAGGGTCATGGGCGTGGAGAGGCTCAAAGGCTTGCCCTGTGGCCGCCTCGTACTCAGCCATGGCCTCTTTGTAGAGGCCTGGCCTGGCGAAGACGTAGGCCAGGTACTTGTATACCGTGGCCTTGGAGGGGCGGCTGGCGCTGAGGGCACGTACAAGCGCAAACCCAAAGAGGCTGCGCCAATGAATGCACATGGCTCGGTCCATGGCCAGACTGGTCCACACGTTGGACGTCCCAGGGCGTCCATAGAGGAGGGCGCATGAGCCCAGGTAGTCCAAAGCAAATGGTTGCTTTGGATCAGGGGGGGTAAGGCCAACGAAGGCAATTTTCCCTCCCTCTTTGCGGCGATAGAGCCGCGACGGCACAATCATTCGTGGGACGTTCTCCCGCTCCTCTGGACTCGCGAAGGGTACCGCGATAGTCCTATACTCGACCTCGTCGAGTAAATGAGACATAGCTCTGTCTCAGGCCGTAGGGTGGCAGCTGAGCGCCACCCGCTTGAATTTGTTGAGCAAGAGGTAGCCCAACTGACGCTGACAAAGCGGCGTAAACTGGTTGTTAACCAGTGCGTGAAGTCTGCGGACTTCTCGAGGACTGCGGGGAAACCCGCGAGGTGCAACTTGGTACACCTTACTGTTGTGGGGCGTCGCTGCGGCGTTGCCCTGTTTATCGTCCTCAAAGGACCTGGCTGCGCGGGCTTCTTGCCCGACGAAGATGGTATTGGTCATTGGCGACCAATAGAATTGGGGAGCCAACCCCGCGCCAAAGAATGAGTTCTGGCGCTCAATAGTGTGATCACGGTAGATCACCACACCGAGCGCATCAGGGATGCGCCCGGTTTTGTCTTCAAGGAGGGTGGCCCCTCGTTTGGCGCTGTTCTGCGCCCGACGCTCCATCTTGGCTCGTCGATTGCTGTTGCGCCGTTCGCACGCCATACGTTGTGCCACCGTCTCGTGCGGCACTGGGGATTCCATACGAGCCTCTTCAGGCTCCTCATACCAATCGTCGTCGAAGGGTGGGGAAGGCAGCCTCTCCGGCTCTGACTTCTCAGATCGTGGGTCCATTGCCCACACACACCGTGGGAGTCGGGCTGGCAGGCCCTCTACCAGTATAGCGGGTAAAAAGGGGATGTTCGCCCCTGGGGCCCCTTTCGGGGCATCCTTGGGGAAGTGCACGTTGACGTAGGCGCGCCCTTCCGGTTGCTTACCCTGACGATCCTTTCGGGGTTGTGAGGCCTTGGCCTCAGTGGGGCGTGTGCTCACGCCCCTGGAACTCTGCTCCTCAGAGTACGTGGTGGATACCACGGATACTGGTCACGAAGACGCAACCTCAGACGCGCTGCTGGCGAGGCGCTGGATAAGCCGGGGGGTGGCTGGAGTAGGAACATCTTCATAGGGGAGGATGTCCCGTCCTAGACCGGCCTCCCAGCCGGGGGCAGCAACGCTCGACTTAATCGAGCGGGAGGGCGCGTCCTCCACTCCTTGCTGACGCGCCCTTTTGCTGGAGTCGGTGTCCCGACTTGGGGGTGTAGTCTGCCGCTTACGAGCGGCCGAAAGGGCAAGGAGATCAGTTTTGCGCTGAGCGCGCATATGATCCATGTCGTCCATCATCCGGCAGATGAGGACGACTGCCTCCGCATCGCGGAGGAATGATGACTCTGCAGGTACATCGTACCCGTTATCTCCCAGACGTTGGAGAAGGGTAGCCAGGACTAAGTCCTGGCTGTGAGTGGGCTCGACAGCCCGTGCTTTTCCTTTGTCGCGTTGAGGACGCAACTCTTCTTCCGAGCTGGGCTCGGATTGGTGCGGCATTTCCAGCCGCTGTAGCAAGGAGAGCTTGGCCAAGCTCTCCGTCGGCGCATCAGCCGATGAACTGATGCTCCGTTCTGTATTGAGAGTTTCTGTACTCTCACTGGCCGCGGTGGCCTGCATGAGAGATGCTTTGCGTCCCTCTAGATTGTCAATTGGTGCTGTGGTCGACAGAGAAATCGACCGGCCTCCCTTGGCTTGCGACTCATGCGAGTCGCTGTACTGGGGCATTGCGCCCCAAGCCCCCATCCAAGCTGGGGGGTACGGCATCATTATGGGCACACCACCCATCCCAGGGTAGTGTGCTGGGGCGGTAAACTGGGGAAAAGGATGTGTCCCCAGTTGCCCTGTTGCCGGTACAGGGGCAAGCTGCCTCCATGCCGACGCTGCTTGGGGGCTGACTAGCCCCCCATAGGCCTGTTGCTGGAATTGGCCCTCGGTGTGATGTGGCGCATAAGCGCCCGGTGCTGGTTGTTGGGGCTGATAGCCGCCCCCAGGTGCGTTCTGGGGCATGAAGTTGCCCTGCATGGTTTGAAGTGGCGGATAGCCACTGATCACCGGCTGCTGCGGCAGGTAGCCCGCCGCTGGTGGTTGCTGCTGCTGTGGGAAGCCCACAGCTGGTTGCGATTGTCCCCACTGGGGCGCATTTTGGGTCAGCGGGGGAGCCATCTGCCCTCCCCTTCAGCCGACACAGCTGGTTGCGATTGTCCCCACTGGGGCGCATTTTGGGTCAGCGGGGGAGCCATCTGCCCTCCCCTTCAGCCGACGGTAAGACTGACAGCGTACTCTCAAACTGCTGCTGCTGCTGGTCACTCAAGTCCACGGGCATGCTGTCCATGGTTGGGGAAAAAAGCGAAAAAGAAATTTTGCCTTTTAAGACGTGTTTCAGCCACAGCTGCTGACCAACTCAGCCAAGCCGCAATCGGCACTGCCGATCAAATTAAGCGCCGGCACGCTTACTTAATTGATGTGGGCGCTTAACACCCTTCAACTCCAAATAACGGTCAAGTGCCGCTAGCTTGGAGCAATGGGAGTGTGGCTCCCATGTTGTGTCCCCCAGGGACCATCGTACTTCAAACTCGAGCGCGTTACGCTCAGTCCACCGGTGCCCAATTATGCACTCGACGAACCATTCGTCATTGTCTCGAGCCCCAAAATCATAGGGGCCCGGGGTTGCCCTGTTAGGGAACAGCGCATCGTCAGACGCGCTGTAAGGTCGCAACAGCGACACATGAAACTTAGGAACAATGCGTCGTTCCTGTAATGCCAGAGGCAGCTCCAACACGTAGTTGGAGGTACTTGGCTCTGCGTCTAGGACGCGGTATGGGCCTACCCACTTCGGGCAGAGTTTACTCGCCCGTCCCTTTGGGAGCTTCAGATTACGCGTTGATAGGTAGACCAACGCTCCTACTGCTATTGGCGGGTCCGCTCGCCTACGGTGATTGGCGTTTTTCGCCTGGAAGACTCGCACCTCTATGATGGCGTCATGCGCTGCCACGATGTTCTCCAGGGCCTGCCTGGCGAACTCGACAACTCCACGGTGAGCCACCGTATCAGCACGAACTTCGTGCAGCATGGAGGGCAAGTACCCTCCGTTGAGTTCAAAGGGCGCATACCCTGTAGTATCTGAGATACTCGCGTTAATCACGAACTCAGTGAGTGGACACCAGTCCACCCAGTCCCGTTGGTCAGGGCAAACAACTGCCCTCAGAATCTGACCTATACTGCGGTTAGCCCGCTCTGTCTGCCCATCCGTTTGAGGATGGAAGGACGTCGACATGAGGAGTCGCGCTCCTAGCAGTTTGTGGAGTTCTCTCCACCATTGAGACGTGAACTTCGAGTCACGATCGCTCACAATGGTGCTAGGCAGCCCATGCAGCCTAACGATCTCCCTCAGGTAGATCCACGACAGCTCCTTAGCCGTCAGCGTAGTTCGCACCGGTATGAGGTGCACCATGCTCGTCATGCGGCATATGACTACCCAGAGGTAATCGAACCCTCTGGACTCGGGAAAGGGACCTATGAAGTCCATTCCGATTGAGTCCCAGGGTTTCACTGGCACAGGTAGCTGGTGTAGCTTCCCAGGAGAGGATCCAGGGGGCAACTTTGCCCTCTGACACGCTGCGCATGACGCGCAAAACTTAGTCACTTCTTGGGCCATACGTGGCCACCAATACCATCTCCGGATGTAGCCCAACGTCCGGGCGGCACCAAAGTGCCCCACCAGGGCATGGGCCTGGTCCAAGACCCACGTAACAATGGTACGCGTACGGGGGAGGCATACCACTGCCACCCCTTGACGGTTCTCCGTCGTGATGAGTCCACCAGGCTCATGCCTGAACCGAGGATGGTCATCAGGATTGGTGATTATCTCGGTGAAGAGAGGATCATCGCCATAGTCCTGCACCACCTCCTGCTGGAAGTCGTCATTGACCAGGCTAGGAGGCTGGGATGAAGGCAATTCGCCTTCGAGCATCTCCGCAAGCGTAACGGGTACATTGTGGCGCTTGTGCTCCCTAGTGGACGCTGGGTCCACGGCTTCATGCTCCTTGAGCAACTGGGCGGCTACGTCCCGTTCTTCACGCTGCTCTCTGAGGCGAGTGCTTCGCCTCCGTTCATCGTCACGCATAGCGCGTACTTCCAGGACATGCTCCCTGAGCTCCTGGTATCGGTGGAGAGGTAAATCCTCTCCATCGGGGTCTATGCGGCAGTCTGCCTGCACATACTCATGAGGCTCGTGAGCCTCCCCGACTACATCACTCTCAAAGTAGCGCGACAAGCAGTCTGCCACTTTGTTGAGTTCACCTTTAACATAGGTGATGTCGAACTGGTATCTCGACATGTAGTCTATTCAAAGCAGTCTGCCACTTTGTTGAGTTCACCTTTAACATAGGTGATGTCGAACTGGTATCTCGACATGTAGTCTATTCACCGTCGCTGGCGCGGCAACAAGTTCACCTGAGTTTTAAAGAACTCAAGGGCCTTGTGGTCCGTTATGATGTGGATGGGGTATCCCATCAGCTTATCCTCCCACTTGAGGAGGGCCTTGAGTATGGCAAGAGTCTCCAGCTCGTGCACCGCATAGTTTTGCTGGGCCGTCGTGAACTTCTTCGACATGAACCCTGCTGGGCGGCACGTCTGCCAGCTGCTTCCCTGGCCATACATGGCTCCGACGCCTGTCTTGGATGCGTCGCAAATGAGCCATATTGGCTCGTCCCATCTAGGGTCGATTGGTCAAATCACCGGAGTCTTCGTACAGATCCGTTTGACCATCTCGAAGCACCGCTGGTGCAACGGCCTCCAATTGAACGGTGATCCGTTCTGCGTCATGGCCATAAGTGGCCCAGTATAGGCTGTGACATCGGGCAAGAAGCTCGATATGTAGTTGACAAGGCCAACGAATCGTTGGATGTCATTGTAGTTTCGGGGCGTGCACCACTCCTGAATACGATCGAGCTTGTCCTGATCAGGGTGGATACCCCACTTATCTATGACATGCCCTAGGCAGTCTATACTCTGAGCGTAGAGCTCACATTTTTTCCACTTCAAGTACAACTTGTACTTGCGCAGTCGTTCGAATACGACTCTGAGGTGCTGCTCATGCTCCTCCATGGTATCCGAGTAGATGAATATGTCATCTAAGTAGACGTGCATGAAACATCCTATTACGTCTCGGAAGATAGAGGTCATTAGCCTCTGGAAAGTTGCTGGAGCATTGCAGTCTCCAATCTGCATTATATTGCTCGTGAATGTACCCATGATCGACGCAAATACGGTCTTGGGTACGTCCTTGGTGCGAATGCGCACCTGCTCATAGGCATCAGTAAGGTCAATCTTCGAGCGATACTTCGCCCGGGCCACGTCTTCCCAGATCACCTCTTGATCTGGTAAAGGAGTTACATCCTTTATGGTATTGTCATTGCGCTGACGCGCATCAAGAGCTGTTCGAAGGGTTCCATCCTTCTTCGGGATGCACAATAACAGTGCAGCTTGAGCGGTGGTGCATGGGGACCACCATTGAGCATTCAAATAGCGATTAGTCTTATCGCGTAGTTGCTCCTGGAGGGCGTGCGGACAGCGCGGCAAGTGGTACTTATACTGCTTGTTCTCGTCTATGAGATTAATCTCATGGTTCACCTCCCGCCACGGCGGGAGCTCCTCCTTGGTCCCATTGACCATGTCGGCAAATTCTTCTTGCCATTGCTGATGCAACCGAGGAATATCTTCCTCACGAAGGCTTGTTGCCTTCTGCTTCCCCTTCATACGCACCGGGAGAAGTACTTCCACCGTCTCTGAGGGTGGCCGAGGCGGCGGTGCATACTGCTCGCGCATTGCGAGCACCCAATTGACACTGTCATCAGGTATATATAGTCTCAGCGGAGCACCCGCTGCCGCTGTCTTATAAGCCACGAGGCTTCTTCCTTCACGTACAAGCGAGTACGCTACGGATACCTCGTCCGGGGCTGGCTGGCGATACGCTGGTTTGACGGTCATCCGTCTCTGGTGCGCATTTCGCGCACACGTGGCTGCCACCAGCTCGTTCCACTCTTGCGGCATTCGGGGGTCGTATGCCCAGTCGTACTCCGGCAGGGGAGCTGGTCGCTCCCATAGGGACCGTGTGTCCCCCTCTACTGAGGCTTCCGCCTCTTGGATGCTGTCTTTCAAGTCTTCCAACTTGACTCGTGAGGACGTAGGTGGACATACATCCACTGAGTCCTCCCGTCGTCTCGCCTTTCGATGGCGTTTGTCCGGAGGCCTTGCGCCTCGAATCTCAGGAGCGATTATTCGCTTGTTGCTCCTCTTGGAGGCTTGATACTCCTCCTCGCTCATCATTACCACGTTGTGGTCTGCGCTCAGTCCAGGCATAGCCTGCACTTCCTCCTCCACATCCTCCACGGCCGGCACTCTGCGCCAGCCAAGTCATGGAGAGTCCTTGCATTTCTCCATAGTGCGATGATGTCGCAGACGATTATCAGTGTCGTCTGCTGTAGCTCGTTCGGCTGGGATCACTTTCCCATTCACTAGTACCTGACATTGGTCAAAGTCTAGTATGACTTTGTTACGCCGCATGAATGGCGTTCCCAGTATCATATCGTAGCGATCGAAGTTCGCTACATCCATGTATTCCTGGCTACGTGAGCCCGGCGTTTGGACATTCACATTTGTCCCATACTGCACCATGGCTCGGCTTCCTACGGTGCCCAGCTGTAACGCCAATGGCGTATCCAACTCCTGCACGGATATTCCGTACACATGGGCGAACTGGGGTGTTATGCCCGATGTGGTACTCCCAGAGTCCCATAGGGTCCATGCCTTGTGGCCGTCTACGTCCACATACGAGACCAGGCACTCCTTGTCTGCTCGTTTCAATGTTGGGCGCTGCAAAGTGCCCTCTGCATGACGAAGGGTCACCTTCTTTATCCGAACTACGTTATTCCGTTCGGGATCATTTGTGGACGGCCAATCTGTCATTGCCGTTAGGTACTCAGAGTCGCTGTCGCGACTGTAATACTCATTGTCGTAGACGTTGTCATATACGTCGACTGTGACGTACTCCTCCCCCTCCACGACCACACTCTCGGGCTCGGCGCCTGATGCCTCCTCTGGGGGCTCCTGGTCATTTGTGGGGTGCTCTGCCTCAGACTCGGCAGATACGTCTCCATCACTCCCACTCGCGGCTGCAGTATGTGCAGCTCGAAGGTGGGCGCGGGGTGTATACCCCTTCCTCAGGGGTCCTGGCTTCGCAGGGCAGTTGGTAGCATAGTGGCCTAGTTGGCCACACGCAAAACAAGTCCCCGACTGCCCCGGTGGGTTGGCCGGCTTGAAGTCCGGCCTTGGTTTAGGACGTTCGCCGTCCGGCGCCCGCTCTGGGCGTGGGCGGCTCCGCCCTCGGTTTGCAGCAGGGGTTCTGCATACAACAAACCGCGTGTTGCAGTCACGGTCCAAATCGGTCTTTTTGGCCAGGAAGGTCCCCACATGCTGACCCCGTGAGGGTGTCCCACCAGGCGGTAGTCGCCTGGGTCCCCCTTTGTGCCCACTCCGATGTTCGTAGTGGTTAGCAGTCTTCAGAGACTGCTCATACCGGATGGCATATGCCACAAATTCTTCCACATCGTTGACTTCTGGGGACAATCCGTCCTCATGTATCAAATAGCGGCGCATATCCGCTGGAATGCCATCCAAGAACGTTTCGAGCATTGTATACCCATCCGGGTATACTGCCATGTTCTGGGCATGGTCATTAAGGGTATCATAGAACCCTTGTACTCCCAACTTCTCGGTGTACTTGGCGGACTGGAAGTCCCGCCTTGCATCCTGGAGCGTTGAGGGGTGTACGAATCGATCATACAGTCCTGTAAGGACTCCTTTAAACGTCCAGTCATATTGGACACGATTGACGTGCAGTACTGCCCGTCGAAACCAACCCATGGCCTCACCAGCCAAGAACTCAGGCAGAACGAAGATTCGTTCTCGTTCCATACGGTCACCTCCGTATAAGCACATGGCAAGATGGGTGCATACATCCATCGCCCAATCTTCCAGGTCGCTGAACTTGGACGCGCCTGTATAGGCGCGAATGTGCCTACTGTCTGCTTTACGCAGCTTTACTCCGTCTGGTAACCGTAAGGTTACGCCCAGGGCATCATCGACTACTCGATGCAGGCGATTGTGCATGGCTTCACGATGCATTCGAATGGCTTCCCGCTGACCCGGGGATCTAGTCGCCAAATCAGCGGCATGGGGAAGTGACTTCCCCCGTCCACCTTGCGGCGGACGTCCCGAACCTCCTTGACTGTGGGCATAATTGCCCTCGTCTCGAGGAATTGACCTAGGGCCGTCATCCCGGCCGTTACCAGGGACATCACATCTCGTGGCGCCATCTCGATCGAGGAAGTCTCCTCGATCATGATTGTTGCGCCGCCCTGGACCTGGAGAAGCTTGATTCTCCTGACCCTGCGTGACGAATTGACGACGCATCTCGTCAATGGGCTTAGTGCCCTCGAATACGATGCCCTGATCGTCAATGAGGGACTGTCCCTTCATCCTGAGGTCGCCATTGCGCATACGTTGATACGCGACTCTGTCGCTCAACGTTTCGGCCATGGGCACGCACGGCATCACGGATGCCTCGCTTTCCACTTTGAGCACAGTGCTATCGTGCCCATCCGGACCTGACATATCTGTCCTACGGTCATGGTTACGCATGTGCGGGGGCTCCTCACGCCACCCTTGTCCTGCTGGAGTATAAAAAGTACTCACCGGTCTTACTTCGGGCACTTCTTGCGCCCGTGCTAGTGCCTCCACTAGCTCGATTCCGACGTCTTGATTGCGTTGTGCCGAGCATTCCTCGGACGTGTGGCTCCAGGGGGTCAAGACCCCCGATTGCCGTGTGGCCTTACGCTGCACATACATTTGCAGCTCCATAGTGAGCACTCTCACCATCAAATCAGTATATTTCGTACTGAATACATTGGGCACTTCGTGCCCTTGTTGCCTAAGTGCTACTATATGGGCTGACGCGTAGCGCTCGAGTCGCGCTTGGGTGGTGTATTTCATCACCTCTGGGTGCAAGTCCCAGAACACCCGCAAGCGCACGGTGTACGCGGTTTTCAGCCGCTGTTCCTCTGCTCCGACGTCGTCGTCACTTGACGACTCCATCACCTCCTCTGGAAGCTCTACAACCTCCGGAGCTTCCTCCACTGCTGGTGTGCGCGGAAATCGATCTTCTGCGCGGTATCCTTCAGGCCTTGCAGCCTCCTCCGGTACCTCTTCTAAGCGGGCTTCCGCTACTTTAGAAGGCATTGGACCCGCTGTGGACCGCCTGGTCCCACTGCTCCGGCTCGCAGGGAGGGCTCTCCCAGTCTGTACTGACGACTCGGCGTCTTCTGGGGTGCCATAGGTGCCGGTTGACTGTCGGCCGTCCTGCGGGGGTTCTTTGGAAGCCAATCGGCTAGACCGTCGCGGTCCTCCTGGCAGCTGCGTAACTGGGGGCGTTAATCCCCCGGGCATCTTGTCTTGGAGGTGTTGCGGACCGTCCTGCTGTGAGCTTTCAGCTCTCCGGGCCTCGCTCTCATTCCCGGCCAGGTCGGTACTCTGACCTCGGTCTTGAGCCTTGGGTCTTACCTGACCCGCATTGGACGCTGACGCGTCCTGGGTGTCTGCTGGGTCTCCCCGTAGGTCGTGGGCATTTCGCCCACCGTCAGTGGGCGCTGCAGGTATGGGATTACTCATCGATCCCCTGTTTGAAATTTGCATGGTGTGGCTGTGCAAGAAGCTCGAGAAGCTGATAGAGTTCTGTCAACGAACTCAACGACTGACGTCGGATGCTAGGCAATAGATCCTAGCTGGCGGATTCAAAAAAATGTAATGAAGTTACAGAGATTGTGAGAGCTTAGGTTCACACTGCACAGAATCAGACCAGTCCGGTCTATTGACTATGTAGTATCAACACAAAAATAAGCTGCTTTGTAAGCAGCTGGTAAACTAATTTATATAATAATGTAAATTAATATTATATTATAATAAATATAATATAATAGTATCTACTGTAAGGTAAGTAAAGCTATGTGGCCAACGCCACATAGCGGACTACGCTACATTGTCTCAAATGCCTCCAAAGTTCAAGAGCAGAGATATGATTGATAATGAGGAGGACTAGCAAACCAATGATGAGGAAGACGGCAATGGCATGACCTAGTATAGTGATTGTACTTGGAGATTTGCAGAAGAAGGGACTTCATATCTTAAATCTTGTTGCTCAGCATAGTTACAATGCATTTTTTCTTGTCTTTCTGAGAGTATTCTGAGCAAGGATGTATGCTCACTGTCAGCGATGATGACAAGGCAGTCAAATCAACATCAACAGTGATGAATGAGACTGACACATTGATGGACGTGATGTGAGCTCGGCAGGCACTCAGACATTAGCTGGTTGCCAAGGCCTGTGTTGGTTGTTCTTGTTTTTGTTTTTGTTCTCTTGTTGTCGTTGTGTTTTTACAGAACAAAGATATAGATGTGGCCTGTGCACTATACCCTTGTATGGCTGTGACTATGGCTAGGGCTGTGGCTGTGTCTGTGGCAATGGCTATGGCAGGGCCGATTCAGAAGAGGATGTCAAGGTGTGGTAGTTTCAGAGCAGCGAGGAAGTTAGGAGTTGGATATAGTGTGTGTGAGCTTAGACAGTGGTGAGTGTTGAGCCTGGCCTGGAGATAGAAGTGTGAAGGGGAATGGGTAGGGTGAGATACAGATACAGATGCTTATATACTACTGCATAGGGTATGCACTGTGATGGGTTATTTATTTTAATGGATTGGTAATATTGATGTGTGCAGAGCATGCAAGCAAGATGTGTGCATAGGCCTGCCATAATAATGAGGTGGGTTTGGTATGCTTTGAGTGTGGGTCTCCAGGCCCTGGAAAGCTTCTGAGAAACCTTGTCCACAAAATAGTGAATTTGAGGGGAAATTTTGACCAAATGTAAGTGGGCTGGCCTGTCTGTCACAAGAGCATGAGTGAAGGACAGGGTGTGGTCTTTGGAGGAGGTGGCTGTGCAATTTACTGAAACTCCTTTTTCTTTTGTGACAGTCACCTCCTAACATTTTCACCACCCTCTTGTACTCGTCTGTTCGCAAAAATTTTTTCTTATCATAAATACTTTGTATTCAAGTGTTTTCTTACTGTTCCAATTATGATCACACTTACAGTAGACCCCCACTTGGAGGTAGCACCAAACTTTAGAGCTAAGGAACACAGGATCACTAGAGATGCCTTCGTTCATGGAAGAGAAGGGATTTCTGAAGACCAGGGCTGCAGATGCTTTGTTCAATATATGGTTAGCTGCTTTGGAGTGCAGAAAAGTGACCTGGGAAGCAGAGTAGGAAGAGAGAGAAGCCCAGGGTAGAGCTGATCATAGCAATGGCAGAGAGGAGGCTCCAGCACCAGCAATAGATGATGTGACTTTACAGTCTAGACACTCCAGGAAACACTCTCCAGACAATGAGGAAAAAGGCCTGAATTTAGTGGCTGGGATGCCTGTTCCTGATGTTATTGAGTATTCACCCATGTGCTTTGCTATAAAGAAACTAAGGGAGCACAAATATATTGAGCTTAGTTACTTTGCACCTGAAAGCAGGGCAGAAGCTGCAAAGAACAAATCAGTTTCCTCAAGCAAAATTTTTACCTTGGCCAAAGAAGATGACATGCTTTCTCTAAAGCTGGTGATCAATTTTAAGGGATTGAAAGGGAAAGCAACAACAAAAACAACAACCACCACCACCACCACCAACCT
Organism: Macrolepiota albuminosa; assembly: GCA_027475525.1. Lineage (NCBI taxonomy): Eukaryota > Fungi > Basidiomycota > Agaricomycetes > Agaricales > Agaricaceae > Macrolepiota > Macrolepiota albuminosa. Next base: position 1,042,903 of record JAMWFC010000122.1, read on the forward strand.
ACCCCAATCACCAAACCATTTAAAATCACTTATACCATCCATTATTTCTAGAACTAATTGAGAAGGGATATTTCTCACAAGAAACCAACCCCTGAGATCAAGCAATAGGCTAATCTTTTTGCCTTTGTGGCACTGCCATTTGATTAGCTGGATGCATATGGGATCAAGTTCAAAGGCTTGCTGCGAGGAATAAAACTTGTAATTTCATCTCATTTCTAATGTAGTCATTGCACAACTCTGTGTATTTCATTTGCAGTGGTGGCAAGCTTTCTCTATGGGGTTTTGATGCTACTCCACTTGCCCATTTTTCATATACTACTTACTAGGTCTATCAAGGCATATCCTTACAGATTTGTCCTTAGCTATTAATTTAGCGGGGGTAGATAACTGTAAGGGTGACCTCTAGAGGCTGTGGCTCAGTTACACAGCTGGCAGAGGGAGATCCAAAGTGTATTAGAATATATACTGACAATATCATGATAGCTACTCACCTGGCAGGGGGATATCCAAAGAGAACAAGTCTAGGGATTCTCTATGCCAGGTTGGATGCTTCTGGGGCCTCTGAAGCATGGGAAACAACTGTACAGTACAACAAAACCTTAAAAACTCAAAAATTGCCTACACAAACAATTGCACAAATAAGAGGCAAGCTCTGGCAAACTCTGGCTTATATAAGCAGTCTGGAAGCAGTGCTGAGGGGCCCACACTTGTCTGAATGGTAGCTAAAGAAACAGAGCACTTCAAGGGCTGAGAGTAGTACTAACAGATAGTGTTGAAAGAATAGAAACAGTAAAATGAAATAATGTCAGAAGAAATAAGAGAATGAATAAAGGGAGAGTGAAGAGATAAGGAGTGAGACAAGGAAAAAATGAGGAGTCCCCTGACAATAACAGAATAGTAACATAGTAACACAAGACAAAGATTTGTCTTGGGATCAGATGTGTATCACCTCTATCAACTTTCTTGAGCACATAGTGCAGGAAAGCTGGCCAGTCAATATGATTGACACAATGCATGCCTTCTTTTTTTGTCTCACTAACCACAAATTGCATAAAGGGCAAGATGGATTAAAAGTTTTGATCCTCTACCAGGCCAGAATGCAAAGAGAGTGGCACTGGCAAATCAAGAATCTCCCCAAAGCAGGGATTTTTGACATAGGGCTAATTGACAAAAAGGCTTTGAGGATGTTGAAAGATCAAGTTTATGATGCTAAGAGGAGTTCTTCAATTAATGGTCAGTGGTAATCAATGGAACTGCTATGTTAATGGGAGAATTTGTCTACTTGATATATTTCCTTTTCATGATACTGGATATACTGGCTACCACATCAAAAATGCTCAACATGACTGCAATACCATTTAATGCTATAACTATGTATAACTATATCTAAATCAGTTACCCTCTCTATCGGTGGGTTTATGATGTGCTAAAATTGCTCTATGCAGGGTGTGGTGGTTGTTGTTGCCATTATGCATCAGAGCTCCATGTGCTTTAATCATGGGTATAAACCCCCTCCACTTGCATTATTTGCTTCTATTATTATTATGAAATTAAAAGATTTAAATGCATTAAGAAATGAAGTTGCCATACTAGCCACAAGCAGAAAAGGAAAGCGAAAGCATTCACTATTGCCCACATGGGAGTCTGAAACAGCAGGCTTGCATAAACAGAGGAGAGGTGGCAAAGGCAGGGAGAATTTTTGCAACTGCACAGGTTCATCAACTGGATCTTCCAGTTTAGCCAATGCAGTCTGCACAGTATGCCTAGGCCACCACACACACAATATCTGGCATTGCAGTGCTAGAGATCTCTGGAATGGGCAAAAAGCTTATGTATCATGGAACAAAACTGGAAGGTGATAGGCTTCTACTCAGACTGAGCGCATCAAGGAACATTATAGGTTGGCTGACACTTGACATACTAGAGACTCTAGTGACTATATTGTATACAGAGCAGCTCTAGCTTGGGAGCTCTATTGCAGGCCTTATCCATTTTTCTTAATCAGCATTTACTAGCCCTTCAGCACACTCTCACATAGAGATATCACAATGGTATGTGTCATATGTCATACGGTGATGACGCCCAAAGTTTGGTCAGTAACAAATGTAGTAATAGTGTTACTGTGCCAAAAGCTTGCGTTGGGCATGCTAAAAGTGATGAGGAGAGTCCTGGGCAGGTCCCAGAGAACGCGCCTATGAAAAATAAGGTAAAGTCAGAAAGGGGTCGGCAAGTGTCAAGTGCTAAGGTAAAAGCCCTTATAGAAGAAGTGGTAAGTGAATACAGCAATGTAAGTGGCAAGAACACAGTAAGCTTAGCACAGTCTAAGTGTTGTTAATGCCTGCTGTAGCTGCAAGGTGCAAGTATGTTGTGGGCTAGCGATAGTCTGCAACTGCTGATGATTTTGACATTGCCAACCATAAATGAGATTTAGATTGTAAGGAAAACTGGAGTAAGGGGGGCAGGAAACTCTCTTCTGATGCCTATGTACAAGTTGGTAAGTACTTTTATACTACAACGAGTTCACCATCGCCAAGTAACTAATAATGCCAAAGTGCGACAAATTAGAAAATTTTATAAGGGTAGCTCCAACAGTTTCAGATCCTCCATTCAAGACACTGAGCAATGCCAGGTGGCAGATCACAACACTAAACCATCAATCCATCAATCTTCTGTCTGTCCAAAATACTAAGCAATGTTAAGCGTCAAATCAAGGCGCTAAGCGATGTCAGACGCCAAGCTGTCTGTCAGTTTTTGATAGATCATCAGTCTTCTCGCTAAGCACTGTTATCAGTGACTGATGCCATCTGTCAGTTGTCATTCTGTCTGCCATCGGCATTATCATTGATTGGATCTGCTTTTTGCCATGTGCGGCTATCAAATATTGCCAAAATTGGTTAATTAGTGCATGCTAAGATATCCCGAGCCAATGCTGTGTTGCCGTAGCCTGCCGTTGATGCGCTGATCATGTATGGGGTTCTATCATCTCCTCCCAACTGAAAAATTGACTGTCCTCAGTCACCAAATATGGTTACCATTACTGCTTTTGTAACAAGTGGCCTGTGCGTTCTTCAGATTTCATTTATAGACCTGGCGCATGAATTGGAACTTCATCTCTTTTCCCATTCTTACCTGGCATTCTTATCAAAAATATGTCTTTCCGCATTTCAACTCCGCCCCCTGTACCCAGTATTGAGGCTCAAAATGTGGCACATGCATATATCACTAAAGCCAACAACTTTCTCAAGCGTATCAATGGCATTGGCATGGAAGTGCCTATAAATTTGATAACCACCATTATGAAATTGTACAAGCGGTGGTTGGAGGTATGTGTTTTTGGCGTAGGCTGGGATTGTGAGATTGAGGTTCAAGAGTGGTGCCAGTCGTGGTACCTGAATCACTATGGTGCTGAGTGGTTAGTGCCCTTTGTTCATTTTGTTAGTGCTTCTAGTTCTTGCCGTGTCGCTAGCTGATCGGGTTGTCAGGCACCTCCTCCCATCCCAACTATTGAGGACAAGTTGGAGGATATCCTGTCTGGGGCGTTGCTGATGACGGTAAGCACGCCTGTGGCAGAGTGAGTATTTCTAACCCATTCCTTCTAACTTAGCTTTGGTAGCCTGCAAGACTCTAGTGGTGGGGGGAGACCCCCAAATATACAAATGTGACAGTATCCATATCCATCAGACTACCAGGAGCAGCTACCATATCCGGCGGTGGGCCAACACCATCCTGTGGGCGTGGCCTATCCAGGCTGCAAAGAACCGCTTTTATACCAGACCCCCCTCCACTCACAAGAGATGGAGGTCAATGATGAGGGGCGCTATGAGCACCCAGAGGACAGCATGCACTCAGAGCGCTACTATCAGGTACCACCAGCACGCTTGCATGCATCAATTCTGACATATGCAGGTGCAGTGACAGGACTGCTATCTGTACCATGGGCGCATCAGCCCATGGTAGAACCATATATAGAATCTGTGCCACAAGCGCAGGACTCAGCAGTGCCAGATGCACTCCTCAGCTGTTTGGAAGCAGCAGGACAGCCAGTCCCTGCAATTGCATCCTTTCTGCAGGACAGTTTGGCCATCGTCATCATGAAGGGGTTGCTTGACCAGATCAAGCTGATGAAGAGGCAGTGCATATCAGCGCTGGAACAGATTGATTGCGTATCTAAGCACAAAGTTTTGTCCACTGAGGAACCAACTGCTGAGGTCAAGAGGACTAGATATCAGCCTGTCCAACCAGTCAAGCCTCTATAGGCTAGGGATGCCATCGGCAGTGTGCCAGCACACCTGGAGCAGCCTGCTCAGCCCGTTGCTTTGTCCTTGCAGCTACCCACCATGGCCCCTCAGGCTCAGTCAGAGTCACTGGCTGTTGTCAGTGAGCCTCTGGCTAACCTGTCCTTGGGCCAGCGGAAAACCGCACCATCTCAGGCCCCACCTATGGGGTCCAAAACCATTACCATAGTGCTTTGGGCACCAACTCTTAGTACATTCTGCACTGAGTCAGGAAGGAGAACTCTGGCACAAAATGCACCTGCCCCTCTGGTGGCTCAGCCACAAACTGTTTTGTCTGCCCCAGCAAAGTCAGGGCCATCTTATCAGCATTGCAGCTGCAAGCCGCCTCTTGATGCCTCCAAATTGGAGGTCATAGCTTTCTCTGCTGGCATTTCTGCATGAGCAGGAGAAGTCCAGATGCTCTTCATGCTGCCAGTGTTTGTACCAGCCCCACCAGAACAGTACCCTGTGGTTGTCTTGACCCCAGACCCCTGCACACCAGAACAATATGATGGTCTGGTGGCAATCTTGAGAGGAAAACTTGTGCCTGGAAAAGGCAAAGCACCAGTTGCGTCCTTGTCTGACAAGAGCAACTATGTGTCAGGTTCCGCTGAGTCGGGGGCTTTCCGGGAAAGCAATCGCCCTTACAATGCGGACTTGACCCACGGATACTCGGGTGTCTGGAACTCCAGGGCTAGGACTCCGGGGTTCAAGATGTGGACAGGGAAATCCCGGGAGAGGGGACTTAGTCCGGGGGTTTTGGGTGGTGGTAACTGGGGAGTTTGGGTGGGGGTCGAGTCGTGAACCCCCGGGAGAGGGGACTTAGTCCGGGGGTTTTGGGTGGTGGTAACTGGGGGTTTCGGGTGGGGGTCGAGTCGTGAACCGGAGGTTCTAAGACGAGACCAAGTTAGTAAGTTAAAGTCGCAAAGTGCGTACCAGTCTTAGAGCACGCGAATATCCAAGCGTGCCAGTCAAGCGTGCCAGTCAATGCGTACCAGTCAAATAGAGGGCACGCAACAATCCAAGTAAAGCGAAGTAACAGTGTATGTAATATCAAGACTACCGAATACAACAGGGAACTGTGCTATAAGTACTACGGGGCCGGGTCTCGGGGCTCCAGGGTGTCTGGGATGGGTTCCGGGGGTCATTGAGTAGCGGCAGGGGTTGTATACCGGGATCGCGCGTGTGGGGTGCGCGATCAATTGGCGTGGAGGAAGTTGTGATGCGTGATGCGTGATGGCCGGGAACGATTCGCGTGATCCGATCGTTGATCGGGGCTAGTGGCAGCTGATGGCGGTCCTTGATGCGCGTGATGGCGGTGTTGGCGGTCGTGATGGCGGGGCGTGTCTTGCGGGGTCGGAGGGAGGGTCCCAGAGGGTGTTCCGGGGGTGTCCCGGGGTGGGCCCAGAGGGGAGGGGTCGTGACACTATGGAGAGTTGAGCTTGGAGCAGGAGGAGGACAGAGAGGAGGGGAAATTGGCAGCGGACTAATTCCAACAAGTATTTGCAAAGAAGAAGGCAAACTGTGCCAAGGAGTTGCAGGCCCTGAAATATAGGGCCAAGGATGAGTTCTCAGGGAGAATCTCCGATGGCTTGGGGGTGAAAGTGTGGGGGCCGCTTGATATCAAGCAAATGAATTTGTGCTTCAGAGAAGCACTCAGTCACTGCACTTACTATTTGTATGCCACAAATACGGTGCTGATGGGAGCTGACACCAATAGAGCAGCGTTGTATGAGTATGCCTCTGGCCAGCATGCCCACATCCCAGGTACAATTGTGTACAAGCACACTCCATGTGGTCTTCCTTGCACTTTGTTAGCTGGACTAGCTCTACAAATATTATATGAACATTCATGTTCCATGTTGCAACAGAATTGTTACCTATATGTTGATCACAGAGCTTCAGATGTTTGCACAGCAAAGAGTTGAGGCTCTGCACGACAGGATCATGCAGCTCCTGATGAAGGAGCCCCAATACCAAGACCTTGTCAACCCAATGCAAGGCCCTGACAACCTCGCTCTTGTGGAACAACGACACATTCTGGGGTGCTTTCTGCGCACAAAAGAAGATGGTTCTATGGCACTGCGTGTAATGCGTGCTCAAGATCCAGCCACGCCATGTGACTTGGATCAGCTGGTGCAGTACGCGCTGATCTTTGGTCATCCCGGGCTGGAAAACATCTATCAGAGCATCATGGTGGACCACACCTACCGTATGCACTGGTGAACCCTCTTTGGGTTCACATTATGTTGAGCTCTCTGTGCTAATAGCACAGCCAAACCATGATTGTTCGGTGCATGACCCTTGTTGTGGCATGGCCAGGACTGTACCATGAGGCAATTGCCTCATATGATGCCATGTTTTCTAAGCAACCGTTTGAGCCCCAATGTGGGCCAAAGCTCGAGATTCATCAAGTTCACATGCCTGACAAGCAGGCACAGAATTTCTCCGACAACAATGCATTACACGTCTTCCTATACAACCAGATTCCGCTGAACTGAATGGACCACACCTACACTTATGGCATGGTCTTCCTGGAACAGCAGTTCTACTCCCCCACAATGTCTATGGACATCTTTAAGCAGATCAACAATAAGCGCATGGAGCACCTCTCCACATATAGCACCCCTTCTGCAATCCCGCAATGGGATGGATGGCGGGAGATGACCAAAGACGATTAATATTGTCTTATGTTCAAGCACCATGAGGAGAGCAATCTCTCTGTCAACCCTGAGGCCAATGGCCTCTACTACCTCATTGAAATAGACCTGAATTGAGTCAATCTCCTGAACCAAACGTTGGCACACAGTACGCTCACCACCAAGCCTCCTGCAATTAATGTCGTGCTTACTGAGCCTATGGTGGTAGATTTTCCTGCAGTTGAGGGGTCAACTACTCCACCAAGGACAGAATCAGCACATCCTCCTCCTGCAATTAATGTCGCACCAGAGGAGGAGTCAATGGTGACAGAGACAGGTGCGGTTGTGAGGGCCTCATTGGACGGGTCATAGACCCACTTTATTTTGTTAGGTAATTCTGAGTATACACTCAACGTTTCCAGGCTGACATGCACTCCAGTGTAGCGTGTACATATATTTTTTTCGTACCTTCAATTTTATTGTGTTTTTCTGTTGCTTGTATTGTATGTACACTGGCGCACTCAGATATCTCAAGCTCAAATGTTATTGAGGACACTACTACCTCATTCATGATACTAACCGTTGCCCGCAATGCAATCTGTGTCTCTGACTGATGCTTGCACTACTGTGCATATTTTGTTTTCACTTCTAGCCCTTTTTCTAAGACCAAGTATTTGGTCTCATTGGGGGGTATATAATGAAATGTCACATTTGTACTAGCGTCAATGATGCTATAGGTATCCATTAGAGTATTATGTAAGACAACATCTTGTATTCACTCTAGTTCTAGTCAATCCAATACTGCAGTCTGATTCAGCACTGTGTGATACACACAAGATCATTCTAGCTCGTAACCTACGGTTACAACCAGGTTAGAAAGTGGCTACAAGATTTGTGGTGACCGACTATCAGACCTTACAGATACAGAATACACCACATTTATTCGATATGTGACAACTTTCATTATAGCTGAAGGTCAACTTTGGCGAAGAAATAGGACTGGTGCCCAATTGGTAATCAAATCAGATAGTTGAATCAGAATCCTATGTGCTATGCACAACAACTTGGGACACTGGGAACTCTACATGACTAGGGCAAACCTATTAGAGCACTTTTGGTGGCCTCAAGTTAGCACCAATATTGCATGGTATATTTGCACTTGACATCTCTGCCAAGTCCAGCAGACATGTCAAGTTCTCATTCCTCCTACCATAGCGACACCAGCACCATTGTGGAAAGATATATATTGACACTATGCACATGCTCAAGTCAGGACACTACAAGTACATCATCCAAGAAAGATGCTCCTTGGTACACTAGCTGGAGTTTCATATGCTCCAACAAGAAAATACAGATGCTATAGCTAAGTGGCTCTTTGAAGATGTTATCTGCAGATGGAGAGCCCTTCATGAGATTGTTACAGACAATAAAGCATCTATAGTCAAGGCGCTTACTTATCTCATGAAAAAATACAATATTCAGCACATTCAAGTCTCTGGATACAACAAACATGCTAATGGTATTGTGGAAAGACCTCATTTTGACATTAGACAAGCTTTATTCAAGGCAGTAGATGGTGATGAAAGTCACTGGAGTGAAGCAACCTATTTGGTCTTCTGGTCCAAGCAAGTTACTGTCACGACCCCTCCCCTTCAGACCCACCCTGGGACACCCCCGGAACACCATCTGGAACCCTCCCTCCGACCCCACAGGACACGCCCCACCATCATGCGCATCAAGGACCGCCATCAGCTGCCACCAGCCCCAATCAATGATCAGATCACACGCATCACGCATCACAGCTCCCTCCATGCCAATTGATTGCGCACCCCACACGCGCGATAATAGGCTTCTACTCGGACTGAGCGCATCAAGGGACATTATAGGCCAACCGACACTTGACGTACTCAGGACTCTAGCGACCAGTTGGGAATATAGAGCAGCTCTAGCTCTGGCAAACTACTACAGGATTTAGAAATTTATCCTAACCCCTAGCTACCAAGCCTTCAGCGCACTTCTTTTACCTAGCCCAAGGACAAAGGAGGCTCATAACGTATAGCGCTAACACGACGGCGGAAGAGGACTCTAACTAAACCCCGATCACTTCCAGAAGGAGCCAGCAGCAGGCGCTGCCATTTGACGAGGCACTTCAATCAGAAGTCTAAAAGGATCAATGACGGCGGCACTGGATATACTTAAATCCGACATCTGGACCTGCCAGGAACTAATACAATGAGTAGCGCTGACATTAGCGCTCACGGCGTCTGTCGAGGATTTTCTGACCATACCCCGGAACAGCCTGGCCAATTGGAGTTATAGTAAAAGTGAGCAGACTCATACAATTCTAAGTCAATATAGAGTCGCCGCTGGTCGCCGTGGGTCATAACGCCGTTGGTCGCCGTCAGCCATGTGCAAAAGGTCGCCGTTGACAGGTCGCCGTTAGAGGAAACCACGAGGAGAGGCGCTAGGAGGTAGCGCCGCAGATGGACTTGTATCTTGGCAAACACAGTAGCGCATAGTATATAAAATAGCTACTTTACATGTATATGACAACGAATCGTAACCCCTCAAACACACAGTTACACTTAGCGTTCAACTCGCGCTAGCTTCCTTTGACTTTGTCACTAAGTCGGGCGCTAGCTTCATCTATCTCGTCTTCATCATTTACGGTGCCACCTACGGGCACAATACGCTGCGCTATTTGTCTTTTCTCCAATATCTTTGCCCAAACTACGACGCTTACCGTCTGCCAGGTAGCCCCCGAAGCGCTATAATCTAGCGCATCATTTTACTACCTCCACTCGAGCACACCGGGACCCTGTCAGGACTCCTCACAACTACGCACGCCAAGCGCTGGAGACGGCGTTGTACTGCGTATACGTCCAGCGCACCCAACCACAGTTGGCGTCATCAGCGATCCAGGTATACAGTCCCTGCCCGCTACTCAATGACTCCCAGAACCCATCCCAGACACCCTGGAACCCCGAGACCCGGTCTCGTAGTACTTATAGCGTAGTTCTCCGTTGTATTCGTGAGTCTTGAGATTGCATTAACTTGGATTACTTGAATTGTTGCATGCCCTCTGCTTGACTGGTACGCCCTGACTGGCACGTTTTGACTGGCACACTTGAATAACTGCATGCTCTAAGTTTGATACGCACTTTGCGACTTTTAATTTGTTAACCCGGTCTCATCTTAGAACCCCCGGTTCACGACTCGACCCCCACCCTACCCTCAGCTACCCGAAACCCAAAACCCCCGGACCAAGTTCCCTCTCCTGGGATTATCACTATCCACATCTTGAACCCTGGAGTTCTAGCCCGGAGTTCCAGACACCCGAGTATCCGTAGATCAAGTCCGCATTGTAAGGGCGTTGCTTTTCCGGAAAGCCCCCGACTCAGCGGAACCTGATATAATATCAAGACTCCCTCCTTACACCATTCTTGATGGCTACATATACTCATACCTACTATCCCATGGGCGACCCCCCGCCCCATCTACCTACCTCTCCCGTACAAGCCCCAATACCTCCACCGCCACTGGGCCCCTGACCCATCTCTCTACGATCTGGGGCCCTCAGCCAGCTGGGCCCCTCCGCCCAACCTAGCCATGGCACGACCTGTGGAGGTCCCCTTGTACTGGAGCATCCCCGGGGGCCTGCCGGAGACACCACCAGTTCCCAGTGGACCCCGTCCGGTACCCCCCAGCAAGGGCCCCTTTGTACCCACCCTCTACTACGATTACTAGCACCCTGCCCCCCAACCCCGGGGACCTCTCAACTATGACTACCCCCCTTGACACTACCCAACTGCCGCCGCACCCGCTCAGACTCCCCCCTCACCAATGGGATGACGACGTCTTGAGGGCTACGAACGGCAATGGGACAAAGTGCTCCGCTCGCTCAGGATCTTGCTGGAGGACTTCGCGCAACGGGCAAGGGCGCTACTTACAGAATTCGGACACGACGACTTTGCAGGCACTCCGGAGGACTGGGCCCATTGCCTGGTCAAATTTGGGGATCGCCTCACATGAGGAGAACTTCCAGAGCAGACTATGGTAAAGTATAGATGTAACACAATTCTCCGCGAGGAATTGCAACAACTGCTCAACAAAGTCCACGCGTCCTCCTCCCCTTGACCCCTCAACGACCCCGCAGACCCGGGCCGCTCAATTCACATCTGGCGGGAACCCCCGGAACTGGCTCTGGCAGCCCCCGCGGTCCCCACTCTGGAGCAATGACAACGGGAAGAGCGACAAAATGCCTTGGCCATACTACAGTCCCTCAACCTGATGGGAGGGCTATTCAATCAGCCCGCTGCCTGCACGGTAGGCTTGTCAACTCGCCATAGGGCTAACTCTGTTCCTAGCACCTTCAAAACCTGGGGACAGCCCCAGAGACCCCTGGAACCCCTCCTACAAACAGACAACACCCGACTCCCGGCTCCAGCAAACCCCAGTAGACCCTGTGCAGACACCCCTAGCACGGACAATACACTGTACTACATCGACAAGCTCACGTGCAGCAACAACGAGCAACGTCCTGCGCCCATCCCAGTACCGCCCCCTACGTCAGCCCTGGCCCCTCCAGAGCCCAACTTCCGCCACGACCCCCTGCCCTACTTTGATCTGTGGAACCTCCCACGGCCTCCAATGCAAGCGCGACCCTCCTGAGTTGAATGTCCCCCGTGCAACCTGGCACCCGACCCTGCACCTGGCCCCCCTCAGATTGACCCGACACCACCGAACCCTCCCCGACCACCTCCGCTACCCCCAGCCGAGCCTCAAGGGCGACCCCCAGGCCCCCCACCTCCGCCACCACCTGCGTGGAGACCCGGGCCTCCCCCTGGCAGGAACGAACCCCCCTGGGACAACGGACCCCCCAGGCGTGGACCTTCAGGTAAGCCACCTGGAGAAGGCCCTCCAGGCGGGTGGGGTCCTGCCCTCGGTGCCTTTCCTCCACAAGGAAGGGGGGGTAACCATTATTACTACTACTACAATGCCGGCCCCCCTCCCTGCAACACTACTGGACCAGACGATGCTCGCGACGCCCTCGCCTGCAAAGGACGTCTGGACATTCAAAAGCCCAATGCATTCACAGGCTGGGACCCCCAAAAATGGCGTACATTCCTTACTCAGTGTCTTAATACGTTTCAGGCAAAACCACTCACGTTTCAGGTTGACAGCTCCTGAGTGGCCTTTGCTGCCTCATACCTCCAGGGGATTGCCTTCGACCACTACACGGCCCTCATCCAGTTCGACCCCAACAACCTGGCACTTGCCCGCTGGCAAGCCTTCGTCGACGAGTTCTCTGGGAAGTTCGGGATCTACGACACCGTGGCTGAGGCCGAGGACAACCTCTTCAACCTCTGGATGCGCTCGGAAGAATGTTTCACCACCTTCATTGTACGTTTTGAAAAGGAAGCTTACGAGACAGGCTGGAATTACAGCGCCCTCCAGTACGCCCTCCGCCGTGCCCTGCCGCAACGCATCAAGGACGTCCTCCAACTCGCCCTGAAACAACTCTCCTACGACAGATACAAGGCCCTCGTCATGCAGATCAACCAACGCTACTGGGAAGACCGCAGTGAGTACTCGAACTCCTGACCCCCCTAGAACCCTAGGGGAGGGCCCCCTTGGACCTCCGGCAAAACCCCCAACCTCCAAAGTCAGAACCCTGGTCCCCCCGCGTTCCCTGGCGGCCGACCCCCAGTGAGTCGTGGCCCGCCCAATGCTAACCCCGGCAGCGGCGCCCGCCCCCAGGCCCAACTCAACGCCACTGTAGCCGCCAACGACCCGGGCAACGCACCAGACCCCGAGGAACCTCCGGAAGACTCTGAAGATCCCGACTTCGCTGATGAGCGGGACGAAGAAGCCCTCTGGGCCAACCGGCTCTCGAAAAAGGGGCGACCCTGGGTCGAGGTCCTGAGGGATGTGCAGGAACGACGGAGAAGGGAGGGTGTCTGTATACTCTGTGGTGAGAAAGACCATTTCATCTCTGAGTGCCCCCAATGACAGGTCATGGGACATGCCACCTGGACCTTCGAAGGGGAGGATGCCACCTACGAATACTCGGAAAACAACTTGGCGATTTAGACCTGGAAGACGCCCTAAATCGCAGAATCGACCCCGACGTCTTCTCCGCCCCGGTCTCACATCTTTGCTCTACGACACTCATACAGGACACCCTCACGGCTTACCTACCCTCCCACTCCTCACACTCCCTCCTCCTCAAAACCTGCCTCACCCCCTCTGGAACCCCCCTTGACACCCTCGTTGACAGTGGCGCCACCGACAACTTCATCGACAAAGCATGGTCTACCTTTGCCCCGGAACCCGCTCAGTGACTCCCGGTCCCGGTACGGCTCTGCCTCTTCGACAGAGATGCCTCTATGGCGGGGGACATCACTCACTTTGTGCGTATGCCCGTTACTTTTGCCAACGGACAGACTCACACCCTCTGGATGTTGATAACCAAACTTCACCCTTCTGCACCTCTGGTCCTAGGGCTCCTGTGGCTCTGAAACACCAACTCCCGCATCAATTGGCGACATCTTACCCTCCGCCTGACCTGGGACCCGACGCCCGACGACCAGCAACTCCCCTTCGACATTCCCCACTCTCCCGATCCTACTCCAAAGGACGGACCCCCACCACCCCCCGGACTCCAGTCCTGCTCGTCCCGGTCCTTTGTCATCAATGCCAGGCTAGACGGCGCCCCAGGACCAATATCGGCCCTCATCGACAGCGGAGCCACCAGAGTTTTCATCAGCGACGCCCTCGACCTCCCCCACGACTCCCTCGACCAGCCCCTCCGCCTGCAAGCGGAGCCACCAGAGTTTTCATCAGCGACGCCCTCGACCTCCCCCACGACTCCCTCGACCAGCCCCTCCGCCTGCAACGCCTTGACGGCACCCCCTCCTCCTCCGGCCCCATCCAGAAGTCTCACTTGGGACACGTGATCCTGAACAACGACTACGAGTTCACTTCCAACTTCCTGGTCACGCGACTTCACGAATCGACCCCAATGGTGCTGGGACTACCCTGGCTGCGCAACATGAACCCCGACATCGATTGGAGGACGCTCACCATGACCTTCCCAGGACCCGAAGACCACCCCTCGACCACCGTGCACCTCCGGGCCCTAGGAAGCGACCCGACGCCCGACACCCCCAGGACGACTGCCGCGCCCCCCACGCCTGTCCAAGACCGCAAGGCCCCTAATCGACCCCCAAACATTCCTCGGAACAAGTACAAAGGGCTGAACTACCCTGGCCGGTCTCAGACACGCATCACACCCGCTCTGGCCGAAGCATCCACGACCCGATCGACCCGAACGCACTCGACATTAGGATCATTGGGGCCGCCCCCTTCGTCCGCCTCATGAAGGAGGGAACTCCCACGTTTCAGCTACACACCTCGCCGTCTCTCCCGGAAGAACACCTACGAGGGGACGCTACCCCCCCGGACAAGAAATCCGAGGAGCAGATCCTCTGAGAAGTAGTTCCTCCGGAGTATCATGAGTTCGCTGATGTATTCTCCGAAGGAGACGCCAAGGAGATTCCCCCTCACCGCCCCTATGACCATACCATCAACCTCGAGGAAGGAGCCGCCCCCCCTTTTGGCAAGGTGTACAACATGTCGGAGGTCGAACTCCGGGCCCTCAAGGACTACCTCAACGAAATGCTCGGTAAGGGATTCATCTGACCCTCCACCTCCGCCGCCGGAGCCCCAGTTCTCTTCGCCAAGAAGAAGGACGGCTCGCTCCGACTCTGCGTCGACTACCAGGGACTCAATAAAATCACCAAGAAGAACCGCTACCTGCTCCCGCTCATCGGCGATCTGGTCGATCGACTTCGCAGTGCCAAGGTTTACATGAAGATCGACCTCCGCTCCAGTTACAACAACGTCCGCATTGCCCCAGGACACAAGTGGAAAACCGCGTTCCGCACACGATATGGTCTGTTTGAGTATCTTGTGATGCCTTTTGAAATGACTAACTCTCCTGCCATGTTCCAATACTTCATGAACGACATGAGTGACGTCTTCGTGATAGTCTACCTGGACAACATACTCATCTACTCCGACTCAAAGGAGGACCACCAGAAGCATGTCCGGCAAGTCCTCGAACGCCTCCGGGAGCACAACCTCCACGCCAAGCCCGAGAAGTGTTCATTCCATACGGAAGAGGTTGAGTATCTTGGCGTCATAGTATCCCCGAATGGCGTTCGCATGGACCCCCACAAGGTCGAGGCCATCGTCAACTGGCCGCAGCCCCGGAACGTCAAGGAAGTACAATCTTTCCTGGGTTTCGCTAATTTCTACCGGAGGTTCATAGATAACTACTCCGGTATCACAAAACCCCTCAACCGGCTCACGCGCAAGGACGTCACCTGGAACTGGGACAGTAAGTGCCAGAGCGTCTTTAACCTGCTCAAGGAGGCTTTCACAGCCGCCCCTGTACTCTGGCACTACGACCCAACCCTCCCAATTATCCTAGAATGCGACGCCTCTGACTACGCCATCGCCAGAATTCTCTCACAGATGGAATCTGATGGTGGAGAGCCCCAGCCAGTTGCCTTCTACACCTGGTCCATGATCGACGCTGAGCTCAACTACGACATCTATGACAAGGAGCTCCTCGCCATCGTCGAAGCCTTCAAGCAATGGCGAGCCTACCTCGAGGGAGCCCGGCACCGGATTCAGGTCTACTCGGATCACAACAACCTGCAGTACTTCACCACAACCAAGCAACTTAGTTGACGGCAGGCCCGATGGTCCGAGGTTCTCTCGGAATACGACTTCACGATCCAGTACCGCCCGGAACAACTCGGAGCTAAGCCCAATGCCCTCACCTGTCAACCGGATGTCTATCCCAAGAAGTCGTTTGAGGCGGAACGCAATGTGTTCAATCATTGCATGGTGATCCCTCCCAAACATCTGAATGCTGTACTGATCTTAAACGACAAAGGGACCCTAAGCCAGATCTGCTGCACCCCCCGGGACAAGTACTTCACTGACCACAACTCCTGCAACCCCCCTGACGGGACCGACCGGGACCCCGCCTTCTCCTTGTCCCCCAACGAAAAACTCCTCCTCCAGGACGGCCGCATCTACGTCCCAGATTATGTCCGACTCTGCTATGACGTCCTCCGTCAACACCACAACCACAAGCTCCGGGGACACCCTGGAATACGTAAGACCCTCCAGCTTATCTCCCGGACTTACTTTTGGCCAGAGTTGAAGAAGGACGTGACCCGTTACATTCGATCATGTGAACCCTGCCTCCGGGCCAAGGTCCCCCGACACTGACCATACGGACTCCTGAAACCCCTGCCAGTCGGATGACGCCCCTGGTCCTCCATATTCCTGGACCACATCGTCGAACTCCCAGAATCTGAAGGGTTCGATGCCATTCTCGTCGTTGTGTGCAGGCTAACCAAACAGGGCATCTTCCTACCCTGCCACACCACAGACTTCGCCCAGCTGTTCCTCGAGCACGTCTTTGCCAAACATGGACTCCCAGACGACATCATCTCCGACCGTGGCCCCCTCTTCATGTCCAAGTTTTGGACTTCCCTGTGTAAAGCACTTGAAGTAAAGACTAACCTCTCTACCGCCTACCACTTCAAAACTGACGGCCAAACCAAAAGGGTCAACCAGTCTCTCGAGCAGTACCTCCGACTGTACATCAACTACTTGCAGGACGACTGGCGCACCGAGCTCCCCCTGGCCAAGTTCACCTACAACAACACGCTGCACTCTGCCACTGGGGTATCCCCCTTCTTTGCCAACAAGGGATACCACCCTCGACTAACACTCTTGCTCTGGGACATCCTGTCGCATGCCACCCACGAGGTCGCCCGGGATCTCCAGTCTCTTCACGAGTTTCTCCGAGAAGAGATCGACACCGCGAACTAGGCCTATGCGAAACATGCTGACCAGAAATGGAAAGAGACCCCCGACTGGACCCCCAGGACAAAGGTATGGTTAGATCAACGCCACCTCTGCATCTGCCGGCCCTCCCCAAAACTCGATCACAAGCGCCTCGGCCCGTTCAAAATATTGAAGAAGGTCTCATCCCACGCCTACAAGATCGAGCTTCCCCCAGGACTAAAAGGTCTGCACCCGGTATTCCACGTCCGCCTCCTGGAACGACACCCCCTGGATTCTTTCCCCGAATGACGCCCCGAGCCCCCTCCCCCGGTTGAGGTCGAGGACAAGTACCACTACAAGGTTGAAGACATCCTCGACTCCCGGAACATTCGTGGATGACCCCACTTCCTCGTACGGTGGAAGGGATACGGCCCAGAAGATGACACTTGAGAACCACGCGGAAACCTCGAAGGCGCCCTCGACAAACTCTGGGACTTTCAACAACGGCACCTGGGAAACAACCTCCGCAGGCGCAGGACTCACAGACGGCAGTAGTGGGCGTAACCCCCACCTCTGGGCTCAGTAGGGATTCAACTCCCATGTATACTTTCTACTTTCCCTTTCTAGATCTTACTCTTTTTTAGTACCTTTTTGTATTAGTGTCCCGGAGTCTGAGCAAGGTGTTCTTTCCGGTTTCTTTCAGTTTCTTCGCCCCTTACTTATACTTCTCACTGATCCAGGACAACCAAGTATATACATTTTTTTAGAAGTACACTATACTACAACTACGGGACCACAAAACAAGCAACAGCAAGAAAACGGAGGCCTCTAGAGCTGGGGTCCCGAACTACCCTTACCCTCCCCTCCCCTTGGCCAGCCCTGGAAATCCTCCCCCACTCCTCCTGGACCATGCTCCCGCCACACCTCCTTGGCCAACTGGTCCCAAGACAGGAGCTGTTCACCTCGTCCAGGACCCGCTCGAACCACGACCCCGGGGCCAGGACGTTCCTCTGGCGGTGCGCAATCACCAGCCTCCCCAACAGGTCCAGACCCCGCTCTACCCTGGGGTTCCCTGCCTCAGACTGCAACCCCTCTTGCAGGGAAGCGAACGCCGTGGCCACTCTGTCCAGGAGCTGACGATGCTCCCGAGCCCAGCCTGGAGATATCAGTACCGACCCAGCCACGAGAAGGGGAATACTCACTTAGGGAGGCCATGCGCCTGATCACTACGTCTCGGCGCAGAGTCTCGACCAACCCTGGGAGCCCTACCCCCTGCTCCAGCCTGGCCCCCATGGCGTCCAGCCAGGCCTCAGCCTCCCCCCATGCCACCCTTGCCTCCCCCAACTCCCGGAGGGCTGCCTCGCAATCCTCCTCCAGCCCCCACTGGAGCGCCACCTCCTCCCTTGCTCCCTCCTCGTGCTCCTCCCTCTTCCGGTCAGCCTGCTCCAAACACGCCTGCAGGTCCCTCACCTCGACGCTCAGCGGTCACTCAGACAATGGGGAGAATACCGCCGGGGAAAGGCGCGCTGGGGAGGCTGAGGATGGGGTCTCCACGGGCAGACACACCCTCTTGGAAGGCTCTGGGGAGGGACTGGGCGACGCCCGCCACTTCCCCTTGTCTAGGCACCCCCCCTGCCCCTGGGTGTCGGACTGAGTGGCCCAGTGCGTGATCAGCACCATGGGCTGGCCCTGGCCCCCCGACCCCCCACTGGGTGCCTCCACGGGTACTGCGGGCACCTCTCCCACCAGCTCTGCCACCCAATCCTGCTCCTCGACCCCCAGCAGCCATCCCTGCTCCTGGGCGACGCAACGCGCCCTCCACAGCGCCGACATGGAACAACGCTCGTGGTTGAGGCGGCAGGCCTCACACACGGCCATGTCCTGGCGGGACGAGAGGCCCGGAACCTTGAACAGGCAAAGCACTCCTCGACGAGCGCAGTGCAAACACTGCACTGAAGTCAGCAAGGGCAATCAGAGGTAGGAAACGACTCGCCGGTCCGTTGCTCACGCACCAGGCGTGGGCAGGTAGACCCCGGGGCCTCTCCAGGGCCTCCCCAAACAGCTCCTGTGTCATGTCTGCCCACGCAACACGTTGACTCTCCGGGACCTCTGACACGGTTCCTACCGCCATCCCGGAACGACGAAAACGGGGGGCAGGCAATCTAGGGCGGGGAGGGGGCTGCGGACGGAGAGGGTGGACAGTCATCTGCGCAAAAGTGGGTGCGGGACGACTGGGACGGGACTCTGGAGAGACACTGGGGCCTGCATTGGGAGCAGGCTCCAGGAACTGGCTGGGACCCACCTCCGGGGCAGGAATGTTGTGTTGTTCTGGAAAAGGAAGGTCAGTGGCAGTAAGCAGACGGTGCAGGAGCACTCACATTGTTGAGTGAGCGCCGCCACGTGCTCCTGGTTGAGGCAAGCTCGGTATCGCACGTCCCGGGCTTCCCATGCCATGAGGGGCGCGACCTCGTTAGTTTGCAGGGGCGTCGGAGAATGCGTCAGCGTACGCGACATAGTTGAGTTTGATGGTAAAATTTTTTTCGTTACGTGGCAGGACAGGTGCCGGATCCCATGCTTGTAACCCTGTCCGAACCTCCGGCTACGTGCGCCTCAGAGGGTCTCGGCGCTGAGGGGGGGGGTGATGTCACGACCCCTCCCCTCCAGAACCTCCCTGGAGCCCCATCCAGGAATCTCTTCCGTCAACCCCACAGCACGCCCTGCCCCCACAGCTGCTGACGCCACCATCACGCACATCAAAGACCGCCATCAGCCAACCCCCCAGGAACCCCGCATCATGGACCCCAGGATTAACCACCATCAATGATCAGATCACGCGACTCACTTCCGGCCATCACACATCATGCATCATAGCTCCCTCCATGCCAATTGATCGCGCATCCCCACATGCACGATCCAGGTATACAGTCCCTGCCTGCTACTCAATGACTCCTGGAACTCGCCAATTGATCGCGCATCCCCACATGCACGATCCAGGTATACAGTCCCTGCCTGCTACTCAATGACTCCTGGAACTCATCCCAGACACTCCGGAACCCTGAGACCTGGCCCTGTAGTACTTATAGCATAGTTTTCCGCTGTATTTGCTAGTCTTGATATTGCATTAACTTGGTTACTTGAATTGTTGTGTGCTCTCTGCTTGACTGGTACGCATTGACTGGCACACATTGACTGGCACGCATTGACTGGCACGCATTGACTGGCACGCTTGAATAACCACGTGCTCTAAGTTTGGTACGCACTTCGCGACTTTTAATTTGTTAACCCGGTCTCGTCTTAGAACCCCCGGTTCACGACTCGACCCCCACCCTATCCTCAGCTACCCAAAACCCAAAACCCCCGGACCAAGTCCCCTCTCCCAGGATTACCCCTGCCCACATCTTGAACCTCGGAGTCCTAGCCCTGGAGTTCCAGACACCCGAGTATCTGTAGGTCAAGTCCGCATTGTAAGGGTGATTGCTTTCCTGGAAAGCCCCCAACTCAGCGGAACCTGACAAAGCTCCTGGAGATAGTCTTGGAGAGTGGCACATGAAACCTTGCCATCCTTGGCAAGGATTTGATTGGTCTTGTTGAGGAGCACTTGTGTGCAGAATCTGTCAGATCAATAAGAGGCTGGATGGAAAAATTAAGGCAGTAATAAGAGAGACACACCAACTGAGAATTGAAACTGTGGCCTCTTGGAATCAGGTGCCGTCTCAGGCAGGGGCTGAAGAAAGAGTGAAAAATAGGCAAATCACATGAATAACTCATCAATTTGAATTTCTAGAAATAGAACATGCTCATGTCGTTAGTCTTGTGCTTGACAGAACAAGGAGATGACACACTCATCATCTCTACATCACTGTCATGCTCCTAGCAATGATTATGTGCATGGCAGGCATCTTCATGGCAATGCATCTAGAGAGAAGCAGAGATGAGAAGGGAAGGGTAGAAGAAAAAAGCAAAGAAGTGACCTCAGCATGCTCTTTGGCTTCCTGTGCAGCTTGTTTGGCAGCATCTTTGGCACATCAATCATTAATTAATTTAAGGATCGTATCCACAAAAATATACCAGTTTTTGATGTTAGAGGAGGTTTGCGCAAGGCAGCATTTGATGTAGTCCTAGACCTTGTAGAGAGCATCATAAAGGCCAGGCTGCTCAGCAATGAGGAGGAATGCTGAGTGATTAACAAAGATCTAGAGCAATGTGTAGGAAGTTAAATTTGGAACAAGCATTAAGAATAGACATGACACACCAGTTTGGCAGCTCTGAGGTGCCAGGACACTAGGACAGAGGACTCTTTTGTGCAAAAGCTTCCTCACAAAAACAGATGACAGCAGTGCCAAAAGCAGCAACATGCTTGACAGACTTGAACTGTTGGTCCTTGTCATGAATAATAGCATTCTCAAGGAGAGAGTAGAGGTCAGCACTGAGGAGTCGTTTAGGACCAGTAGAGGGAGCCATGGGAGATGGTGAACTAGAGATGTAGGAGATAATAGGAGGGGCTTAAATGGCCTTTGAAGCAACAGGGAGGACAGCAAAAACATGCAAAAGAAACCTACAAACATTACAGGAGGTCCAGACAAAAATTTTTGATATGATAGCAAAGAAATGGGACTTGACCTTATCTAGAACTGTGAATGACTGAGAACAGTCTTTATTTGGTGGGGGGGAGATGATACAATGCTGTACCAGCAGTCAGTGACACACTATGCACCAGAAGTCAAAATAAATATTTAATTATAGGCTGAAAACTGTAAGCCTCCTGGTAGCAGTCTCAATAATTTATACCTCCAAAAACACCCCAATACAGTGGCTCAAAAAACTGTCCCAATGTTTCATACTTTTTGAAAGATGGCATTGGCATGAAGGACAGGAAGTACCTAAAATCCTGATTAAATTATGTAAAATATTATAGAATTGTAGCTGCAGAATGAATCTAGGCATATGTAATTAGAATCAAAACTGATGGAGCAATAGCCATTTTAAAATATTCACACATTGGGACAGTTTTTTGAGCATCTATAATTTTTCAGGTTTATTCCTGTTTTAGTCAGAACTAAGTAAGTTGCATGTGGGAATACAGACAGAGTCATGTGACCATGTTTAGATATATTTGGGAGTGGTTCAAGCTGGTTGAACCACATCTTGGCCTTCAACCACTATCATGAAAGTTACTCCTCCTGCACAACACTCTGTTATTGCTTCTCTTCTTGCTGAAGAGTATTCTCTGCACTAAATTGATGCTAAAACTGGTCCAGAAAAGTCTACTATTGGGAGGATTGGTAGAGAGTTGAAAATGGACAAGAAAAACCATTCTAAAAGCCATCCTGCTAAGCTTACTCCACACGATAAACAGACTATTGTTCACCAAATCTCAACTAGGAGATTTGATACAGCTGTCCAGGCCACCAATTTTATCATCAACATCATTTCCAACCCTGTCTCTCCTCAGACTGTCCAGAATGTGTTGAAGGAGGAGGGGTATCAGTCTGCTACTAAGAGAAAAGTTCCTATGCTCAGAGCTAGACATTAACAACTACAGCTTAAATAGGCTCAGAAGCATTGGAACTGGACTATAGAGGACTGGAAAAGGGTGTTGTGGACAGATGAAACAAAGATTAATAGGATTGGGTCAGATAGAAAGCAGTATGTGTGGAAGCTATGAGAAGGCATTTCTGACTGAACAACAACACCTACTGTGAAGCATGGAGGAGAGAATAATCTCATGGTATGGGGCTGTATGGGTTGTAATGGGGTAGGAAAGCTTATGGAGGTGGTGGGGGATCATGAATGCAGAGCAGTACTGTGAAATTTTGGATGATGGAGCAAAGAAGAGCTTTGAGAAGTTGGAGATGGAGGAGGGTGCCTGCTACTTTCAACAGGACAATGACCCCAAACACAACTCCAAGAGGGCTGATAAGTGGTTTGAGGACAACAACTTTGATGTCTTTTGGTGGCTAGCTCAATCCCCTGATCTCAACCCTATTGAACATCTCTGAGAGTACCTCAAGGAGCAACTTAGGCAGTATGAAACACCTCCTCATGGTGTGCATGAATTATGGGAGAAGGTTGCAAAGGAGTGGGATAAAATACCACCAGAGATATGCCAAAGACTAATAGAAAGCATGCCTAGTATTGATAGGCAAAGGCTTAGTGATTTCCAGGGAGTGAATTGCTTAGGCTGGAGTTTATTGAGAATCCTCTGCTTTCTGGAATATTATTGAAAGCATTCAACATAATAATAATATCAACTTCATCAAAGTCAGTGTGAATTGGAAGTTACATTCTACACTAGCAAGCCCCAGAACTATCAAGTACTACTTGCAACCAAGTACTACACTACTGTGGGCACATTTGCACTACAATATTTCCTCTTTTTACTGCACAGTCATTAGACAAGTTATGCCTACCATTTGCTAGGTAGCATCTGGACTGCTAAATTCACTATTATCTTGATGACACTGGGACTCTGCTGCACAACCTCACACCCTAATGCCAAGCACTAGAAATGATGTTTTACTATGTAGTGAACAATGCATCCAACCACAATTGGCATCATCAGCAATACTAAAGATGAAATGCCATCAGTTGAGCTCATGCACATGCCCATTCCCAACTCAATGCTTCCTCCATCCTGATTGCCCATCCCACAAAGTGCTCAAGCATCTCTCATAGGTGGAGTGCCACCACCAGATAGACCAAGTCTTGACCAAGCCACCAATGGATGCTGCTGGTAACATGGAGGACTGGTGGAGATGTCCAACTAGGATCCACTCTCATAACAACTTCTTGCCAGGGCTTGAGTCCAGCTACCACCTTCTCATCTGACACCTCTTGTGCTCAAGGAGCTGTGGGGCCATAGGGTGGCAGCTAGTTCCAGTAGGGCCTCTCCTAAAGCATCTCTTCCTCTTCTTATACCCATGCCGTGCCTGCCTCATCTTCTACCATTCCTGTATCCTTGGTTTTCTCTTCTTTCAACCTGGCATTCTCCTTCCCAGCTGTTCCTCTTTGCTATTGCCATAGACTCCACCATCTCCTGCTTTCTTGCTGCTTCCTCTTCTCACTCCCCTGCCACTGGTAAGGCCACTCCAGCTAGGTAAATAGGTGAGAGGAGAGTACTTGGGCCTGCCTCTGAGTCTCTGGGCAGCAAGCATCTGCCTCAGCTCCTCATCTTCTGGTAGGCATTGCACAGACACTAGAGTAAGATGGAGTCAGCATAGAGTAAGGCAGCTATTTATAAGACATTCACCAGGCCATTGTTGACACACTATTTATGGAGAGGTGCACCTTGGAAGCAGGCCAGCACTTGTAGGTAGTGTTTCTTCTTCATCAACAAAGAATACTACCTCCAACTGATCATCTCCTTTAAAAGTATTGGGTATGTGTAAAGGTGACCTCTGGAGGCTATGACTTAGTTACATAGCTGGCAGAGAGAGATCCAAAGTATATTAATGTATATACTAACAATATTACAATCACTACTCACTTGGCAGAGGAAGATCCAAATAGAACAAGTTTAAGAATTCTCTATGTCAGGACTGATGCTTTTGGAGCCTCAGAAGTACAAAAAACAACTGTATAGAACAATAAAACAGTACAAACTTGGAAATTGCTAAAATAAGTGATTACACAAGCAAGGCAGAAAAACTCTGGCTTATGTAAGCTATTTATACACAGTGTTGAACTTGTCTGAATGATAACTAGAGAACCAGAGCACCTTGGAGACTAAAAGTAGTACTAATAAATAAAGTTGAAAGAATAGAAGCAGTAAGGTGAGAGAATGCAGAAAGAAATAAGAAAATGAAGGAGGAAGAAAAGTCTCCTGACAGTCTGCCTAGTAAAGATTTGCTGGCTGCCAGAAGCTTGTGACATCAGTGGAACCTGACACTCCCTTTACTATCATTTTTGATGTCAAATACTCCTCTTTCTTGAGAGTCTGTAGTGGCTGTTCAAATGACAGCATAAAAGTCATTATTTTTATAACTTACAAGAGTAGAGGTGCAAGCCCCAATATTGTTATTTAGTATTCAGCACTATATAAATTCATCTTACAACTTATTTGTCTGTTTAAGCATATTCAAGATATTCATAGCTTGATCTATAGCAAAGGCAGCTTAATCCTATATATTCTCATATAGAATGGATTCTGACAGGGTTGCTGTTTACACTGCTATACTCCACTCTTGTTTCCACACTAAAAAAGGACAAGCCTGGCTGCCTAGCTACAGACAGTGCCCACTTTGACTAAAAGGCAATCAATACTAGAATAGTAAAGAATTCATAAAGAAATTTCCTGCAAAATAGATTAGACTCCTGAAGGCATTGAGGGTGGCAACTATATGCATTTCCTTTGAAGTAGTTTCTGTCTTAATGACTAAATGACATACTTGGATTATTGTAAGTAACAGAGAGGTCAACTTGGCAAACTGTTTTCTATTCTATTTTAATTACTATTGAAAGATAAAAAAAAAGGAGATTTTATATTTAGATGTTAAAGAACTAGTTGATGTATATAACCAGACATGAGTCAAATCACATTTCAGTAACTACTTCCAAATGCTTCTTTTCTGACTCTCAACACTTCTTGTTGAAGATTCTCAGCTTCTTCTAGTTTTCTACCTTGCCAAAATGTTACAGCAAGGTTAGACATGGCTTGGATAGTGTCTGGATGACTGCTTCCAAATGCTTCTTTTCTGACTCTCAACACTTCTTGTTGCAGATTCTCAGCTTCTTCTAGTTTTCCACTTTTTCTGAATGTTACAGCAAGGTTAGACATGGCTTGAATAGTGTCTGGATGACTGCTTCCAAATGCTTCTTTTCTGACTCTCAACACTTCTTGTTGAAGATTCTCAGCTTGTTCTAGTTTTCCACCTTGCCAAAATATTACAGCAAGATTAGACATGGCTTGGATAGTGTCTGGATGACTGCTTCCAAATGTTTCTTTTCTGACTCTCAACACTTCTCATTGAAGATTCTCAGCTTGTTCTAGTTTTCCACCTTGCCAAAATGTTACAGCAAGATTAGACATGGCTTGGATAGTGTCTGGATGACTGCTTCCAAATGCTTCTTTTCTGACTCTCAACACTTCTTGTTGCAGATTCTCAGCTTCTTCTAGTTTTCCACTTTTTCTGAATGTTACAGCAAGGTTAGACATGGCTTGAATAGTGTCTGGATGACTGCTTCCAAATGCTTCTTTTCTGACTCTCAACACTTCTTGTTGAAGATTCTCAGCTTCTTCATAGTGTCTGGATGACTGCTTCCAAATGCTTCTTTTCTGACTCTCAACACTTCTTGTTGAAGATTCTCAGCTTCTTCCAGTTTTCCACCTTGCCAAAATGTTACAGCAAGGTTAGACATGGCTTGGATAGTGTCTGGATGACTGCTTCCAAATGCTTCTTTTCTGACTCTCAACACTTCTTGTTGAAGATTCTCAGCTTCTTCTAGTTTTCTACCTTGCCAAAATGTTACAGCAAGGTTAGACATGGCTTGGATAGTGTCTGGATGACTGCTTCCAAATGCTTCTTTTCTGACTCTCAACACTTCTTGTTCAAGATTCTCAGCTTCTTCTAGTTTTCCACTTTTTCTGAATGTTACAGCAAGGTTAGACATGGCTTGAATAGTGTCTGGATGACTGCTTCCAAATGCTTCTTTTCTGACTCTCAACACTTCTTGTTGAAGATTCTCAGCTTCTTCTAGTTTTCTACCTTGCCAAAATGTTACAGCAAGGTTAGACATGGCTTGGATAGTGTCTGGATGACTGCTTCCAAATGCTTCTTTTCTGACTCTCAACACTTCTTGTTCAAGATTCTCAGCTTCTTCTAGTTTTCCACTTTTTCTGAATATTCTAGCAAAATTAGACATGGCTTTAATAGTATCTGGATGACTGCTTCCAAATTCTTCTTTCCTGATTCTCAACACTTCTTGTTGAAGATTCTCAGCCTCCTCCAGTTTTCCACCTTGCCAAAATATTGTAGCAAGGTTAGACATAGCCTGTACAGTAAATAAATGACTATTTCCCAGGACTCTCTTATGCTCTTCAAGCACTTGCCTCTGAAGGTGCTCTGCATCATTCCAAAAGTGTGCAGTCAAAAAAATATCAATAAGTTTTTCTGCTAATTTATAATTTTCACATTTATGGTTTAAACATGTTATCAATGCCTGTACATGCAATACCCATTCAGCTGCATCCTCATATGACAACTTTCCATCTCCTAAACAATAAAACAGTTGTTGTGTAGATTTTTTGGCTTTTATCTGCTCTTCTAATGATAATGATTGAAAAGCCCAACTATGAGCAAGTGAGTGAATTTCTAACATCATGACTCCTTTTTCTTTTATTTCCACCAATGAATATGATCTGAGTAACTCAACTGCTTCTTCAAGTAACTCATTACTCCACTTTTTACCATCTGTTACAAACTTTTGAAGAAGGTTCTCTAATTCTTGGATGTCCATTTTATGATTATTAGAAAGCTTTTTCCAAGCTCTTTCCAGAATTGATATAGGTATCCTAGTATTGTGTAACACACCACATAACATAAGAAGTGCCTTTGCTTGTTCATTCAGCTTCTGATAGCTCAGATTCCATGTGGCAAAAACAGGAAGCTGATAGCTATCAATTCTCTGATTTATTGTTGTTGCCATATATCTCATTTTATTTTCTTTGAACCTTTTCAGATACTGCTTTACTTCAATATGTTGATTGTGAAGGAGATAGCTCCCTGCTTGAATAATAGCTAATGCCAAATAGCCCAGTTCTTGAACAAGCTCCTTCACAGCTTCTTCCTCAGTTTTTTGCCTCTGACTAGCTTTATAAAAAGCTTCCAATGAATCTTCAGCTATCAACTCTCCAATCTTATAATGATTTTTAGGTGCACACATTTGTGATGCCTCATTTCTGCTTGTTATAATAATATTTCCATGACTGCATTTTGGAAAAAATTCTTGTAAAATAACATCAGGATCATCAGCATTGTCAAAAAGCATTAACCATTCTTTTTTTTGGTGACAAAGCCATAAAAGAGCAGCAGCAGGTGTTGTATCAGACAAATGAGCACTTTGAGCAAGTAAAGTTAAAAACTGTTCAATTGATGCTTTAGAGCTAGCATCTATCATATATATAGAGGAAAATCTAATTGATTAAAGTAAACAATAACATGGGGAAAATGTAACTGTGTTTCATACCTGCTTCCAAATTCATGACAGAATTTCAGTGCAATTTGTGTCTTTCCAGCTCCACCCAAGCCATGCAGCACACAATGCTGCTGCATTTTCATTTTTAATGAAGATTGATGAGAATCAAAACACTTTTCAAGATGTAATAAAATGTCTGCTCTGCCAATGAACAGTGGAGATGGAGGAGGAACAATAGGAAGAAGGACTGGTGCAAGTATATGAGGTGTTTGTTTGTCAAAAAGGCTTGTAGGCATAGTTTCACTCCCTAATAAATGTCAGAAAATAATTCATTCAATTGAGATTGAGCAACTACTTACTAAAAACCCCAAGAGTAGTCTGTTGAAAACAATTATATAAAATCTTTATAAGATCATTCAATTTCTCTGTAACTTTGGCCTTCTGCAAATAGGAATCAGAGTGTGCTTTAATTTCTCCCTGCCTATTCCAATCATCCAGAGCCATCTTTTGAAGTCCTTGTTCTACATTAAATCTGTAAAACAGGCCAGGCATTTGCAAATAGTACTCTTCAAGAGCCTCAGCTACCTCTTCACAATCAGTAGCTATCTGAAAAAGAAGTTCTGTCATTTTTTGGCCAATCACATTGGTGGGCTCCCAGAAAACATGACCAGTATGCCCTGATCCTATACTAACCAAGCATGCAACTGGTTGAAAAGAACCAAAAACCAGTGCAGCTTCTTTTATAACAAGACGAGTTGGATTGCTACAGTACAAACCTGCACCTACAAAGGTTTCATGGACTCCACCAGATTTAATAGACAGAGGTTTGAAAAGTTGAGGAGTAGCAGTGGTGGCACGGGCAGCTTGCACCACTGTACAATTATAGCCTGGATTGGCAGACACCCCATATGTTCTGAAGATCCGAGGTGTCATATTGGCAGAAGGAAGAGCTACCACAAAACTTTAAGGTGATTACATTGTCAGCTGAGAAATAGAAATGAAAAAAACTTCATTACCTTCTGCAGAGCGGATCATCCTCTTCCATCAAGACATCCTCTGGAAACCCAGCAGATCGTAAGATGCCTTTCATGCCGGACTCAAAGACAGTTGCCTTGAACTTCCCATTCCGTGCATTCCATTTCTTGGCATCGGAGTAGAGCTCCCGGCTGAACAAGACATACTTCTCAATAGCCAGGTCAATGGGCATACGGAGTCGACCGAGCATCAATGCAATTACCCTGACACATCATTGAATATTCGACTTCGTAGTGATGGTTTGTCACATACCCTCCTGTTCCAGCTCCACCGATTATATCAAAATAATCACAAGGCTTAGGCAGAGATTGAGCGTTCTCCAGGTGCATTAGACGAAACATGATTTCTCGGAGAATAATAAGTTCAGACAGTCCACGTACACCACCGTCATCTGGATGATCATTCCGATAACGTTGGTAATCGCGATTCACAGTCGAAAGAGCATACCCAAAGATAACATCCTCAACCCACGTTGTTTTTGGTCTGTCTTGATATTCTGCATGGAGGCGTCAATCGTACTTGAACAAAAGGAAGGAAAGAATGGGCTTTCTCACATCGAATGATTTGTGACACAAAGCTGTTCTCACGCTTAGGCCTTCGTTCACACCCTCGAAATAGTAACACTGTGATTGCGAGATGAAGATAGATAGGCCTGTATACAATTAATATTCCAGCGTCCTATTCCATATGCCTGCACTTCTGGAAGCGCACACAAGACTTATCCAATCTGGATATCACCTTGTGGAACAATACAGAGTGAGTGTTCTCAGGACATGTATATAAAACGACAACATCGGTACCGTCGTCACCGACACAGTCACCCAATATAAGATGTCTGGTTCCAACAGTCTTCATGGCCCCCAATATCAGCTTTGACATCGGTGAGCTCGAATGAAAACTCGTACCGATCGCTCTCGTTTGAGTGCCATCGACGGCTATCTGCGACAAAAAAGATGCATCGCCTTTACTACCTGCGCCTGGATACCACACGGCGTTGGACATGAGCTCCTACACGCCGCACGCGCAGTCCTTCCCGAGCTCGAGCCCTGTCTCTTTACGCCATCCTCGTGCACACGGCATCTCACGCGCTGCATGTACACGCACACGCAGCCCCGTTCGAGATTACACCGTTCTCCCCGCAACCACGTCCTCCTTCGCCTCTACCTTGGCAAGCTTCTCGCCAGCCGCGACCATGTCCCCCGTGTGCATGTCGGTGATTTTACCAGGGTGATTCCGGGCGGGGATGCAGATGTGGAGCCAACGGGGTCGGTGATTTGGTGCGGAGGGAATGGAAGATGTGGAGCGTGATTCCGGGCGGGGATGCAGATGTGGAGCCAACGGGGTCGGTGATTTGGTGCGGAGGGAATGGAAGATGTGGAGCGTGGGGATTTAAATTTGAAGCTGGTGTTTGGGATAGGGATGAGAGGAGTGAGAGGGATGGGCGGGCAGAGCATGAGAACGGGGAAGGGGAAGGGGGTGGTGTTAGATGATTTACCAGAGATCGACAGTAAAGACTCTGGTCCATGCAGCGTGGGGAACTATAACAACAGTGTGTATGTTAGGACGGAGAAGCACGTTAATGGGAGCGGGGCGGGGAGAAGCGTACACCGATACTGAAGATCCATCGCAGAAGCAAAAGCAAAAAAATAAGTGCACGACCCAGTCTTCATCGACATTCAAGCACGACGACAAGCACGACGATGCAAGTGCCGTGGCAGAATCAGGTGCCTCTCGCACTCGAGATTGGGCCGAGTGAGGAAAGCGACGGTGGGGCCGCGGTAATTTTGGAAAGGGGTGCCTCAGTCTATTGTACACGGACTGAGATGTGTTGAACTCATTATTGGACTTGACTAATTTACTTACCCGATGCTAGCAACTTACTACCCGTAACAAATTACCATGGAAGAAAGAGTTTGCAGATGGATCCATCACCGACTCGGATGGTTAGTTTGATTGATATTACATTGCACTTTAAGTAGTTGCGTGAGTATATCTGCGATATAAGCGAGTGATGACTTACAGCCTCAGTGCAAAGCAACAGAGGCTATATTGACGATCGATGCACAACTGACCCTGCCTAAGTCAAATGAGCATAAGTGGCACAGTTCACCGGGTATGCGTAAAACCCTCGGATAGGGTGTCGAGGATAATGCCTCGTGACTCCGGATTCACCATGAAACACCCGCGTCATATGTTAAGTCATAATTCGTATGTTTCTCTTTTCTACGTACATGTCTTAAAAACTCCATATTGATTACTCATACATGACGTCCTCTTGTCTCATTACTACGTTTGTATATTATGACGAGGCACACCTGGAGATGGATCATCTTACGATTTCCTCTCTCCAGGTGAGTCTCCCTAGTATCTTATTACTTACTGATCATCTTATGATTTCCACTCTCCAGTTATTTGTTACATTATATTCGTACACGAATACATCTATTTGCCTATATGCTGCATCAGGTTATGGGCCCCACCGTCGCGTCAGACAATACTTCGGAAACATTGCAGCTCGCAAAGTTTAACGGTATCAACTATCATGTTTGGTCCGATAATATGAAGAATGTGTTACTGGCTAAATCTTTATGGGGTGTTACCTCAGGATGAGAGACCTGCCCACCTAAACCTCCTACTGAATACTCCAAGTTGTTGACTACTGCCTGTCCTAAAGGGGATGAGCCACCTCAGACCATCCCTAAAGAGGGTCAGGATGAGTTGTCGACTGCTGGCCTTGATACTTCAAAGAAAATCTGGGATCATTTTCATCAAAATTATGTTGATCAACAGAGTGGGATCAACGTACATTATTATCACCAGCAGCTGTATGGAAAATGATGGGATGGAAATTTCCCCTTGATGGATATACGTCGCCAATTCCTTGAAGCAGGTCATTGCATTGATGACAATACTATAATCAATGCTATCCTTTTGTCATTGCCTCAGTCTCCTACATGGGAAGTCGTCAAACAGAATCTGCTGTTTTGGAGAGCTTCTTTAATGCTTGAAACTGTCATAACTGAATTGCTGACAGTTTACGACCACATTACCTTGGAGGATGCTGCAACTAGCAAGACATTGGCATTTACTGTGAGAACCAAGCCTGAATTGAGTAGGAGTCGACAAAATCCTAAAACTACAAAAAGGAAATTAAAACCAAAATGTGAGCCTAAACCCAATGATATTTGCCATAATTGTGGTGAGAAGGGACACTGGAGTCCGAAGTGCCCCAAGCCCAAGAAGGCAAAAAATGCTGGTCAAGCTCAACTTACTGTTTCCACTCGTAATTCCGAATCTTGTGAAATTGGCCAAGTCATGATGGCGACTTCAAAGGACATGCCCACTGGATTATTTCTTGATAGTGCCGCTTTGAGTCACATGGTGGCTGACAAGACTTATTTCGTTGACTACCATAAAACAAGTAATCAGCACGTATCTGTTGGAGGACAAAATCAATTACCTGTTGAAGGTACAGGTGCGATTATGTTCCAAACTCACTTGTCCTCTGATACAAGTAATGTCATCTTGCATGATGTCCTCCACATTCCCAATCTAGGTGCTAACCTCATTAGTCTGGGCTCTTTACAATGTGAAGGAGTTAGGTTCTATGACTTTCCTTGCGGAATTTTGTTGTCTTGGCAAGGTCAAGAATTCCTTCATGCAAATCTTGTTGGCACTCATAGCACACTTTACCGAATCGAAACTATGACCATTGGAATAGTTGATAACCAGGTGGCCTATATTGCCAGTGAGTCTACTATGCGTTCATGGCACCGTTGATTAGGACACATCAGTCCGTGCACTATAAAAACCATGGTGGATCACAATTTAGTCACAGGCATTAAAATAAAGCTACCTCAAGAATTCAATCGGTTATGCAGCGGATGTGCTGAAGGTAAGGCTACTAGACCACCCTTGCCCAACATTAGCAACACAAAATACAATAAAAACAAATTACTGGTCATGGACCTCACCAGACCCATGAGTGTAGCCACCTGGGATGGAAATCGGTATGCTATGGTGGTAGTCGAAGCCAGCAAATGTTTTTCTACTGGTAGACTCCTTAAAACTAAGGAGGAAGTGGGAGACAATGTGTGCAATGTTACAGCTATGTATGAGCATCATGGCAGTCAGTTTGTTAAAATTATCCGAACTGACAATGGCAGTGAATTTGTTAATTCCACAATGAGAAAATTCTATGCACTTAACAGAATAAAACATCAAACTATGAATCCCTACCGACCACAACAGAATGGAATTGTGGAACATGCTATAGGCATAATAATGGAAATGGTTAGAAGCAGAAATGCGGAGGCCTTAACCGAACGAAGTGAGGTTGAGGCCGGGAATGAGCACTGAGTTCTCTATACATACTTGGAGCCCTAACCGAGGCCTTAACCGAACGAAGTGAGGTTGAGGCCGGGAATGAGCACTGAGTTCTCTATACATACTTGGAGCCCTAACCAAACAAAGTGAGGTAAGTAGAGGCTTAGTTGGGGGGGGGGTTTGGGGACAAAGCCCCCAATGAGCTACAAAATTTGTGCTGAAGGCACAAATTGTAGCTCATCTATATAGAATGTGACGACTTTTGTGGGAATTTGATGTGATGACTAAAAATTTGTCAGCTGAGTCATCAATGACTAAGGCTGACAAATAGTTGTCTTTTTCGTCTGTTTTTCGGTCAGTTAGAAAAAAAAATTGTATATTAAATGTGTATATTAAATATTTTACTGTATGCTATCTCTCGGACACATGTGGAAGGTGTCCGGAGTTTGTGGATGTGGCTGAGGCCAAAACGCGATTTAGTGGACACCAGTTTTCACGCCTCACGTATTCTTAAACCAAACAGCATCAATTTTTCCACGGTTTCAACGTTGTAGTGAGTAAACTACACTACAAAGTAAGTGTTGATTGATTGATTGATTTACAAATATTAATAACCATTCTTATAGCAACGCTTCGAAACTCGATTACAAAGTAAGTATTGACTGATTGATTGATTGATGACTATTAATAAATGATCAATTTAGCTACAACTTCGAAACTTGATTACAAAGTAAGTATTGACTGATTGATTGATTGATGACCATTAACAAACATTCTTATAGCGAAATTTTCAAACTCAACTACAAAGTAAGTAATGATTGATTGATTGATCAATGATCCTTAACAAACATTCAATAGCTCGACAACTTTCAGCTATTGATTGATCATTGTAAGTGATTTTTAATGTATTTGAGCTTGGAAATTGCTTAAAAAATTCGAAAAAATCACAGAAAAATCAGGAAAAATTCAATTCAGCTTATAGTGAAAGTTTGGGCTATTGTAGTAAGTGACTTTTATTGTTTTTGAGCTTTATAAATGCTTAAAAAATTAAATAAAATCAAGAAAAATTCAATTCAGCTTATAGTAACACTTGGACAACTTTGGGCTATTGATATATTCATCATGTAAGTGTCTTTCAATAGTTTTAAGCTATGAAAATGCTTAAAAAACTATTTTTTCAGGCAATCTTCAACTACTCATTCTAATAATGAACCCAGTACTCCTGAAGGTCAAAGACAGCAGGCTAGGATTCAAAGCAGGCTACAACAGTTACAAATGACTGATTCTGATGAGCGTCGTTCAAATAGAAGTAGAAGATCTACTTCAGTGGTTATACCACTTCATTATAGAACTGGGGATATGGGAACTGGGGATATGGGAACTGGGGATATGAGACCTGGGGATATGAGAATTGGAAGAAATGATCAGATTGCCTCTAGCTCTTTGGGAAGGCCTATTGGACCAACTGTTGCTATGAACTTATTTGCATCTGAGGATGTACAACTTGGAACTATAGGATTGGGGGATATGAGAACTGGGGGAAATAATCAGATTGGTTCAAGCTCTGGAGGAAATACTTCTAGCTCTTTGAGGAGGCCTGTTAGACCACTGTCAGGGGACCCCTCATTCCTTTCTTCTTTCACTCCTTATTTCTTTTCACTCTCCTTTCATTCACTTCCTTATTTCTTCTACCATTCTCTCATTTGCTGTTACTACTTCTTCAACACTATCTGTTGGTACTATTCTCAACCTTTGAGGTGCTCTGGTTCTTTAGCTATCACTCAGACAAGTGTGGGCCCTTCAGCACCGCTCCAGGCTGCTTAGATAAGCCGGAGTTTGCCTTTCTGACTTCTAAAGTCCGGAGTTTTCCTCCCTTGTTTGCACACTTGTTTGGTTAGTCAATTTTCGAGTTTTTAAGGTTTTGTTGTACTGTACAGTTGTTTCCCACGCTTCAGAGGCCCCAGAAGCGTCCAACCTGGCATAGGGGATCCCCAGACTTGTTCTCTTTGGATCTCCCTCTGCCAGGTGAGTAGCTACCTTGATATTGTCAGTATATATTCTAATACACTTTGGATCTCCCTCTGCCAGCTGTGTGACTGAGCCACAGCCTCTAGAGGTCGCCCTTACAGCAGAACAAGTCTCTACATTTCGGTCTGGGAGCCCCCTTCAGCCTGCTTGAGCCCTCTCTTGCCCCTTTAGGTCCCTCCCCCACTGGATTACTCCCTGCCCCTCTGTTGCTTCTATGACCCAACCAGCCCCCTCAGACACTCCCCTGGACGCTTCTGCCCCTCAGGATGATGCCTGGGGTCGCTTGCTTGCTCTGGAGACTCAGGTGCAGACCACTCAAGCTTCCCTCACCCTCCACACCACCGAACTTGCTGGATTACGACAGGCCACAGACACTATCTCCCATTCCCTTCAGGCCCTTTTAGAGCGCCTCCCTCTCACTCCTACCCCTCTCCAGGCACCTCCAGTTAGGGCTGGCACACCCCCAGTCCCTCGCTTTGGGGCCTCCCCCCCAGTTCATGCCAATATTCCTCGCCCAGCACTCCCAGACGCATTCAATGGTGACCGAGCGATAGGCGAGCGTTTCCTGCAGTCCTGCATCACCTATATTCAGCTCAGTGGTGAGGCTTTCCCCTCTGACGCTCTCAAAATTGCTTGGGTTCTTTCTTACATGAAGTCTGGGCGAGCTTCAACATACGCGCTACGAGTCTTTCGACGTCCTGGAGGAGTAGAGAGTTTTGGAAGTTGGGATCAGTTTGAGAAGGAGTTTCGGACAGAGTTCTTCCCCTTGGACCCTGCTAAGGTGGCAGCCCTCACTCTCCGAGATCCTCATCGATATGGGCAGGGGAAGCGGACCCTAGATGAGTACATCGACTCCTTCAGAGCTCTTGCTGAACAGGCCTGTTATCCGGATGGTCTTCAGCTCTGTCTCACCTTCCGAGATGGCCTCCTTCCCTCTCTCATGGATCGGATCGACAGCATGGCTGAGGGACGACCTGATGACACGAGTATCGAGACCTGGTATCAGGTAGCACGTGATCAGTGGCAGCTCATGGAGTTACGACGTGAGCTCCACCGTGGAACTGCCCCTCGCTCCACTCCACAGGCATCCTTTTCTGCTCGTCATCCCATCCAGCCTTCCCTTCCATTTCGCACTCCACCCCCAGCTCAGGTACCTGCAGCACGTCCTCTTCCTTTTGGAGTACCTATGGATGTTGATGCCTCTCGTCAACGTTCCTCCCTTCCTCTCCTCTGCCGTCGCTGTGGAAAGCCTGGTCACTTTGCTCGGTATTGTCCCCAGGGGTTAGAGGTGCGCTATCTCTCAGCTTCAGAGCAGGAGGAGCTCCTTCTCCAGCTCCTTGCTGCCCGAGATGTTCGAGGAAACCCCTCCCCAGATGTACAGACTGAAGCAGAACCCTTGGAGGAGTCCTTGGGTCCTGTGGAAGCTGTAGCAGAACCATCGGATGGGTCCTTTGGTTCGGCAGGGGAGGGTTTTCAATAGAGCGACGGATGAGTTGTACGCCTCCGCCGCCTGGTGCTAATCAGTTTACATGTCAATCAGTAGAGTCTTCTAATGTATTGCTCCCTACTCCTGATTCTCTGACTGAAACTGTAAGCACCCCCTCCGACGTACAAAATACCCCCTTGGTCCAAGCCTCAGCTAAGACTTCTTCTTCTCCTTCTCCTGTCCGACGACCACGTGTCCCAGCTTGGGAACGACGCCTTCCCCGTCGCTATGTTGTTGCTTCTACTCCCTCTCCCAACTCTCTGCGTCTGAATGTGGAGATTGAGACAACTGACACTCAGCAGACTCGAAGCGTCATAGCTCTCTTGGACAGTGGTGCTACTGGACTCTTCCTAGACACCCGTTATGTGGAACAACACCGGCTCACTACCCGCCCCCTCTCTCACCCTATTCCAGTCTATAACATTGACGGTACGCTCAATGAAGCTGGATCCATCCGCTCAGTGGTGGATTTAGTCCTTCGTTATCAGACTCATTCTGAGCGTGCAGTCTTTGCAGTTACCAGCCTAGGAAAGCAGGACATGATACTTGGGTTCTCCTGGCTGCGTGATCACAATCCTGAGATTGACTGGGCCAAGGGTAAGGTGAGCATGAGCCGCTGCCCTCGACGGTGTTCCACATGTGCTAAGGAAGTGAGAGAGGAGCGCAGAGAGTCAGTCCGTGAGCGTGCCGCTATCCGGGCTTGCCGAGTTGGACACCTCCCCTTTGCAGACCTTGACCTACTGGATCCTCCTCCCTTGGCGTTCCCTTATAGAGAGGCCCTCTATGAGGACGTTCGAGGTGTAGCGAGTGAAGCCCAGATGGAAGATGGACGCGAGGGTGAATTTGGATGCGCTCCTGACCCAGAGTCTCCAGACGAGGCTATCGAGACAGGTGATAGGATTTATGCAACTATGTTACGACCTCCACCAAGTGTAGCAGAGATCAGAGCTAGCCAAACTACCTCCCAGCGGCTAGCTCAGGCATTTGCTGCCAACTCTGCTCCTAAGTCGTTCCGAGATGCGGTTCCTCATCACCTGCAAGACTTTGAGGATGTTTTCTCTAAGGCATCATTTGACTCCCTGCCAGAGCGTAAGCAGTGGGACCATGCAATTGAGCTTACACCCAATGCTGAGCCCTCTAGCTGCAAGGTCTACCCACTCTCTCCCAGAGAACAGGATGAGCTTGATGCCTTTTTGCAGGAGAATTTAGACTCTGGTCGCATCCGTCCCTCAAAGTCTCCGATGGCCTCTCCAGTCTTCTTTATTAAGAAGAAGGATGGATCTCTACGTCTGGTTCAGGACTACCGAGTCTTGAATGCGATGACTGTGAAGAATCGCTACCCCTTACCACTCATTTCAGAGCTTGTCAACAACCTCCGAGGTGCACGCTACTTTACCAAGTTGGATGTCCGCTGGGGCTACAACAATGTGCGCATCAAAGAAGGAGATGAGTGGAAGGGAGCATTCCGAACAAATCGTGGACTCTTTGAACCTCTGGTAATGTTCTTTGGCCTCACTAATAGCCCTGCCACCTTCCAGACCATGATGAACGACATTTTCCGAGACCTCATAGCGGAAGGTGTTGTGTGTGTATACCTCGACGATATTCTCATCTATACCAAGACTCTAGAGGAGCATCGTCGGATTACACGCATCGTACTGGAACGTCTTCGCCAGCACCAGCTCTATCTTAAGCCAGAGAAGTGTGAGTTTGAGCAGACTAAGGTTGAATATCTTGGACTGATCATCTCTCATGGAATGGCTGAGATGGACCCAGTCAAGGTGGCTGGTGTAGCGGAGTGGCCAGAGCCTAAGAACAAGAAGGAGGTTCAGGCCTTCCTGGGTTTTACCAACTTCTACCGGAGGTTTATTCAGGATTTCTCACACCATGCCCGGCCCCTCTTTGATCTCACCACTAAGGACACTCCTTGGCACTGGGATGCAGCACAGCAGACAGCCTTTGATGCCCTCAAACAGGCGGTCACTTCAAAGCCTGTCCTTATATTCCCAGACGATGACTCTCCCTTCCGTGTCGAAGCTGATAGCTCAGATTTTGCTACTGGGGCCGTTCTCTCTCAACAGTCAAGGGAGGATGGTAAGTGGCATCCTGTGGCTTTCTACTCCAAGAGTCTCAATGCCGTGGAGCGGAATTATGAGATCCATGATAAGGAGATGCTAGCTATTATTCGGTCATTTGAGGAGTGGCGACATTTCCTTGAGGGTGCCAGGCATAAATTCGAGGTGTGGACTGATCACAAGAACTTAGAGTACTTTCGGACGGCCAAGAAACTCAACCGCCGACAGGCTCGATGGTCCTTGTATCTGGCCAACTTCGACTTCTCTCTGCATCACAAACCGGGACGGAGCATGGGTAAGCCAGATGCGCTTTCTAGGCGAGCAGACCATGGTTCAGGAGCTAGTGACAATGACAATATTGTACTTCTGAAGCCAGAACTATTTGCTATCCGTGCTCTAGAAGGTGTGGTTGGCCAGGGAGAAGAAGTGAGCATCCTTCGAGACATCCGACGAGGTAACCGGGAGGGCGCCCAAGAAGATCTGGTAGCTAAGGCCGCCATGGCCTTGCATGCTCGAGAGAAAGCTGGGGTGAAGTCTGTCCGCACCAACGAGTGGTCTCTGGAGAATGGTCTTCTCACCTTCCGGGGACGCATTTATGTTCCCAACCTGCCAGACCTCCGGAGGCGGATTGTGGAGCAGCATCATGACTCTCGAGTTGCAGGACATCCTGGCAGATGGAAGACACTGGAGCTGGTTTCGCGGAATTACTGGTGGCCTCAAATGTCACGGTATATTGGCTCTTACACCTCCACCTGTGATCTTTGCCTTCGGACTAAGCCTCGTCGTCAGCCTCCTATGGGACAGCTTCATCCATTGCCTATCCCAGCTGAGCGTTGGAGTGTGGCCTCGGTAGACTTCATTGTTGAGTTACCTGATTCTCATGGATATGATGCGATCATGGTGGTAGTGGATCTCTGTGGCAAGCGTGCTCATTTTATTCCAACACACACTACTTGCTCAGCCATGGGCGCTGCCAATCTGTACCGGAAGCATGTCTGGAAGCTCCATGGGTTGTCAGATGCTTATGTCTCAGACCGCGGACCTCAGTTTGTGGCAGAGTTTACGAGAGAACTGTATCGCCTCCTCCATGTCAAACTCCACACCTCCACAGCCTACCACCCCCAGTCTGATGGCCAGACTGAGCGTGTCAACCAGGAGCTAGAACAGTATCTCCGGCTCTTCTGCAATGAACGACAGGATGACTGGGACGATCTATTACCAGAGGCAGAGTTCCAGTACAACAACCGTGTACATGCTGCCACCCAGATGTCTCCTTTCCTTCTAGATACTGGTCGACATCCTCGGATGGGATTTGAGCCTCGTGGACGACCTTCAGAGAATGAAGCTGTCAATGAGTTCATAGATCGGATGAAGGCAGCCCAGGAGGAGGCCAAGGCAGCTTTAGCTAAGGCAAAGGATGACATGGCCCGCTACTACGATCGTGGACGAACTCCAGCCCCCAAGTACAAGCCTGGAGATCGAGTCTACCTGGATGCCTCTGACATTGCCACTACCCGACCTTCTCAGAAGCTCTCTCACCGTCGTCTAGGCCCCTTCCCTATAGTAAGACAGGTAGGCCCACTTGCCTATCGACTCAAGCTGCCTAGTGGAATGAGTCGACTCCATCCAGTCTTCAATGTGGTGAAGCTTTCTCCAGCCCCAGAGGATCCAATTCCAGGTCGACGTCCACAGCCACCTCCACCACCAGTTCTGGTAAACAACCAAGAAGAGTATGAAGTGGAGCGGATCCTAGACAGCCGACTCTTTAGGAATAAGCTTCAGTTCAAGGTCAAGTGGAAGGGCTATGGAATCGAGGACGTTTCCTGGGAGCCACAAGAGAATGTCCATGCCCCTGCCTTGGTCCGGGAATTCTATCAACAGCATCCTGATGCTCCTCGGGCAATCAGAGGCCTCTATTCTCTTTCCAAAGTAGACCAGGCCATCCAGAACTACTTCTATCCAGCACGTCGAGACGCCGCACTCTAGAGGGGGGGTGATGTCAGGGGACCCCTCATTCCTTTCTTCTTTCACTCCTTATTTCTTTTCACTCTCCTTTCATTCACTTCCTTATTTCTTCTACCATTCTCTCATTTGCTGTTACTACTTCTTCAACACTATCTGTTGGTACTATTCTCAACCTTTGAGGTGCTCTGGTTCTTTAGCTATCACTCAGACAAGTGTGGGCCCTTCAGCACCGCTCCAGGCTGCTTAGATAAGCCGGAGTTTGCCTTTCTGACTTCTAAAGTCCGGAGTTTTCCTCCCTTGTTTGCACACTTGTTTGGTTAGTCAATTTTCGAGTTTTTAAGGTTTTGTTGTACTGTACAGTTGTTTCCCACGCTTCAGAGGCCCCAGAAGCGTCCAACCTGGCATAGGGGATCCCCAGACTTGTTCTCTTTGGATCTCCCTCTGCCAGGTGAGTAGCTACCTTGATATTGTCAGTATATATTCTAATACACTTTGGATCTCCCTCTGCCAGCTGTGTGACTGAGCCACAGCCTCTAGAGGTCGCCCTTACAACCACCAACTGTTGCTGAGGATCTATTTGCTAGGGCTATTCCTGAAACTCATTTACCTGAAGGATGGAATGCCCCTT